>CM056608.1:13184966-13432381 GCA_029721355.1 Tegillarca granosa
ATTCAAAGTGCAAAGTCGATAGCTATTGTACACGTATACATGTACATCAAGTGCAACGCAATTTTCAAACAGGAGGTAAACCACAGATAATGTACATGTATATAAGATGCATAAGATAAAGCATTACGTGATGACATAAATTCCTGATGTATGGGGGTATAAAACGTTAGTTAGTTTGACAAGTTCAAAGATTATCCATGCTATAAACCAAGCCTTTACAAAAACATTCTATTTTTATTTGTTTTAAAAATATAAATAGTTTGACTGTAACTAAATATAACCGAGTTAGGTAAAACTATACTCGTCAGGTAAAAATAGATTCTTATTATCATGCATGTATATAAAAAATTAGTTTATCTCGGTTAAACATAAGCAATATAACAATTGACCGCCGAATGGAAAGTATACCGTTTTTGTGTACTGATAGAGTTTATTCAAACAACTTTTGAACAAGCACCCTTTGAAGCAAATTTATTAACAAACGTATACATGTTAAGACTTAAGGTTCATTGTTAGGTGAAAAAAAATTATTTTCCAAAGTGCGTTTTTATGTTTAGCTTGTCAATGACAATTAGAAACCCTTTTATACAATTGTGTATGTGTGTCTGTGTATGTGTGTGTGTTGCTGTATTGCCTTTTATATATATATATATATATATATATATATATATATATATATATATATATATATATATATATTACCTATTTATTTAATTTTTTGTTATCCTTTTGCCGTTCGAACTTTTAGGTTCTAAAAAACAGCATCTTTAATTCTTCAAATTTTTTCTAGTCATGCAGAAAAAACAATGATTTGACTATTTATTTCATTTAAAAAATAATGAGAGTACATTGTACTAATTTTCTAGTAATCTCTTAAAAACAGCTCTTTTTTCTTGTATTGTGAACTTGAAAAAACAAAAGCTTCTTTAACAAAATTGTTTGCTGTACTTGATCTAAATTCCATAACCCGAAAAAAATTACTCAAAATATAAAATTAAAAAGAGAACTACAATATATGCCCCAGCCTTGGTTTGAATCTTACTCAAGCAGTTTCTCAAAACTCTAACAAAAGGTAGGTTTTTTTCTTTGGAACTTCCGTTTCCTCCATCATTCCTGAGCCAACCGATCGCTTCGGTATATGAGAAAGCAATTTATTTATCTAATGTAATACTTCAAACAATGCCTACAGTATCAAGACTGAGCTCGGTTCTTCTGAAGCGTTTAACTCAACCTCCTGAGTCAGCATCTAGGAATATCATAAATTCAAAGTTTGTTCAAATTATTTTTTATAAGATTTAAAGTACAATTCAGAATCAGTAACTTTTATGTATGTACCTCTAAAATACACCATTGAGTTTCCAGAAAAACACAGTTCAAATATAACGCGTATTAACCTCCGTCACTCAACTTTACTTAACCGTAGGCGTGTTTTAAAATTGCAAGTAACAGCATTATTGCAGCTAACAAAAGCTTTTAGTATAATTCTAGATATCAAATGCAAGGTACACAAACCATGATATTGTAAAACGTTAACATAATGTATCCCTAATTTTTATGATTTAGAAACAAGTGCGTCTTCAAATATTATATACACCCGATACAAAACGTTTTACTTGCGCCCAAAGGGTTTGCGATTATTCCATTTCGAATTATATGACCATATAGTTATTGGCATGTCTTCCGCTAACGTAATGAACCATCTTGTTTGCCTCAGTCATGGACTCATAAGAGTTTGTATTTACCCCAATACCTGTTTAATAAGGGACAGTTGGTAGTCAGTTCCCAATTTCGGTTCGTTCTTTTTTGTCTTTTTAATGTCTTATGGCTATTTCTTTACTTTTCATTTGTTTGAATAGTGACTTAATCATGTTTGTTTTGGTCATTGTGCAGTAATTTTGGTTAATTAAGCATTAGTTTTTTTAAGGTTTTAGTTACAAAAGGTACGAGTTATTTGCTCAAAGTAATTTCTAACAGTTTGTCTACAGATCTTAAAGTTCCATGATTAAGTTTTTCTACATGTATAATGACAATGCGATTTAAAATTGTTTCTTACAATCTCGGATAATTAAAAAATTCAGTATTATATCAATCACATTGTTCTTCTGACTTCAACTATTGTCATGACTTTTCCACTGTATTTGACCGTTTTAAAAATTTAAATTCTTTACTAGCAAACTAAATGAATATTTTTACGAAAACATTTGTAACAAATATCTTTTATATCGATAGGGAAGTATCGTTGTCAACTCATTGGATATATAAACAAGGTTGATTCAAATTGTTTCCTTTTTTCTTTAGTTGCAAAGATTTTTCACAGCATAATTGTCTTTTTGTAAGTAACGAAATATACAAAATTGCGCACTAAAGTATGTATAGGTTTAAAGATGGTGGGTTGGCGGTTATGTTTGGACCAATCGTAAAGATAGTGAAAAACTTTATTATTATTATTTTCATTATTATTTTTTATTATTAGACATAAATTGATCTTTTATCAAAGTCACATGTTTTCACTAAAATGGTGTTTACATTTTCAAAAGTACGGAACGCCTACATGTTTTCTTAAATTCAAGTGCAAAAGGTTTCGAATTTAGACCCACATTTTAGATGTTTTAGTAAGTAGTCCATACATATTTCAAAAAAAAGCAATCGAGGTCCTTTAATGTTCTGACAATAATACATAAATGAAAAAATCGGTAAACGAGTTTTTTTTAAGTTTTTATATCTTTTGAGGTGTGATTGCATAAGTACCATTTTTTGTTAGTAGTAATAATATACTTAGAAATTCTCTCTTTATAAAATAAGTTTTGTTCAAGGACAAGTCTATCATAATTTGAGACATATGTCGGTTAAATGTACAAAGAAGTCTTAACTATATTTTATTGTTACTTTTATTTTCAAAAAAAAAAACTTTTCCATCACCAAAGATAATGTTATTGAAATTACACTTTAAAATTAACATAATTTCATGTATTAAAATTAAGTTTGACCAGTGCATTTTAATGTTTTTATTTGACATGCATGGTAAATTTGTGGGCCATTTTACTATAATATTCGTATATATACCATGTTATTTATTTTAATTTAATTGTATAACGGTCTTTTTAATCATTCATTGTGAGGATTTGATTGCTTTTATTCTATATATAAGATAAAAATTGATTATTCTCTTTTGTGAATGCAAGATGTTTTCAAGTTTTCTGACATAACATTCATAATCAATATATCCAGATTATTAGCATTTTCTAATCATTTAATAGAAAATAATAATGTTAAAACCTTCATATATATCTTTATTATGCATCACTCCAAGTTACAGAATGAAATTATTTGACACTTTGAAAAAAATTGCAATCTATATCATGTTTATTGTGTTAACTGCCTCCCACACAAATAACACAATCGCAATATATTCATTTTGACGTTACAAATTAGAAAGTTAATCGTTTATAAAAGTTTGGGCAAATATAATTAACTTATTTTTAAGGAACGTTTCGTATTAATTGAAAGTTAAATCAATTCGTTTTAAATGTTAACTATCTATCAAGGTGTGGAAAGACGATTAATACAGTTAGCTGTTAATTAGGTCATAATTTCCTTGTTTAAGTTCATGTTTGATGCACTTAATGTCTTTGAAAATCTTTTCTGCTTTAGCTGCAGTGAATGACATCGGAATGGTACACAAAAGCTTTAAAATAAGATGGGAGCTTTTGTAACCGAGAAAAATGTTTCTGGGAACAGACAAAAAAAAGTTAAAAAACTACTAAGAACAACACACAACGCAAGTTTAAAGTAGAAAAAACCAAATACGACTGTTTCTAAAGCTCAATAAATTTTATAATTTGAAAGACACTGGAAACAATATCCACTGTTTTTTTTTTAAAATTAAATCGAAGAGGTAATAACGGTAAACATTTTCGCCGCCGGTATCTAAGATAAAAATTTGTTAAAAAATATCTTGTTTGCCAAAAAACTTTAGAGAGACATTGAAACCAATGTGTGTAGTGTGGTTATAATCAGAGGGCTTAAACCGTGTAATGGTTTTACAACTTACAGTCAAGGAAAAAGTTTAAAATTATTTATTGTTTTAAATAAATAGACCATGGCTACAGTAACTAAATGTTAAATTGACTATTCTAAAGTGTCTAAATATGAATATATGTTGGAAATCGTGTTAAAAACAATTTGTTAAAATTTACAATTTGTAAAAAACATGTGTTTGGAAAGAGTATGAAGTCACACGTTATTCAGTCTGCTTTGCACAAAAACAGAAGTAATAGTACTATAATCTTCATTTCTAGAGGCGTAAACGGTTAATTACTAATATAAAATGCTGTGGACCATCCCTTACTTAACAATTAAACAAGAGGTAATTTAAATTCTAAAATTGTTTTAAAGAACTAGGTCATTAAAAATGTCAGACATATGGCTTAATCCAATTTACACAATCAAAAAGCCCAAAATAATGGTGAATAACTGTTTATAAAAAAATGTGAGAAAATTTGCTAACAAGATAAAATATTAAAATGCTAACCAAATTTTTGCAAATAACAGTCAAGAAAAAAATTCTTTATGCTTTTACTTCACTTGGGCATGGCTTCCAGTAATTCAATGCTAAAATGACTATTTCAATGTTACTAAATATGAATATATAACGAAAAGCTTGTTAATGTAAGAATTTGTAAAACATCTGGAAAAAATGTTTTTGGCAAGATTCTGACATTACGCATTATTGAGTTTGCTTTGCACAAACATGGAAGTCATAACACTATAGACACTCCTTCTAAAGACTTAGATGGCTAAATACTCATCCTATGTTTTAACCAATATTAAACCAGAGGTCATTCATTCTAAAATTGTTTTACAGAACTGGGTCTTCAAATATGTCAGGCCTATATTTTACACACACGCACACTCACACACACGTGAATAACTGTTTTTGTTTACTTGTAATGTAAGAGAATTAATTTGCTAACAAGATATTGAGATATTGACTAGAGCCTAGTTTTTTAAACTTGATAACTTTTATCAACTGAGCATTTAAAAGTAAAAAAAAAGTAAATGGAATTGAATTAAACTAAAGCACACTTATTTAACAATAATGAGTGGATTTTGATTGATGTTTTAATTAAACTATTGATTTATTTCACCAAACTTTGAGAACTTAGTCTTGGTAATGTATCCGACGTTTAACGCCTCTCCGTACACTAAAACCAAGGACAAATATGAGAAAAATTTCCAAATGTCTTTTTGCTAACTATAGTCGTTGAGATACAAAATAGCACCTGGGAACGCAATATAATATTGAACTGATTTAATGGATCCTCTCAATTTTTTTCACCTGTCGATGACTCAAAACACGTTTTGGTTCCTAAAACGTTTTAAAAGGAAGAAATTCAGACTGCTTGAAAACGACATTTTACAATTTTTTCTTTGTAAAACCGTATCTGGTTCAAGATGAAGTGGGGGAATATAGTCTTCATTCGTTTCATCACCATCTTCTTCTCTTTCTTCTTCTTTAAATTGTTGTGTTTTTTATGTAATTTAGGTTTACTTTCTTGGAGTCCAATACTCTCTCAAGAAAAACATTGTATATTTAACAGTAACAGACACGTAAACGTCCATAAAAAGTGAGTTCGGAAAGTTAACAATAAAAATTGAAGTCATCAAGTTTGTTTTATAACTTTTAATGTAGCCTTTCGTGGCCGTCCTTATCTTCTTTTTCAATCCCACTAGGATAAATGACATTGACAAATTTTCCGAATTCGATATTATTAAATATAGAACGCCATATATAACTATTTGTGTAGTTGAAATTTAGCGAGCGATTGTCTTCTCTTCAGATATGACAAGGTTCTACAAAATAACTGTTTCGTGTGAATAAAGAAACAAATCAGCGAGCAAAGAGGCATAATTTTTTCTAATTGGTATACCGATTGTATAATTTGCCTTGTAGGTATCATGGTATTTTTCATAAAAATTCAAAAAAGTAATAAAGATTGCGAGTTATGGTTCCTTTTGCAATTCATTGTTGACATACTGGTTTTCAATAGACATATTGCTGAAAATAATTCTCTATCAAAATCTAATTTTCTATTGAACTATAATTATTTCCAGAATGACATATTTTCGAAACATAGTGGGTATTCAAAAATTTTCAAATTATACTAGCTAAAAAGAAGTGCATTATTTCCGGAATCTCCTTCGAAAAAGTTTTCAAATAGACGTCAGTGAGACTGGCTAATTAGACATTTTCAGAACTTTATTTTAAGAAGTATTTATGAGCTAGAAATTGATGCCTTTTGTTATTAAATTTTTAAAAATGAATTCAAGAGCCTGATTGCTAGTGCTTTTTGTTATTCGCTTTTAAAAGGCTAAAAAGATATATTACAAGCCTTCAATACCTTTCCCTTCAATACTTTACATATATTGTTGAAACTAATTAGGTCCAAAATACATCACACTCTTTTAATTGATCTTAAATTACAACCTTTAATAAATGTTATTTTATATATAAAGAGGTTTCTATAATTTATATAGAATAACAAAGTGAGAATGTTTTATTATTACCGTTGTCAATATAAATCCTTAACTTGTCAGTAACTTTTATTACCCTTTAATATTTCACATATGTTTCATTTATGAGTAAATAATTTGATGCCTTTTTTATCAATTTTTATTGCCAAACTAAATAATTTCCCGTTTTTAATAAGGATATTGCAAGTGAAGAAATCTAATTGTCTTGTTTGGAGAACTTTGAAATAGCATCTAATTACAATAAATAAATGTTATTTGAAAGACCGATCGTTTGACATTTTCGAAAAACGACATATTGTTTTCAAAATAGGAAATGTTTATTTTATAGTCCTGAATTGTAACATTTTAATAGTGCAACTTTGTAAAAGCTTTTGAAAAAGAATGAATGTGTCAGCACTTATTTTGTTGAAATCCGACTTTTCTTTGCTTTCAAATATAAAATCCAAGATATTTTTAAGTTTACGATAAACAAATCAGTTCCATGGTAAACTAGTTTTATTAAAAGAAAAATGCAGAATGACGGAGTTTTATCCTAAATGAATTTTTAATAAAAATGTAAAAACACACATACTGCTCGTAAATGAAAAAAATTGTAGTAATATATTAAAATTATCATATTTTAACACAAACTATGGTTAATGTCATAAGGACGTTTTTGCAGGTTCATCAAGCTCTATGACTTCATTTAACAAACATAATATTTAAAAATAATTTCCTTCTTTAAAGTATTTATATTTTTTTCTTATTTTATTTATTTATTTATTTATTAATGTTTATTTTTTGAGTAACTTTTTTTCGAAATACAACCTTTCAAAAACTTGGTCAATTTTTAAAAACTAATATTATTAGTTCATCACATGTGACTTCCTATACAGAATATTATACATTAGGTTTTGTTAAATGTATAAAGATTATTATTAACTACGTCGGCGGCTTGTTAAAACGTTGTTTAACGAAAATATATAAAAATAAAAAAAATTGGTGTATAGACTTCGTCCTATCATAGAACAATTTTTTAAAAAAAAAGTTATATCATTGTCAAAGATCGTCTTCAGTCGGAGGTAGAGTCAAAAATGCCCATCAAATCTTCCGTACCTCTTATATTTTTGAGTATCACTTTTTGTAATTTTGATAAAGTGTCCTTAGGACTTCCAACCCCCTTGCAAAGTAGGGACATTTATTATCAGAGCTTAGAATACGATTTCTTTTTCTATAATATCATTGTCTTGTACTGTTCCGTAATCTTTGTTGTATTATTTTTTCATATATATATTTTGTCATATTAAAAGACAAACATACCAGTCCATGTTGAAATCACAATCAAAAAAAGCAAAAAGCAAAAACTTTGAAATCTGGTCAATTTAGTTATACTTGTGAACCTCCATAAAAGAAGCAAGGCTGGGTGCTAAGATCACTCATAAATGCTCAAGTAGGTAAATTTTAACCGACTTTTTATGTATTATTTAAACAACGGTGATGATATCAAAGGTTAACAGAAAATATTAAATACTAAAAATGATCGTTATGAATAAGTAATTTAGCTCAAAAGTAAGATAACAAAAAACACGCAGAAAAAAAATAACAGGAAAAGACCAATTAAACACATGTTTGGTCTCCTGATCATAGCGAGGAATTATCGAAAGTAATATTTATTAAAGACGGCATTACACGAGTAAAATTGCAAATAACGTATTGAACAAAAATATCATGCCGTAGTAGTCCCATTGACTTATTTTACAGCAAATAAAAGGCGAGTGTAAACAATGTTATGGAATGTTTGCTAGCAATCGAATGGATCAGTGTCTTGTAAAACTCATTATATTGATTAAGTACTTAACAAATGAGTTACTAAATTGGTTATCTAAATTTAAACTCATTTCCTTTCTAGTATCAAGTCGATGCTGAAAAATTATCATCGACCATGATAAACAAATATCATGTGTGAACTATAACCCAGTTACGACTTTATCTTGGTTAAATATCAATCTCATTCAGGAAATACTACTCAGTTGATTAAATCAATTGTTTAAAGTTGAAAACGTGTTAAACATTATAAAAGTGCAATTAAATCGAGTTGATTGCGTAAATATGGGATAAAATTAATTCAATTTAAGGACATTCACATTTTATCAAATGACGTCAATAAAGAGCAATTTAAAATTTAACAAGCTATGCAAACAGAGGTTCTTTTAACTTCCTTTAAAAGTCTTTTACGTTCATTTGTTTACTTAAATCATTCTGATGTTTAATATATTTTGTTACAAATATAGTTTCATAAGGATGGATACAAACAGGTGTTATGTAGTCATATTAAACGTTAATCAATCTTCTATAAGTTAACTCAGTGCACTTAATGTAAAAAATGTTAAGGAAATTTACAATACTCTAAAATGAAATAAAACACAAACATACAAGTCCATGTCCAAATCACAATCCCCAAAAAACCAAAGTAAAAAACTGAAAACTAGCAAATTAAGTTATACACGTGAACTTCCATCAACGAAGTGAGGACGAGTGCTCGTAGGGTAGGCGCCTCCTGTCTAGCTAGCTACAACCGTCACGTGCAAAGTCGATTTTGAGAATAAGAAAAGCAAGGAACTATGGTTAGTCAAATATATTCAGTATACGTTTGGATATTGTGACTCCATACTTATCAACAATATTGTGATGGTCGTCATATAACTTTTTAAGGGCCTTGATTAGCCTAGAAAATCATTCTGATCTAAAAAAAAAAAAAAAAAAAGCGTTCTCTAAAAAATACATTACGCTAGGATGAAACTAAATATTATTCAAAAAGGGCAAGTGAAACCTACAAAACGCTGAAATGAAAATTGAATCAAGAAAAGGGTTGTAGAACATTTTGCATTATGTTTAAATGAAACTTAAGGGATATTTGCAAAACGATAAAATCAATTTTAATCTTATAAAAATGTACAAGAAAAATTACGTTTTGGTATCACTTAAAGTCAGAAGCATTTCAGATTTTCCCGATGTTTACTAGCATTTTAGATGAGACAAAAAGCTACACATATAAATGTAATGTACATCCTGTATAAAAGGCCTGAATTTGTGGCTGAAAAACGCCAACATGTTAACAGATATGCGATTATAATTAAATTTTTGAACAGTCCAGCGTTGGAAATTTGTTACGTGTATCACAAAGAAATAGATTTTTTTGACCGCATACGTCACACGTTGCGTCATTACCCGTTAGAAAACGCTGACGTTGGTTTCCTGACAACTAGGTCAAATATTCAGTCTGTCACCATATTTGTCTTACTTGACGTAAACAGTCTCATTTGTTTGCCTTATCAAAAACGTGAAAGTTGTAAAATATTTAAGATGAGTCTTAAGATCTGCAGTCATACATGATGCTCGTGATGACAGCAGCGAATTTGAGTTTTGTGAATCTGCAGGTTTGAAAAAAGCGATTTAGAAATGGCGGTGAAACTAGCGTGCAAAGGTACCGGCGGTAGTTATGGGTAGCCAGCTGCATTTCATTGAGATAAATGCGCAGTTCTGTACTTTCTTTCATGTGTGAAGTTGTATAAAAAGATAAGGTTAATGTTATTAATATTGTATTTATTTTTTAATTTAATTATAATTTGAATTTAATTATAAGGACTATTTGTATTTTTTTTGGTCTATGGGGTCATAGACCGAAAAAAATACAAATATTTCCAATTATTCCTTAAAAACAGAATACAATTCAAAAATATGATTTGAACCACTTATTTTGATTTGAAACTACTGAACGGGTGCTTAAGTGACGTCATCATATACTTAAGAGCCCTTTCCAAATCCAATGTTTTATAATAAAGTTTTTTGAAAGATCAACTTCCTAATAAAAGATACAAATTATCAGCTATAAGTAATTATGGTAGTAGAACTACTTTTGGTAGATTAATATTTTGTCAAGATATGGATTGCCTGTAAACTAACCCGTGGTGGATAAATTTATTGCCGCCATGATAAATGTACCCTGTAAAATATCCTTTGGCGGGTAAGTGTTTTGGTCATGATAATTGTTGATATATGTTAATTGTTTAAATCCCTTAACGGATTTATAATGGTCGTGATATATGTAGCCTGTAGAAAATACATTAAAGGATTTTTATTAATTCATGATAAATTTTGCCAGTAAAATAATAATATTCTGAGTAAATATAACGGTTAATGTTACCTTAGTGGAATAATTTATTTATAATAATGATTACAGTATTTGTAACGATAAATTTTGCCTTTGGATTCACTATACGTGAAATTGTATTTTAAAAATGACTGTGTAAAATCTATGTACTCCCTACATGATCGAAACTATGTGGCCATCTGAGAACTATTTTTAGCTTTACGAGATATTTTGAATATATAACACAAATACCTGTTGAATGTTGATGTGCTATATGTGCACATTTCAGAAAATCATTCTTCAGTGACACGAGGGGCCGAAAAGTTTACTAGATAGAAAAACATCAGCCAAACAGTTGAAATTTAATGAATTTAAATTTCCAAAATGATATGAATTGAAATCCAGCTCAGGAATGCTTTGTATGAGGGAACAAACCTTAGTTTTAAATAGATTTAAAAAATGAAGACGGCTGAAAATTTTTCTAAAAGGTATATTTTCTGACAGCACAAAGGACTAGTTTTACCAAAAGAAAACTCATTTCAGTTAATTTTCAAGTTAGATTTTTATTTCAGTAGCCAATTATCTACGTGACTTTTGTTATCTTAAGATATGTTATTTGTTTGTATATGGAGGAACTACAGTGAGAATAATCTTTATTAAGCAATATAAATTCTTTCATGATAACGTATTAAGTGGGTACATTTTAACCAGGGTAAAGATTGCGGTGACCTCATTGTCTCGTAGATAAGTTAAGTTATTTAAATCGAGTACAAATACGGTTACAAAGTCTTTATAGAATGCGGAATAACATAATAAAGAAATGGTTCAGATAAATATGTCTAAAAATAATCTGTATCGTTTGAAAAAGTACGACATGAGTTCGATACCTATAAAAGAAATCGTCTAGGTATGACCTATTAACCTCGTTATAATTTTGTTCGTATTACTTAGGTATTCTACATGAAAAACTACGACCTTATTGTACTTACATATGAACAATACGTACAGTGGTTGCATATTTCTGTCTAACTAGCTTCTTTTGTCAGTAGAGTCAAAAGAATCTGCAATGCATAAATATTTGAATGTTTTCGCTTAAAATGATGGTATTTTCTATATGTTAGACTATGTTTATCCTTATGCTTGCTACTGAATGTTTGTTTAACTTTTGAAGATTTCATCGTTGCGACTAGATAGCTTGTTTACTTTACATACATTTTGTCTATTAAAACTTTAAAAAAAACTTAATATTTAATAATTGCATTTATTAATCGTAACCATTGACTTCAAAATAAATTTTCGTAGGGACAAATTACATGGAAGTCAATAAGAAATCCGAAGCTTTTTTGTTTTCATCAAGTTGTGATGTTCTGGTGTTAAAAATCAAAGATGTCCGCTTTCACAGTAACTACAAAAATTTGTTTGAAAACCATTACATATTTTTCGACTCCTTATTTATGTCAACCACTGCGGTCGCTCAGTTGGTAGAGTGCTCGCTCCGTAAGTGGAATGTCGTGGGTTCAAACCCCGACCGTGTCTGACCCAAGACTTGAAAGTGGTTAGTGACTGTTCTTTCTCCAAGCACTCGGCATTACGAAATGAAAGTCACGGTTCTTTCGGATGGTGACTTAAATTTAACGAGGTCCCGTTTCACGGCTGGCGTTGCGCGATAAAGAGCCCTGCTGTCTAATGCCATCAGCGCAACATACAGGCAAAATTTCTGCACTTCGCATATAGCTGGCGACGTCTCGATATAAGTGAAATATTCTTGACTGGGACGTTAAACACTATTACTCACTCACTCCTTATTAAGTTCAATGTCGATTTAAAGAAAGAAGTACAGTCATTTAACAAGAAAGATCGGATTTTTCTGAAAAGGCTTTTATTGGTCAAGATTTTGAAGATAGTGCAAATAAGGCGAAAAACCTAGTTGTGCTGATACGAAATAAAACATTCTTGGCTAGATCTATAAAATCCAATATGGACAAAATACTATAAATAGAAAAAACAGATTCAATAAATTTTTCTGACAAATGTTTTTTTATCTTACGTAAAGGCTAATGTAAATATAGTTATATTTCAAGCAAATTCTTTGAGTATGATCGCTGAGCCAAATAAAAGCAAATTTAATTGATGCAGATAAGAAAATGTTCACCATGGTCGTCTTAAGTTTCTTATGGGCGCTTTTACTATAAAAAGTTAATAAACCAATACAGATTTTTGTTAACTACCTAGTAAATATAATTTATAGAAAGTGAATCTATAGCCATCAACAAAACGGTATTTCTGACCCTTGCGTTTAAAAAAACCACTGTTTTGTAGAACATGACATTAAAATGCTTTTTGAAACTTTAATCCTCTGAAACTGTTGGAAAACCAGCATAAAACAATATTTGTAAAAATATTCTTGGTACAGGCATGTTGAAAATTGTTTTCAGAAAAACTTCCAAAATCTTAGGTGGCATATTTCATTATAAAAAAATAAAACAAACATACCAGTCCTTGTCCAAACCACAATCTAAAAAAAACAAAACAAAGTAAAAAAAAAAAAAAAACCCTTAAAGCTGGCAAAATTAGTTACACACGTGAACTTTAATCAAGGTAGTGAGGCCGGGTGCTCCGGAAGGGTAAGCACCTCCTGTCTAGCTAGCTACACCCGCCACGTGCAAGTTAATTTGAGAATGAAAGGAACAAAGAACTATGGTAAGTCAAATATATCCAGTATAAGTTTGGATACAGTGACTACATACTTATCAACAATATTGTGATGACGGCCCTTAACTTTTTAAGGGCCTATTACCCTAGGCTTGCAATATTCTTGCGTCAACAATTTGATTTTAAGCAGTTTACTTCTTTGTATAAAGTCTCCATAGTGGGAACAAGCTCTACTCTAAAACAGAGGAAACCTGTTTAAGACAAGTAGATTTAAAGCCATCGAATAACAATAACCTTTTTAACGAGAGTTTTCACTGTCTTAATTTTACAGGTTCTACCAATTGTTTTTCGCCAAAAAATGGGAAGGCCTTAGATTTTTTTATAGATAAGTATTTTTTGAGTCGATGCATTTTAACAATTGTAAAGCGTCCAACTAAATGGTTTTGAAAATAAATTGCAAATACACAGTAATTATATTTTAGATATTTAAGAATTTGCATTTTTAAAAACAAATACATCTGTACAAATGTATTTCATTTAATGTAATAAGAATGAAAATTTGACAATCCTTTTAAAACTATGTTTTTTCAATCCACGTAAATGTCAAGCATCGAAAGTGATAAAGTCAAATACAAGTATATAAATCATATCGCCTCAATAACATATTATTTTTGTTATTGTTGTAGTAAATAAATATATAACACACATCAATATTACAAAACAAATGGGTAAAGTGATATGTACTTGCAACGTGGACAAAATCAACAAGAAAATGATACGACATAACAGCTTATACAACAGAAAAGAAAATAAGCTGAACAAGCATTTTGTATTATTTTATATTGACACACTTGTAACTTTACGCACGGTTGTTGACTGGCAATATACAATAAATGAATACACTCTTTTGGTTCGGAAGCAAGAGGAAAATGATTTTGTAGCTTAATAAATTACCAAGAATGATGTAGTGGACTATAGCTTTTTAAAATAAAACTCAAAACAACATAGAACACACAAGATATATGGCTGATACTTACGTGTTATTTCTAGAAGCGGTCAATAGTATTCGTATAAAATTTCTTTTCAAACAATATTATATTCTACAATAAAGGCGAGTAGGGGTGTTGATGTTATGGGTACTACATTTCCTAACTACAAAAGGCTTTTTTGTTTGTTAGTTTTTTTTATTTGGTGATTACAAACGATTTTGACACAGGAATCTACTTATTACATCTGAGTTGTAATTATAGGCTATTTTTATCAAAAAAATAAATAAACAAAAAATTAAAATTTTTTTAAATATTTTATTAAAAATATTATTATTTAAATTTTGTTATAATGCTGTTTTGTTTTCCTTTATTGGTTGTGAGGTGCTTTATTGTGTCTTGGTATTGGTTGTGTTTGCTCCTCTCGGTTCATTTATTCATTTGATAATTCTATTTGGCATTTAAAACGTAGATTCTTGGTTCTTGTTTTACAACCAAAACATGGAACGTTTTCCTTTTAAAAGTCTCTTACGTTAATCATTATACCAGATGGGGAAGCTGGCTGCACAAAATAAATAATTATTGTAAAAAATAGCAAGAGACTTCAAACCTTTACTTTAAAAGGTCACCTAAAGTTATATTTGCAATATTTTTATATAATTGCACGAGAATGCAAATTTTAATAAGTTCGTATATTTGATTAAAAAAAAGTACAATGTAATTTGACAAAAGTAAAAAAAAAAAGATTAATATCCTGAATTTAATATTTGCGATACTTTGGAATTTTCATTTGATGCTAAGAATAACCTTGAAATTTTACATCGTTATGTAAATATTTAGTCAGATATAGCTAATGAAATGTAATCTCTTGAAAACAGATTGACGGAACGGAATGCTTATATATTCGATTTTTAAGTTATTTAGTAGGAGTAAATTATGGCAACAGGCGTGAACGTTAATCAAAGATTAAAGCTTTGATAACCATTAAATGATGTAAAAAATTATTAATTTTCAATACTCTTGTCAATGTTGTTAAAAGAACCTGACAAAAAATAAGGCGATTAAATAAAGAATTTCAATCCTGCTAAATTGGGAATGTATGTGCATGACGATATCTTTAATACCGCACAAACTGTCCTTCACCATAAGTAACTACACGTGCCCAGTATTACAGTTAAAACGGTATTTTAAAAAGAAAAACTTACCTAATTTTATGTTGTAGGCATATAAAATAGTTTAGTTCCTTGAAAACGCAAAAGGACATTCAAATTTGATATTATCTCTCGTGGCCTACGTACGACTACAAAGTTACTTACTTAAAATAAGGAATTACATATAATTAAATAAATATGATAAAGAGAAAGAAAGAGAGGGGGTAAGAGAGAATTTATCATTTAGTCCATTAACCAAATAAGTGATATAACTTTTATTGGAAGGTGTAATAAATTTTTATTGATAGTAGTTAATTTACATTTGTGTTTGCTCTATCCACCGTCACCTCTCTCTCTCTCTCTCTTTCTCTCTCTATCTCTCTCTCTCTCTCACGAATATTTGAATATTTTTACTTATTTCATTACTTTCCATCTTACTTTTTTATAGCGGCTGAAATGGTACAGTCGATGCCTAGACTTTTAATTTTAAGCAGGTTATTAACAAATGACTTTAAAAAAGACCTAGCAAGCATGTCAAATAATTAAAGAGAGAGAGAGGGGGATTTGCGTCCCAGTCAATAATTTTTCACTTATATTGGAACACAGTGAAGCGAGCACTCTATAAATTTAGCTAAGGTAGTGGTAGAAAGAGAGAGAATAAATTACAAAAACCATATCCCGATACTGGTAATATTATTCTTCTGCAACAATATTTAAATAAATGTTTTTCTTGCCTTTTTTGAATGTTTATTTAATATAACAAACATACCAGCCCTTGTCCACATCACAATCCCAAAAACAAAATATATTATACACGTTAACTTCCATCAAGGAAGTGAGACCGGGTGCTCCGGAAGGGTAAGCACCTCCAGTCTAGCTAGCTACACCCGTCACGTGCAAGTCAATTTTGAGAATGAAAGGACTATGGTAAGTCAAATATATCCAGTATAAGTTGGGATACAGTGACTACATACTTATCAACAATATTGTGATGACGACCCTAAAACTTTTTAAGGGCCCTGATTAGCCTAGGCTTGCAATATCCTTTGTCAACAATTTAATTGTAAGTAATTTGCTTCGTTCCCCATAGTGGGAACAAGCTCCACCGTACCGTATTGACTGTGAAATATATACACCATACGCAGGAGAAGCAGGGATATTACTGCAAAGAAACGGAAAGTTGACAATAGAAAAATTGTAGTCATCACGTTTATCGTATACATGTAGTTTCAGATGTAACCTTTCATGAGTGTTATGATTTAGTCATGAGAACATTGCACAAATTATTACAATCAATGGATTGTACTTAATAGATTCAATAATAAAAAATACGAACAGTTTTTATATCCGGTTTGGTTGATTTATGATTTATAAGCAGAGTTAAATATGAAACAAAGTGCATAAAAATCCAATAGATGCTGATGCCTCTTCCGAGATAAAATAAAGCCATGATCACCTTTAAAATATTTTTGTTACATGTGTGGGATGTGTGTGGGGATATGTGGTAGGGGATGTGTGTTGGCGCATAAAAGCCTTGTTTCTTTTTTATAAGAGTCAATTTTTCAATATATTAACAAATTAAAATATACCTTTAAAAATAGAATTTAAAATATGCCAAAATATCGCAATTTTTATAACTCAGACAAAACATATTACCAACTTTTTACTAGAATTGTACAAACCCCATCTATTTTAAAGCATTACGGGCGTAGCTAGCTAGACAGGAGGTGCTTACATTTGTTGGAAAGCAAAAGCTAAAATTTAACAAAACTAATAGGCAAATTTGTAGGACTTGCTAAAAAGTCGTGACGGCAAAACTTACCCTCATATTCGCTTACTTCACAGATTAATAACGGGACGAATGTAAACTAAATTTTAGAACATAAATTAACATGCTAGGGTCATTAGAAAAATGGAATAAAGTTTGTAAAATAAACATAAAATACTTCAATAAAAATCTTTAATGTTTGATGTAAATTTATTTGATATTCTATTTGGGTTTTTATTACCTTATTACGGTGCCTTATTTTCCTTTGACCTTTTAAAAAAAAATTATCATTTACTAAAGAACATATCCATCTTCTAACACTCCTTTTGACTGCATAAGTTTTGCTAGGAAAAACACTCATAATCATACAAAATCTAGAAATATTTTAGATTTTAATGCTCACTGATGAGGAATGAATTTTTGAAATGTGCACATATAGCACATCAAAATTGAACATGTATTTTTGATATATATTTACCCATAATGGTAAAATCACTTATCCATCAAACGCAAATTTCCACGTACAAAAAACTACTTAAATAATTCAAACAAAAATTAAGCAACACAGATAATGTCGTGGGATCAATTGGTTTGATAAAATATGTTAATTCAACAGCGATGAAGAGAAATTAGTTTTTCAGTCTGTACTAAGATCTTCCAGGTGCTGTTTTAATTAAAACCATTCAATAACAATGTTCGATACTATTAACAGAATGCACTTGCTTAATCAGCGACATTTTGTCATTGGAATACACACAGGTTTTCGGTGAAGCTGTAAAAATGCAAACAAAAGTAATATTCACTGATTGTAAAATTTAATTAAACCGTGACATTTTTAATTACATCAATTTATGTTAAAAAAAGTAGTTTCCCCTTACGGTATTTGTTGATACCTATCAAATAAAAAATGTCAAGTAAATATCTATGTAAAATGTCTTGTTTCTTATTATCTTTCTGTTTGTTTTAATATTTACGAAGGAATAACAAAGTGTCTAAAATTAATGAACTCTTGTCGCTGTCATCATTACGACAAAATGGAAAACGTAATCGTTTCTTTTTCGTCTTCAAACCTGTTGTGAATCGAATACCCTAACACAGCTGACAAATTTTTTTTAGAAAAACTCAATGAGATATGACAAACGTTTTGAAAGCAAAAATATATTATTGATTTATTGATTAAATGGGGGTATTACGTCCAAGTCAAGAAAACACAATATTTAAGCTGCTTTGAGAACCCATAATATATTTGAGTGTTTTAAATCTAAAATTTACATAAGTACGACATTAAAATGCTGTTCTTAAAAATTATAAAAATCATCATATTATGAATTAACAAATCTGAGTACCATTTTGTGATTTTATTCAGTACTTTGAGTATTGAGTTTTAGATAAGACGGTAAACGTAGCTGTCATTTAGATAATACACAATTAATTTCTTACTAAGTGTATTCTTAACCTTTTGTATGAAAAAATATGTTTGTGTACGGTAAGTGTAAAAAGTTACTAAACAGTGATGAATTAATCGTCTGAGAAATAAAACATTTGTTATGCGAGATATCTTAATGAATTATTAAAATCATATAATTATTTGTTTTGGGTTTCACATTTTTTATTTAACATCAATTGTTTGTTGTTATATTTGATGATTGTTTATAGTTAATTCGGTTAATAACTGTAAAATACTTTTTCCCCAAGACAAAACTTTGTACTGTTCAAGTCATGATTCCCAGTAAACAAGACGAATCCTAATGGTGTTTTAATGATAAATTTTACTTTTATAAATAATCAAAAATGCAAAATATTTAAACAGTGTTTCTTTTAGATGACAATTACAATTGATAGATATTATATTTTATTATACTAGATAGTCATCTCCAATGTTAAAATAAAGTTTTGTTAGTTTCTAATTTCAATAACTAAATCAGCTGCATTTCCCATTTTTCTCAACTAGACCTACTATTGGTGTTTCTATTTTTAATGCTTTTTGTGAGTACTACCATTTAGAATGAATGGCGAACTGGTTTCACAAGACAAAAAGTTTGAAGAGACCCAGACGAAAAAATGAATCGGAAAAGGAACTGCAATACCTAAGGTTACTTATATTTTCAAAAACGGGATTTGATCTCTGTGATTTCTAAGCTTCCATTTAAGCGACCATTTAAGACTGCTCATCCTTCAAGAGCCCCTAACTTGTGGAAGAATCATTTATATTTGACTTGAAAATACTGACACTTTTGGAACCATTGTTAAAATCTGGTTCAATTTTTTGCATTTACAATTATTTTCCGTTTCGTTTATACCCCTGCTGTTGATAAGAAATTTTTAATTAAATACTGACGTCTTCAATTTATTTTATTGATACTGGTTGCTTTGAGAGCTTATAACATTATCAAAATATCATATTTTTAAACTTGAAACAAATATACATTTTACACAATAATGCTGATCTCTCTATCTCAATGAAATAACTATTGTAAACAGACATTGACTTATTGTAAAAATGTATCTTTAACGGACAATGTTTACTAATTTATCATTAGTCATTAAATAAGTTTTTATGAAATCTAATTATGCGGTTTATGAATGATAAAATAAATGATAAAATATTACTTGTTTTATTATGCATCATAATTCTTTAGAGCACAGAAAAAAGTAAACTTTTTAAACAATCGTGACGAGTTACAAATCATGAATTTCTGTCCAGTTTATTTAAGGCGTATATGAATTTCTGTCCAGTTTATTTTAGGCGTATATAACAAATATAGCTGTGAATTTAGGTTTAATTTATCTGCAAAACATAGAAAAAAGCATGTATTTTAGAAGTTAAATCAGCCGTCTCATAGGACTTTTTTTACATTTTTATTCCCCATTAACATTAATTATTATTATAGATTACAAGCTAAGGAAATTATTTTATTTAAATTCTATTTCACTAAATAAAAGATGTCCAGTTTTAATGTTTGTTTTAAAATTAAGACATGCTTTAAAATTCAGACATGATTGCGTACATTGATTGCTCAATAAGATGGCAACAGCTGTTAACGTATGATTTTTTTGGACTGTATGTGGTTAAAAATAGTCATTCTTACGTGAAGATCCATTTTAAACACTAATTAATCAATGTAAAACATTTTGTTACAGGAATATGTTTGTGCGTTATGATCATAATGCGGTTAATAATGATTAATTGTGATTTTTATTGAAGACAAATTAAATAATTAGAAAAATAGAAATGAATAAGTGAAGAAAAAAAAAACACAAACATAAATATATTTCATTTTCTAAAACTTAAAGCAGGCATGAATAACAAAAACGTTAAAACATTCTTAAAATTCCTCCGTTATTTGTATAGAAATCCACTTATACAAAATTATAAATATGGACCAGCAATCACAAACCATTTTTTTCCTTTTTCCAAACTAAATACACACACACATGATGTTTTCCCAAATGTATAACACTATAAGATAGAAACAGTTTTTATTTGTGTGTTATGATTATAATGCGGTTTATAATGATTAATTTTTATTTTTATTGAAGACAAATTAAATAATTAGTAAAATACAAAAAAATAAATTTAACACACACACACAAATACACAGACACAAACATATATATGATATCTGATTTGATATTTTTATTTTTTTTTTTTTTTTATCATTAATTTCGCAATCATCTTACATCATTCAAATGTGAACATATGGCACATCAAAATTTAACAGGTATTGCTAGTTCCGCACACTCTCCTAGGGTATCCATAACTCAGTAGACAGTACTTTGTGCTGTCAGAGGATATACCATTCCGCAAAATTTACAGCCATTTTCTCTCCTGCAAAGCATTCCTTAGCTGGATTTAGATTAATATAATTTTGGATCTTTAGGAATAATTTTTCGAAATGGACACATATGGCACATCAAAATTTAACCGGTATTTTCATTATATATATCTTAACATTTGGTCATTGGATTTGGTCCGGTATGATTGTGTTTGATTTCTTACTTTGAGTTGCTGCTTCTATAAATGTTCCCTTTACAAACTGAAATTCATAAATTATTGATTGTTTGTTGCTTTTTAATAAACCAGTCAGTAAAAGAATCATATATATATATATATATATATATATATATATATATATATATATATATATATATAAGCTTATATGCTTTTGTTAATATTTTTAAATCACTTTAATATTTTGCTAGAAACTTTGTCATTTACATAAAACAAAGAAGCAAATGATTGCCTGATCTGAACCACAATAAAGTGCAAATAAGGTACTTAGCATTATTTAAGGATCAAAGTGATTAATGTGAAACAGTTATCCGACTGTATGTCCATCTTCATCAATACCGAATTAGTACTTAGGAAAATTAATAATAACTTACATCTAATGTTTAAAAAAATTACAACATTTGTTTTTATTTCTAAAATTGGTTTAAAATATAGCAATTGTCCTCACATAAATTGATCCAACAATCATCGTTTTGACATTTAAGAGATTTCATTAACCAAAAAATAAATAACTTCAAATGCTTAAAGCGAATTAACAGTGAATTATAACACTCTTCAGTCATAATTTTAGTAATTGAAAAGTAAGAAAACTTAAAAGCGTGAATGAATAATGAACTTATAACATGATTCTATTAATATATAGGCATAACACATTGCAATTTTTGTATCCAACTTTGAAACAAAATAATTCTGACGTTATTGAAAGCAACTGTTATTAGAGAAAAATGTAAATTCAAGACACTAAACAAGATGTGAATAATTGATTAATGTATAATTTAACAATACGCATGCAAAATTCAAATTTATGAATTAGATAATCAAATGTTTAAGTAATTTAACAAACTTTTTATCCTAATACACAAGATGAATAAATAATAAATCAAAGCAAGTGACACTATAATACGCGTTAGTCGTGTAATGTTCTAAAATAAAACTGTAGTATGTTAATAAATAAATGACTTTACTGAAGGTTTTACTGTAAGTGATCAAGTATTTATTAAATTAGGATGTGGTATTTATAATCTACAGACAAATAAAACAAAAACATACCAGTCCATGTCTAAATTACAAACCCCTTCCAAAAAAAGTAAAAACCTTAAATACTCAGCCAATTCAGTTATACCCGCAATTTGCATCAAGGAAATAAGACCGGGTTCTCCATAGAAGTACGCACCTCCTGTTTAACTTGCTAAACTAACTAAATTTAAATTTCAGAATGAAAGAAATATGGAACGATGTGAAGTCAAATATACCCAGTATAGATACAGCAAAATTTAGCAGCTATTTTGTTATATATTAAGTATCTTTATACTTATCAACAATATTGTGATGGCGGCAATAAAACGTTTCAAGGGCCTTAATAAGCATATGCAATTTTTTTTTACATACTCGAACCTGTTTCATGTTAATGATACGACATATAACACCGAAGATTTCAAAAGTTATTCTATTTTCCGAATCCGTGCCCTGTGTTTCAGATCTGAGAGATATCTATTTCAAAAATTTGTTTATATCTTTGTTTTAGCCATGTTACATTTAATTCATTGTTTAAAATTCTGTTTCACAATTTCTTTGTAAGCATCCGGTTTAATAACCGCAGTCTTTTTTATCTTTGATCTTTTGAGAGGTATTTAAAATCCGGTTCGGTAATCGGAGTACCTTTATTTTTCATGATTAAAGTCATTCTGTTTATCAAATGTGTACCTTTTAGAAGTACCTTGCTTTAATTATATGAAGGAGTACTATTAAGGGTTGCTGATTTTGGTCTATTTAATCTGTTTCCATGTATACATTCTACAAAGGAGTCACATTGTTGAAGATAATGCAGGGAAAATGTCTACGGATGTGTAAAATATGAACTAGTACAAACAAACAGATTTTTTTCAAGGAAAAATGCAAAACAAATAAAAAAAAATAACAAAAAAATATCAGAAAATAAAAGTAGGATAGAAATTCATAATTTAAAAGTCAAATTTCACTACTTACTAAAAAAGAAAAAAACACAGATGCATTCAAAATTTATACGAGAGCAAAAACAAAATTAGATTTTAATATAATAGGGAACATATTTCAAATTTATCATTTTAGCTCGAACAAAAAAGTATTTTAATATCAATAAGATCTAGTTCATTTTTCAAATACCTACATTACAATCACTAAATACAACAAATAAAACACAGACATACAAGTTGATGTTCAAATCACAATCCAAAAAGCAAAACAGAAACTATTAAAACTAGCAAATTGTGTTACACACATAAACGTCCACTAGAAAAATAAGGCCAGGTGTTCCACAAAGATTTATTTTTACATCATTGACTTTTATTTATTTTAAAACACAAGTTGCATAAGAAGTTTTGTAATGCAGGTTGCTTTCCGTAAAGAGTAGGTAAAATGTAGACACATGTCAGTCTTTCTAGCAAAACCGGAATTAGGCCGAGATTTCGGGTTTTACCGAGGTTAGCCGATAGTAACCACGACATCATTATATTATGTTAATTTAGAGCCTGTACACAGTTAGACGACTTAAAATCAGTACCCTTTGATCTACTTTTCTTCTTAAGCGTTTGCTAATTTGTGTTCTAGATTCCATTCATTCAAACTAGGCTATAAATATGATTAAGCTTTAAACGTTTTTAGTTCAAAAGAACCGTGTCCTCAATTGTCCTATTTTTAAAACCAAGTCTAATAATTAGTTTAAATCATAAATTATGACTATTTTTATGCATTTAACTGACAAATGTTAACAAACGATATGATAAGACGATTTTAAATGGTTTCGCTTGCACAATTACAATGATAAAACTGACTTTTATGATCATTTAATGAGTTAACTTAGCATATACATACTTTTCAGTTTGTGATTTTATATAGTATGATAAAGATTTATGACTGTTAACCATTCTGCACAAATCGTGCATAAAAGGACTGAACTATTATGTCATTTTCAGATTGATTGTAAACTCGTGACTGGTGATGTATGTTATATTTATATGCAAAGTGTTTTTACAATACACGAAATTGCAGATTATTGGAATTTCTTTGACAGAGACAGAGAAATTTCTGTTGAGGAGTATGGTACTGTTTGAGTCACTGTGTTTGTGACAGTAAATTTTGCCTAATTGTCATAGAAAATTGTAACGGGAAAGTGATATGCATATTCGCTATTACCATGGAATATTTCTAAGTTGTCGCTTTGGGAAATTCACATGTAAAAAAACAAGGCATATGTAGGATTCTTGTGCTCACACGACTAAATGTGTCACCACAAACATCACTTCCGGTGTAAACATTACCATTTTCACTTAAATCATGTTAATTGAAATTTTTATTTTAAAAAAATGCAAAATGTGCTGTCACAAACAAGGGATTAAAACTATAGACGTTTGGTTAATTAAAAAAAGATGTGGAACTTAGATACCTTATCCAATTGGATAAAGACAGATGTTTTATAAAAAGAATCTATGAGTTTTAAAGCTTCTCTGCTTATGGGCCCTGCAATTTCTACAACCCTTAAAAACATACATAACAGATGTGTCCTTGCCCAGGCTGATGAAGCTATCAACAACAATATTCTCGTTTGTTAGATATTTAAGTGAAATCTCTTATAAGGAGCTTTGTTTAAATAATGAGCTCTATATTTAACATAAAACCTGTTTAAATGTTGCTATGCCAGATTTGCACGGAAAATCATTCCTCTTCTAGGACCAAAAAGTTTGATAGATAAAAAACACAAGCCAAACAGTTGAAAATTAATTAATCTAAAGTTTCAAAATTAAATGAATCCAAATCCAGTTAAAGAATGCTTTGCATGAGGGAACAAACCTTAGTTTTAAATAAATTTCAAAATTTAAGTCGGCTGAAGAATTAGCTAAATTGTACATTTTTTGACAGCAAAAAGTATTGCCTACTGAGTTATTGATACTCTCGAGGAGTTTACTCCTACATATACCATAAATAATTTTACCAAAAGTGAATACCTCTTCAACAAAAGGTAGTTCTTAGGTATTTCGGGCTCAGTCTAAAACAGAAAGTCTTGACTTTCCTTACTGGTTATAGATTTTCAAACGTCGCAAAATGCATCCACGGAAAGATATTTAAGAAATTTCTGTAAATGTACTTCTAAATATTTTTTAGTATTTTAAACTAAATTTTTTACAGTCGTCAAAAACGGTTTTCAGACTTATTCAGAAAAAATTTCTTCTACATGTAGCAATCCGATGTGCATTCTACAAAAAATGATTACTTTTACATTGTCTATCTAATACATTATCTCCTGATAAAATATGATAATTTTTTATTTTTCCATAGTTTACACTTCTCTCTTTTATTTTAAATTAAGAATATTTTTAAACAAATTATATACTTGTCATACCTTTACAAAAACAGTAGGGTTATTTCTAAATATATAGTGCTCTTCAGGCATTCTGGAAATTTTGTCGAACACCATACAGACAGCAAACAAAATATACTGAAAATATCATCTAAAAAATGTTAAGAGTTTTTGATAGACAAAATGTTTGTTGTTTTGGCAAAATAATTTGCCAGGAAACTATCGGTATACAAAATATGCACATATTGTAAACCATTGTTTGCTGATTGGATTCTTGATTCATATTTAGCATTATGGTCATCATCGAAAAAATTATTAACATGTATTATGTCACTATATCCAAACTTTTTGTAGATACTTTTAACGTCACATAAATCTGTTCTTTTCATTTTCAAATTTGATCTCGCATTCGACGAGTGTAGCTAGCTAGATAGGAGGGAGGTACATACACTGTCAGAGTACCTCTCTGGTAGAAGTTCGCGTGTTTAACTGAAAAAACCAGTTCCAAAATTTTTACCATGCTTTAGTGATTGTAAATTGGACATGGTCCAGTATGTTTGCATTTTAATGATCAATTATTAACCTATGGTTACTAGTTTTTGTCCATTATATGTAAGACGAGTAAAAATGAAATTGTGTGACTCAAGGAAGTGTGACAATGTAAATTGATTACTGTGTAAGTTGTGACCTAGATACACGTACCATAACATAGAATAGAAACTGAAAATGGCCAATTGCATATAACTAATCACAAGATACAATTTTTTTTAAATACACGCTAACATGTTAAATGGTTTTTAGATTGCCTATTTACAATTTTGATATCGGCATAGATAAATGAAATGCATTTTTGAAAAAGGAAAGATAGAGATCAAAAGTAAAATAGACTATTTTGATTTAATAATGTCATTTGTTAAAACATAATTTATATTCCATTATTATTAAATCAAATAAAAATGATTCGACTTATGGTTCTAATAGTAGCCTGAATATTTGCTCATCAAGGAGTTGGCCTATTTTACATCTAAAAACTGTGTAAAATTACAAGGTCATAGAATATTAAAGTATATAAAATGCGTGAATTTTTTCTAACAATGTTTAAAAAATTGAGTCATGACGAGAAATGTTTTATGTGTTTTACAAACACTCATTGCCAATGACCTTGAATTAAAACTATTACCACATAACTAGGCAACAATGCAAATCTACATTCCAAAATTTTAGTCATTTATCTTGATTTGTGTTTATCTGTTCTATGACTGTATTTGTTGACATTTTATTCATTTACTTGCGTTCTTGTGTTGTTATTTAGGTTCTCTGTAACCGAGTGGTCTAAAACGCACTCTTACGGATCATTGTGTCTTTCACCTTCAAGGTTATTTCCTACTTGAACATATCCTTGTATGAGAAAAATTGTCAGTTTGTTAGCAAAGATCGGTGTTTTATTTAAGGGTTTTCTGGGTTTTTTTAAAATCACATCACGACTTGTAAACTCCATACAAGGGACGGAATTTGACTTCGGCGTAAATCACAATTAATTCAATCCAATTCAATCGTAATCTTTGTAACAGTGGTTGTTTACAAGTACAAATTTAAATTTCCTTTTTTCTCTATATTAATTATGAACAATGGACATTTTGCCCATACAAAAACTAACAAAGAACAAATTTGTTATGTTCACGCGAAGCCGTTGTTGAAGCCGAATGAGTAAGATCTGAAGAATTCTGTCGACAGTAAACCTATCATACAACTTGTGATTAGTTTTGGATGCATCCGGTACTTTTTATAATCTTCTTAATCAACAGAAATTTTATAGAAATTTGTTTCAAAATGTCATACTTATTTGGGACTGTCAGCTGATTGCTGAATAACGTTTTAAATTAGACTACTTTGTATAACGTTGTAGGAATGTCGGTGATGCTCCTATGAATAATGGAGTTATATAAAGCTTCAATACAAATGTTTATAAATGTGATATGAAATCCTAAGCTTAAATTGATGTATTTCAAATGTCAAATATAATATGATAAATAAGGTTATAACGATTACGTCAAATAAGAAAGATAACATTGATATCATGTTTGGCACGTGGCACTGATCATAAAATATCATAAATACAAAATAAACATGACATTTACACCTTTTGTAAGTATTTCTGTTCTTGTTTAGCAAGATCAATACCGTTAAAGCAAAAAACTAAAAAGAGATTTATATGTGAAACAAAACAATTTTTAAAACTTCTGTTTGATGAAAAATGTTAAAGTTGAGAGCCCCACCAGATTCACTACTTCCTTAGCCTCGTGTTGTAGTTTCTAGAGCCACAGAGGTCATGACAACCTCAGACACATGTTACAAGTTACAAGAGACACAGAATTTAGAACAACCTAATTTTATATGACAGATGTTACAAAAGTTGCAAAGACTTTGCAAAAACTGCTTTAGACGTACGTTGTAGATACTAGAGACATTAAAATCACAACAACCGAAGTATTTGTTATTAGACGAAATAAAATACAAGATAACCTCAGTCAAATTTGTTTCTTTTAGAGTCTCAAAAGTGTTATGACAACCGTAGTTATACTTTAATGTTGCTAGGGACACAAATAATTTACGAAATCTTTAGTCTTTCTTTGTAGTAACTAAAAATAAACAGAAATCACGACAACATGTTTGTATTTACCGACACAGTTAATGAGACTCTTACTCAGTTACTAGAGACGCACAGAATTTAGGACAATGATTGTGTAGTTACTAGTCAAAAGAAATAAACGACAAGCTTAGTTATAAATCGTTTTAGTCAACTCAATAATGTTGTTGTTCAAGAGTCAAAATTCATGATATATATCAGTCTTCCTGTAGTTACAAGAGAAACATGTTTTTATTTTAAATAATCAATCGCAAACACAACAGTCCATGTCCAAATCACAATCCTAAGAGTACAGAAAAAACAATTAAACCTGGCTGATATTTAAAACACGTGAACTTTCCTCAAGGAAGTTAGACCGGGTGCTCCGGAAGGGTAGGCGCATTCTGACTAGCTAGATACTTTTTCCACAAAATAAATTTTAGAAAGAAAGGAACATGGATCTTCCATAAGTCGAACATATTCATAAACAGTTTTTATAGTGATTTTATACTCATTGACAATATTATGAAAACGACCTCCGACGTTAAGATGGCATTGATAAACCTTGGCTTAAAATATGATAAATCATATAGAAAAAGACAACAGCATCTTTTTGTTATTGTTGTCGATGTTGTTAATTATTTAAATACAAAATATTAATTAATCATAAAAAACTAGATGTAATTTTCTCTATCTATTTTTGCAAGTCTACATCCTTATAATCTCAAATACTTTGATTATGTAAACGATATTACATTTTCAGCTTATCAAATATGTGATTTTTACATATAAATGATCAAATTAGCTAGTAAAAAGGTGTCTTTTCATATTAATTAACCAGAACATATTTGTAATTGATGTGTCCTTAAAATAAACATATAAAAATATTGATAAATATTTATGGTAGCGCTTCGGGTCTTTTTAATTAGAAATTCTAATTTTTGACCTTGAGTACTTATTTTCGATTCTATAAATGTTAAGTAATCCGATATTTGCAAACTTGTCAAATAAAAATGATTTAATAATCATTTTTTAATTGACATCCAAACAGTGTAACTGCCAATTGCTTAAAGAAGAGGTATTTTTGCTGGAATATTGAAGTCTGACACTGATTGTTTTGTTTAAATAAGTAAGGCTTATATAATAACATTACTGGCAAGAAAGCAACTAAAGTAAAATGTTTTGAATTTCGAGAAGGGTACTTTTCTATAAAATATTCATAACATGTAAGTCAGAAAACATAGTAATTGTCCAATCCGTCATACGGAATTTAGACTGGAATGATCGCATGAGCTTATTTTCACTAGACACACGCCTACTACTGACACCATGTGATGTCAAATAAAATTACAACAATATTTCTCACCAAGACAGTAATGACTAAATGTCTGAAACATTTTGATGTCGAGTTTTACTTTTTCTGTGACAAGAAAAAAAATAGAGTATGTACATATATTTTATTTATAAAACCATTTTAAATAAGTTTATCATATTTCAATGATTACGTAGAAAGGTAGGAAATTGCGTGAATAAAGTATAAAAAATAACAAAAAACAAAAACTAAGAAGCCATTTGGACTTAACGCTCACCTGAGGATATTTCCAAAATTGTTTGCAATGTATAATAGACAATATATTGAACACAGAAACTTTTCACACTTTATCAAGTTAAGAACTGCCACAGAAATCAATCAAAAATATCTAGACACAATTCATTTATAAGTACCAAATATGCATGTAGTAACTGTAGTACAATAAATAATTTCCAAATCATTAACCATTTCAGTATACCTATGCAGCTATGTCCTTGACCTATGAACCTATAAACTTGAAACATCAATCAAAATGATAGTCTTATCATTACCTACAATATTCTTACACACGTGCCCTTGCAAAAGTTCATAGTTTTCAAGAAAAGTAGCAAATAAACTCTTCATTTGCAACTTCGTCCTTGATCGTTGAATGTGTGACCCTGAATCATATATCAAAATAATCATCATATCAACAACTACAATATTCTAATATACATGCCTGTAGAAAAAGAAATAAAGATAATTTAGAATATAAGGTCTTGACCTTTGAATGTGTGACCTTGAACCTTTATCAAAACCATCGCCATATTTATGCCTACAATCTTTTTCTAATTCCATGCCAATACCAAAAGTTACTAGTTTTTAAGATAATTAAAGATAATTAACAATTTAAGTCTTCTTTTGCAGCTGTGACCTTTGTACTTATGACCTTGAACCAAATATCAAAATAATCGTTGTTTCCATACCTACAATATTGTAATATACATTTCTATACAAATAGTTAATTGTTCTCCATATAAACTAACAAATATATATTTCTAGCAATTTCCACAATAAGTGCCGTGTGATCTCATTTTTGGCCTCGTGTCTACCAATTTTGCAAATCTGAAAATTTGATGACCTAAAAAATAATATGAATGATGTAATTAAGGTAAATCTCATGTACATTCAGAGAAGGTTTAAATTTGTTTTACTATTTTCCCTATACGGGGCCTCAAGAGACAAAACTCCTTCATTGGTGAAATTCTAAAAGGTCGTTTCCCAGGCATGGTGGAAACCAACTTTCTTTAAATTTGGCCCAGTGGTTTTGGAGAAGATAATTATGTAAAAAGTTTACGCACGACGATGGATAGCAATATCTAAAAAAAAAAGCTGACCTTACCTATCCCGAATCCGAAGACTCATCAGTCTAATGATAAAAAAATGTCAGTTCGCTTGCCAAATATTGGTGTTGTTTTTTCCGGTAATCCCATTTCAAACTGACAGCCTTGTCTTGCTACAAAAAAAGCAATTATGACTCTGTCCCTAGAAACATCGTAACCCACAAAGATTTTTTAAATTCGATACTTGAGTGAAAAGTTTGGGACTTTATTCACATTAAAAACTGCACATGTTGATATGTTGATGAAAGTGAATTTTGTGTAAATTATAAAATCTTTAATTTTTTTCAAACTTTGAAATATGACTTTGTTTAACATGTTGCTTTTAATTAGCGTTACCGTTATTTATATGAAAGTTTAATTCTATTTTTAAATAACTTGTCTGATAAGACACCTAGGTCAGTGTGCCAAGGATATGTAATTTTATGCTTTGGTTATTTAAGCGTACAAATTTGTATCATTCAGTACAAGGTAATTACGTAACATGGTCTATAATTATATTGTTCTAAAACTGGGATTATTGTACTATTTGTTGGAAGATATCTAAATATCTAAAAAGCAGAGCAGAAATAAAATGCTATATTCGATCATATGTCGATTGGAATATATTTTAGTTTAATAATTGCACTTTATAATGATAATAAAAATTCGACATTTTGAAAGAAATGTAATGAATAACATGACTCCAGTTAAATTTAAACAACTTTTGGGCAAGAACTATTTGTGAGAAAGGGATCAAGTACAAATTCTTCTCTACAAAGTGTAGTAATTACAGGAGTATATGTTAGCTTCCATACAACAAAATGTTAAGGACTTTAATCAGCTAAAAACAAGTGATTTTTTTTTCTTGATATGTAATTGATAATCTAAACTTATAGGTAAAAGTTTTGTATGATTGAGTTAATAACTTAGGGTCTATTTCATGAGAAAGCTCCTGAATTATATAAAACTATTAAAATGAAAAATTTTTGAAAATATATATATATATATATATATATATATATATATATATATTTGAAAGTAAGTTTAAGTTCCTTGCACATTGTAAAATATATCAGAAATTAAAGTAATTCCCAACAAAAGTAAACTGTTTTAATTCTTACGTTTTCATCCTTCAAAGGACTTTTCAAGAATGATTGGTAACTATGGGTTGTTAATGACGTCATAGTTATCCCTCGTGTTAATTGTTTATGACGTAATATGCAATGTCTGATTTAACCTAGGCTTGAAAGTTCTCAAAAATAAAGCTTCTTTAGCAAATCTCAATTCCTCATTGTTAGATTGGCATTTGTAAAATGTCATTATTTTAAAGTTACCATTTGAACAAATATCGACATGTTCACTTAGAGGAATTTGGCGTAATTTCGGGTGTCGGATCTCTTGTTTGTGAACACGGACACGTTCATTTAGATTATTGCCAGTCTGTCCGTTAATATATATATATAACAGCTCACTTAATTGCTTTGTGATATTTTTTGAAAATTTAGAACAGTTTGTGAAGGTTTTGACAAACTTCAGTCGAAAGTTTTATCTGTGTTGGAAATAAATGTTGCATCACAATTATAAGCAAAGCTTGCGCTAAGTTCTCTCTCCCTGTCTTCGTTCAGCACCTTCAGTGCTTTGATTTTAAGCATTTGCTACCTGGTAAAATAAAATAAAATCGTAAACATTAAAAAAGCATATTTCAGTTCAAAACCTCGGCATACAATCACAAGAGTACTCAATACAAACTTTTATTAAACAAGTATTGTATTTTGGGGAATTAAAACACATATTCCATCTAAATTTTAAAAAAAGTTCTTTTATACTCCTGTATAATCTTATTGATAACGTTACAATACACAACCCATTTCTCTATTTGAAAAAAAATAAATTACCTGTCTTGGTTTAAATAACGGATTTGTCACCAAATGTCGTGAAACATTTTCCGATTGCTGTAACTAGAATTGGTTTGTATTTCTATCACTTCATCCGATTTTGCCAACAAGATCGTAGATAATTAAGCGCCTTATATTGATTATTCTGCGTGCAAATTTTTATAACAATTGTTTATGTATTATGGTACTGCATTATTAAATTAAGTCATAATATAAAAGAAACTAGGTTTATATAAGACTCATATTGGATAAGGTTGAAGCGTATCTTTACTTAAAATGTTAAATTGCTAAGAATTTCATATTTCGAGTTAAAATACGATATTTCACTTTTAAGTCCTTGCATACAATATTGCATATTTTCTTATAACCTTTGGTCTCCATATCGGTTCATGAATAATCGTGCAACACACTTTAAGTGAAATATCTCGCTCATTGTATTAAATCTTAACCTATGCAAGTTTTCATTATAATAAGGATCTCTACAAAAGGGTTTTTTCTTTGTGACTATCAACTGACCGACTTCATCGTGGGTCAATTTGGTGAGTTGGAAAATTTTGATTTCATAATCGTTGGTTTTTCAATAATACCTCGTTTATCACACAAATAAAATTGTTATATTTGATTAAACAAGTGATGTGTTTTGTTGTCTAAAATTAAAAAGAAAAACGTATAATACATAGCTGAAAACATATTTCTCTAAATTATGACACCATTTTTGTAAAGTAAAATACAAACACATTACTTAAATTAAACACATTATTGAAATTTGGTTAACATTAAAACAATCTATAAACAAATTATACACTTTTCTAACCATGATAGAAATCGGAACTTTGAGTTCTTTCTTCCGTTTTATTCCGAAAGTTAGCCATATTCGAGACAAAAATATTCAATCATATGGAACTACCTTTTTAAACCCGCAAGTTGCAAGAAACAATGTTCAAACTTACAAAATAATTATACAAGTAAATATAAAGTCGGTTTTATAAACATTATTTGTAAGTATTTTCAATTTCCTCTTAAACAATTTCAATATTTAAAGAACATAAATACACATTGAAACGTGGGAGTTAATAATAAAGACATTTTTGATCAGCAGGTGTAATAACAAGTTTATTTTGAAATATCTTAGGACCAACGTGTTTCTGTGAATTTGCTAATTACATGCATAAATTACCTTTGTAATCATTTTTTAGCCATTTTGAATTATTTATAGTAAATTTGTACTTTAAAATTACAATAGATCTCAAACCACCACGTTATTGCATTGTTTAAAGGTGCTTTAAAATAAACTGTAGTATATGTTACCTCACTTTTTTATTCAAAAGTAATTACCTTATACCACATTTCACACTTTATTAAATAATTATATACCATATCTGTATAACATCACTTATATTACTTTTGAAATAACTAAAAATTTGTTTTTAAATTTTGACATACGGTGGGGTGTCATTTATTGCTATAACGGTTTTTTATTATTAATATTATCATAAGTTACCAATTAATTAATAAAAATAATTTTTTTTATTCTAAAAATTAAATATTTTTGTAAAAACAGTAATTGTTCGGGAGACCTACATCTAGTAAAATAATACTTAGAAAGAAGATCGGAATGTAAAACAGGATAAAAATCAAATTGAATGCAACTTATAAACTTTTTTAAGTATAAACAAAGAAACCAATGAATTAGTTTTGAGTATTTTGTATCTTTGTCATAAGATTCTATGATGTTTTAATCAAAAATGTCACATACATTTATTTCAACTTAATAGTATCTATTGTATTGTGAGATATATTTGTCTATTATGAATAAAACACAGGACACAGTATATGTGTGAAGTAAAACATAGACAATTTCTTTTTACATAAACTTAACAGGTATTTCTGTTAGATATTAACCTTGTAATGCAAAATCCTGGTAATAAATTTCCTCGTTTTCCCTTATATTCTTCAACAGAATTTAGTTGCAGCTGCAAGCACAAAGTCAACTATTTACAGTTAATACACTGTTTAAAAACTATTATATATATAATACAAATACCAGTTAAATTTTGATGTGCCAGATGTGCACATTTCGAAAATGCATTCCTCATCAGTGACATATATATTATTAATATATATTATTTTTATTTCACCTACATTATAAAATAAATTATTTTTAAAATCCATGACAAAATTATGTTTTACCTATGAAAGAGCTTTCCTCTTTTCCTAAATTATGAATTGAAACAGATTTCATCAACAACCGTTTCTCTTCAATATCCTGTAAACATATTTTTGATGGAGAATTTCCGTTAGTTTTTAAAAGAGTGATAAAAAAAATTACGTTGCACTTATTAGGTTATGCGAGAATTGACTTAATTGTTCTAAACTATCATTTAGCCATTCTTGCATAAAAGTGAAAAGGTATCTGGTTGATCTGGGTAAAATTGGCAAAACAATTACCTTTCTTATAATGTAGGATTTGAAAATTAAATGATCTTAATGATTGAAATTTTAAATTTTGGGTTTAGTCCCATCATAATCACAAAAATGTAATGTTTTGTGTTTGCTTAAAATATTAATAATGTTTGATCAATATTTCATCACTTCAAAGAGAAATACATGTTTTTATACAAGAGGTTATGTATTTCTTTTTCTCAAATATGCCTAAATGATATCATTTACAGAATTTAGGTCATGTTCCTGAACATATCATGTTTGGATGAAAATAGAACAGTTTGCCAAATGACTTTATCACCTTGTAAGAAATGTAATAACATTTTTTACAAAAATACTTGTTACATTTTTAAGTGCCATATGTGCACTTTTCGAAAAATCATTCATCGTCAGTGACAGAAGAGGTTGAAAAGTTGAAGAAAAAAACATAAGCCAAACAGTTGAAAATAAATGAATCGAAATAAGTAATCTAAACCAAATATACTCAGATTTATCCTCCGAGTACAAGTTATGCTAAGAATGCATATGTGAGAGATGGGGTTATTTAGAAGGTCATTGGATTTAACTACTGTATAGGGTTATATTATTATAAAGAAGCGTCAAGATTCCTCATGGCTACTTCAGTTTTGAAGAGTAGTAGTGGTTGTTGACAGACACATGCATTAAGTACAAATTTATTTTTCCATTTTTGGGACCACTGAAGATACAATGTGCGTTTAAAACAAGATAGTGTCAAATTAATTCAGATGAAAAAATTAAGTCCACGTGAAAACATTATGCAACTAAATATAGGTCTAGGTTTTGTACTTTTACTTATTTCTTATATGCCATTGCTAGAACGTTCTACCTATCGGAACCATGTCTTTACTATAAAAACGGTTTTTTAGAAAAAAAATTTAGTCGTGTAAACATTTCGGTTTTCATAAACAATGCTCTTAAAACATGACAATAATGAGAGCAGTGTCTTACTGTGATTGCCCTGGAATATCATAGTGACGAAGGTCTTACTATGATTGCCCTGGAATATCATAGTGACGAAGGTCTCATTTCAATTAAATTCTTTTGCATTTTATTTTGTTTCCAACTTTTTTCGTACGACGTAGAGAAACAGTTTTTGCATTGAGTTATGGCTTTTAGTATAAAAAATAGTTAAATTTATTAGGTTATATATGATGAGCTACATAAATAGATTGTCAAAAATAAGTCCAAAGTCTTACTTATTTTTGTAATTACCAATTAAACGAAGACCATCACATACAATCGTCCGACGGTAATTTCTGTTATTATAAATCAAAAAATTATTATAAATGTCTACATAGACAACGAAAATGTAGAAAATAATTTCAAAATTTATTATTTATTGCACAGAAATATTTAAGATATAAAAATATCTTCGCGTAGGCCAAAACTAAGTCCTTTGGTCTAAAAGATACAAATACCCCCATATAGGTTAAAATCACTATGATTACAGGTTTCAAATAATACTTATAGTATTGCACTTATGTATCTCAACTTTACCTATTATGGTATCAGATGTACAGACCTATATTATACGTTTTGTATATAAAAACAAAATTTGATAAATTAGACAAACAGGAGAATATGATAGATCTGTGTGTGGCAACGTTTTAAAGGTCAGTTGATAACAGTATTTGGAAACAGGTTTGTACGCCATGCCCGAGAGGAGGAATTATATTTTTTTTTACACCTGACAGATGTGTTTTTAAATGGATCAACTTAAAGTTAAAGCTTACTGAAAAGAATTCCAATGCAAACAAACCAAAACCTTTGGGATTCTTGGTTTTTACTTTATAAGTATAGGCAGAATTTCTTTTCAAAACGTTTACCGTTTCATTTTTACTACATTGACTTGGATTTTAACATTTAAACTCCTTTAAATGGCGTCTATGAAAAAAAATGATATCGTACCTTTTTAAAGAAAATAAGAATGAAGTAACCGCATCGCGATTGATTTGTTCATTCATACTTAGTCAATGACTTAATAAATTACGTTTATATTAAATAATTCTGATTTTGTCTACCAGAATAACCTGGTATAAAAATGAAGATTAAAAAATGCTTTGATATCCTTTTAGTGAGGCACTTTCCTTAAAACCATCACATATTTTCCAATCTAAAAGTAGAAGTATATCTTAATGTCCCGCCCCAATCGCATGGTTTGGTTTCGTTCAGAGATGGTAGCAACCAATACATCCAATTGTCACCTCGGTCTAACCATGGCTGGTGTAACGTTTTAGATGAATAAATATCATTCAGTGTTTTAGAGCAAGTAGCAAACGATACATCCAATTATAACTTCAGGCTTAGCTTGTTTGTAGTTACTTTGTTGAATTACATTATTTTATCTTAAAAAGCTACGATCAACCCTTTTATGTTGGTTAAAGATAATTTTGATAAAAAATTTTTTAAGTTGTTTTATTTATTATTTTATATGAGCAATCCTTTACTATGGACTATGGTAAAGAATAACTAACATCTTAGAGAGTTAAGGTGAAAATGCTAAAATAATCACATATGATCAAAAAAGCTAAAATGCCCTTTATTTTGCACTCATGTGTAACCTACTATATTCCAGGAAAAACCATCAATATATCTAATCAGTGGTAATGCCCCAGTATATTTATAACAATAATTTGTTAAAAATGCTACTGGTTACATTTTAAAAAATTCTAGTTCAAATATCCCTTACGGTTTTTCTACAACACAATCTTTCTACTTTCTACAGAAATTATTGCATAGAAAAAACTTCAGGTAACAGTAAAATCTGTAACTTCTATTGCATTTTCTAAAACTAATATCAAGTCCTGCTTTTAAAACATTGTAAATAACTGTGATCATGGATTTGAAGTTAAGACTCTAGTCAGTTGCAAAAATTCCCTAAGCAATAAAAACGTCGACGTTTTGATCACTTTGATAATGATAATCCATTATGTCCCAAGTGTGGATTCCGATCTGAAGAAAATCTGAATTTCTTAGTTATATTTGTTTAGTCTAGTCAATCTATGAAAAAATAGGGTCAAACCTCAAAGTAATTGCAACAGAAAATATTTTTAAGTGATTGTTTTTAGGAATTGTGTTTTTATTCACCATAAAAAATATACCAACTTCCAGTGGAATTTGGGTTTCTTGCCAATTGAAGTTACCAAAAGCATTTTCTATAGAAAAAGGAGATAACTCTATATTGTGATCCTCAATTTCACACAAAAATTTTCAACAACTTCAAGTTTCTCTGATACTATATGAAGAACAACCTAGAAATTAGATGGAAATTTATACATAGACTTAAAATAGATAATTTAAGACAATTTAGAATGTTTAATAATATGTAAATGAAATGTAAAAAAAAATAATAATTTTGTGGAAAGAATTTATGCAAAACGCTGATTTTGAGCATGTTGATGAGAAGGAAAATAGATTTATTCACCTCAAATATATTTTGTTATACACAGAAATGATAAAATAAGTATATCTCAGGTTAAAAACATAACTTTTCTATACTTCTACTTCATTACTTTGAGTATTCTGTTATTAATTCCTCATCACTATAGAAACATTAGATTGTGAAAGACTTAAAATAAAATGCAACTAAATGAAAATGGGCCAATGTTTCACTTTAAATGAATTTAGAAATGTTGAATATACATATGGAATCAATTATGATTGATTAATTCCAGGGTCTTTGCTTTACTTTTTGTTAAAATAGCAAAATAGATATGATAATTGGACGAAAACTCCACCTGTTGTACAGGAGTTATCTCCCTAGTCTTTAGAAATCCCCAAAAGAAATTAAAACTTCTAAAAAACTTGTTTCTCCTTGTCAGATTTTGGTAGACTTTTTACTATAAACATTTCATGTATTTGAGAGCATATTAATAACAAAAATTGTTCTGTTGCAATTAGTTTGAGGTCAAACTGTAGTTTGACTAGACTAATGTTTGCATATTTCTCTCAAGATAGTGTTTCGATTCTGTATTTTCTATAAATGTGTTACCTTAAACAGAATTGAAATTCAGACTCATCTCTGTGGTTCTCAAGATTACTCCCATAATGCGAATTAAGAAATTTATGTCTTGAATTGAGATTCTGAACAATTAAAACTTAGTTACTTTTTTCTTCTTCTTTTCTTTTCATTTTCCGTACACAGATTTACTGTCACTCTCTTTCCTGCATTTTTAATTCTATTATTATTATTTTGTAATTTTCACTCTCATTACTGTATTTTACCATACATAGTTTTGTCAAACTGTTCTCTGTTTTGAATTGATTATGAAAGCATATTTTAATCATCACTATTACTATGTTATGTTGACATTTCAAATTGCTTTCGTTATTTATTAAACATGTTTTTACTCGTGTTACATTATTCCATAATAATTAGAGGTTACTTAAAAGGACAATGTCTGCTGACCATTTTATTTTATTTTATTTTATTTTATGTTTTTAGCAAAAATTAATTAGTTCCGAAATGTGCACATCTGGCACATCAAAATTTAACTGGTATGTGTATTATATATTTAGATGAAGTTATAGCTGCAAAGTGCTTGTGTACTAAGTGAAAACCTTTTGGGCTGTTAATGTATTGAAGTTTTATACAAATGGTTTTTTTTAAAATGTTTTATGGCATTCAGTATTTACTTTCTTCACTTGCAGTAATAAATCGAATAAATCTATGTCAAGGATGTTTTTCACTTTGATATTTTACAATAAACGGTTCATTATCTGAATCATAATTTAATTTGGCGATCATAATGATTTGTCATCAACATTATATTCATAAAGTCTGAAAAACTTTTATTTAATGTGTATGGATATGAATATAATTATGATAATTGGAATATATATATCGGACTTTTCTTTGTTGAAATGAATAAATGTTTGACATATTTAATACTGAACTTTTTGAAACTCTCATTGCTAATTTTAAAATTTTAAGAAGCTTTCAAAGCTTTCAAAGTTTTTATTTTGTTTTTGGGATTGTGATTTGGACAAGGATTGGTATGTTTGTGTTTTATTAAGTATCGTAGCATGAACTGTACTATATTCCTATCCGATATTTTACATAAACATATAGAAGAAATACTTTCGACATAAACGTTAACAGTAATTAATTTAGTATTAAACTAATTAAAATGCTTTTAATGGCAAGTAAGTTTTTGGAACTCTCTATATGGCGTAACGTTTAAGTTGGTCACAACCTGGTAGAATGTGTGTACAATATCTTCTTTTGTTATCTCAAAGTATCTGATAATATTTATGTGATGAAATAAACGGTTATCAGTTGATAAACATTCTTAACAGTACAAATTGTTTATTTATTATCAAAATGGTCTAAAATATGTATAAAATTATTGATGTTTTAAAATAAACTAGAAGTATCTCTTTAAAACAAGATTCTCTTTCTTCTAACATCTCGTTTGATCTTGTTACGATGCACTTTGAGCTATATGATGTAAGCTGCGGCGCATCATCTCGTGTTTATTAATTTTTTAGCCAAGTTTTAAAAAAAAAATTGTATGTATGGATGACATGGAACAGATTCGATTTCAAACAATCAGATAAGCAGACAACGTGATTCTTATTATCCAACTGTAAACAATGTATTTATGAGGATATTATAAACTGAGAAACACATTTCTGTAATAATAATAAAACACAAACATACCAGTCCTTTTCCAAATCACAAAAACAAAGTAAAAATTTTGAAAGCTGACAAATTTAGTTATACACGAGAACATCCATCAAGAAAGTAAGGCCGAGTGCTTCGGACGGGAAGCACCTACTGTCTAGCTAGCTACACCCTAAAAGATAATAAACATGATAAACACGAATATATTTGTTCAGGTGTAAATATATTTCAAAACTGGCTTGGTGATGTCACTACTGACAATTCACTAAATTGATAAAAATGATATACTTTTTATTTTATTCTTTTATTTTAGTATTCCACAAAGTATTTTAAAATGTAAATTAATTCTAATATGATATATATTTTTTCAACGTTGTAAACTGTATTATATTGTAATAATAATAATAATTACATTAAAACAAGATGTAAATGGAGTTTAAATAAGAAAATATTTTGAAACAAATCAAATAATACCTCTGCAAAATCACAAAAAATTGGTTCAAAAAAATCCAAGCTTAAATTTTTCTATGTTATCTCTTATTGCATCTTGCGCAGCAAAAACAAACTTGAAATTGAACGGAAGACGAGGGAGATAAGTTCTATAAACAATAATGTTTTAAAATAATTGTCTCAAACTTTAAATCGATTGCTGTACTAGATAATTAAAATCAATCAAACTTAACAAAGAAAAAAGACTTAAGATTAATAACATAATCATATCTTTACGTTTTCACCTACATCGATTACTGATTGACAACATCATTTATTCGGTCTGCAAAGACTCACTCTGTTTAACCTCCGTATCGTCTTTTTAGTAAACTGACTTATAAACAGGTAAATATACAACAAATTTAGTATAAAATTTTGATGTACCATATGTGCACATTTCGAAAAAAGGGGCTAAGTCAAACATGAAACTAGGATGTAAATTTAGCATTTCAAAGACAGCTATTCTAAAAACCCTTTATTTTTTATTTTCACATATTAATTATAAGTGTTTTTTGTTAATTTGTTTGCAATAAAGTATTTATTAAATACCTATAGCAAATATTAAAAAATATATTTTATACAAATTAAATATTTTGACAGGTGTAGTATATTTGTCCAACATTCTTAAGATATATTTCATCTAAATAAAACATTATTCTGAAATATTTTACAAAAAAAAAACTTACAAAAACAATATTTTAACGCACGCATACAATGTTAAATTTCTCTTTTTTTCAATTGGCTTTTATAATCAAATAAAGAAATTAAATTATCTGTAAAGTTTTCAATTTGCTTGTTATTTCATCACATTTGTGAGTAATTGGTATGCTTGACATTTAAAATTTGTCCTCTAAAACATATTTAAATAATACTGAAATTTTTACAAAAAACTTACAAAATTTCTTGACCCGAAATCTATTGATTATACCACATTACCTCCAAACAAACAAAACACTCTCAGCCAGTAATATTGACACTATTTATGTGTGCAGATATTTCCAGCACACCGATGATGTTCACTGGCATTTATGCAAATGAAACGAAATGGAAAATGTGCTTTGTAAAACTGCACCATGACGTGCAAAATATAGACGAATGGAGGTAATTTGCCGTAAGATCTTTTTTCGTTATAATAACACATTTTGTTTTTGCGTAATATCAGAGGGGTACGGACACCTGACAGATATATGCATTTCAATTAGGTTTTTGTGATTTTCAAAAATATATATATCAAATGCGATGATTTAAGATACTTTTTTGAATAAAATATTTTAACAAAAGCTTGGCATAGAAACAGAAATGGTTTTATATAACTTCGTCTGGAGATGCAGAGATTTTAAAATGACAATTGAAACAATAACTGAAAGAGTTTCACCTTTCATCGCGTGATTTTCATAAAAAAAGTCTTCATATAGGGATAATACGAGTATTTTTTCGCAATGACATTTTAGCACTAGTTGTAAAAATGTGATTGTAACAATTTATTAGCACTATCAATAATAAATATGTGCAAGTAAGGACCTTAAAGGACTCGAAGCATATCCCTAGATACATCTAAAAGAGGATGTTTTTAATTTTCTTAATTTTTACACATAAAGTTGTGGAAAAAATTATGTTTAAAAGCCATAAAATATGTTATATAATGCACACCAAATAAGGTAACATACCAACACTTATTTAAATAGAGATGAGAGGTGAATAGGTCTTCTTAAAACCTACATAGTCCACATTACCTCTGATTTTAACACGCTTTTTGAATTGCGGTTGTGTGTAAGTTTTAACAATTTATATATCATTTCGCTTCGGACTAAAAATATTTGTAAAACCGCAAAAGAAAATAAATAAATAAAATAAAAATAAATGTTTCAAATTCTCCATCTGGCAAAAACATCTTTAAATCTGTTTTTTAATGAAAATCATTCATCTATCGATCAATATCAGTGATCCACTAATGGTTTTAGTTTGAAACGAAATGACGCGCCGCAGCGCCTCTTCAGACACAAGTTGGTTTCGGAAAATCCCGGTTTTTTTTTTTTTTTTTTTTTTTTTTTATAAAGAATTGTTTTGACTCTGCACACAGCCAACAGACAAAGTGTGTTAGTGTCAGAGGAAATACAAATTGAAGCCTGAAAAATCCCTTAAAGCAAAATGTCGGCACATAATCCTGTCGATTATACCAAAAAATACTCGGTTAGATAATTTATGATCGTAATGAGCTCTCTATAAAAAACTGATTGCAATGCAATGCAAACGCCTTTAACAAAGAACTTTTATTTTCGTTCTTACAATAAAAGAAAGCAAACAAGACTCTGAGGTAGTTCTATTTCTGTTTTGAATGTACCTTATTGCCTAAGAAAAGATGTGGCTTGGTTTAAAAACCCAAATTTACAACTGGAAAAATCAATGAACTGTTCAATTATTTCAAAGTAAAAAAATGATTACAGTTAACATAACGTTACAAGTCATGGCGGGTATAGCTGTCTTTAAAAGAAGGGAGTTAACAATTTCAGAGCACTTTCCCGGTAAAAATTCAAGTGTTTAACTCAATTGGCCAGTTTTCAAAAATTTACTATGCTCTCGGAATTGTGATCGGACTTGGATCGGCAAATATGTGTGTAATTAAGTTGAAGATAAATATGCAAATTTTAAAACATTAAAAATAATCAAAATTTTACTACAGTGAATTAACACCTTCTGCATAAATATACACTGCCATGGAAAAACCAATTCAATTTTGATCTCTCACATAACATTTGTTAAGGAAAATTAAAAAGTCATAGGCAGTGTATGAAACAAAAAAATTAATGTTTTTATTTTCAGATTATTTGTAAAATATATTCATAGTGATAACAATAGTTTACCTGCAAAAATATTTTACATCGGACTGCGAATGTATATTTACTTACATTTTATTTATTTATTTATTAATTTATTAATTAATTTATTTATTTATTTATTTATTTATTTTCGGATGACAGAATATTTATAGTTTGTATTGCATGTATCTAATACAGAAAACATTATTATCAAAATCTGTATTTATTCAGTTTTAATTTCTTGTTTACAAGATAATGGACGTTCTTAAAACGTTGAGGTATTTTATCTATTTCCGGGTCTTCTCAAATTAAGTGCAATGTCGTTGACAAAATGCCTGACCGATTTATATAACAATAGCCTGTCCTTAAACTATTTTCTAAATTAGCCGTAAATCGATTTTAGCAATAAAATTTTTAATAAATTTTGCCATGTCAGCAGTTAAGTTCAATCAGTGTGACATAAATAAAATAGATACAATCAGACATCAGATTTCCTTTACACCCTATAATTTATTAAACTAAACACGTGTACATAACACTGTCAAAGTTTCTTTTTATTTGTTTATTTATTTATATATTTTGACTGATTTCTAAGGTTTGTTCCCTCGTGCAAAGCATTCCTTAGCCGGATTTGGATTTATATAATTTTCAACTGTTTGGCTTATGTTTTTTTTCTTTCAAACTTTTCGGTCCTTGTGTCACTGTTGAGGAATAAATTTCCGAAATATACACATCTGGTATTTGTGTTGTATATTTGGAAGTGTATTCATTTAAAATGCTGTATTCAAGAACCAGATAACGTATAGTTTTAACATGAGTGGCTAATTAAGGTAATAGTCGACAAACGAAAACTATCATAGTTTAAAGTTCGTTTTACAGAGTTCAATGACCCTTTAACACGTATTTGCTTATATAAGTTCAATGTCACCCCAATGAATGCAAATAAATAAACTTAGTTGGTTTAAGTTTAACTTCGATCGAGAGAGTTTTTATCAAATATATAATAAAGTGTCTTTCATAATTGGCCTTATCTTTATACGGAGTATGTGTATATATATGTATATAGGTCATGCATTTAAATCGGTAAAAATAATGCATTTAAATGCACATCGACAAACGTGTATATGATTAAAGTGTTCTACAATGCCAGACAAGATCTTCTCTATACTAAACCTTAACTCTCTCAGTGCATGGAGACACACAAGGCTTGAACGTCTTTCCTGCATGTCGGTCGGTCTGAGGCTGCACGACGTGCCGCATTCCATACAATTTAACAATCTGCCGGTTTTTGAATGGTGGAGAGTACAAGAACATGGACAAAATCACTGTCTTTTGCAAATAAAAAGGAACTTTTTGACAATTGTATCTATCCATATCTTTTCCGAGTGAATTTAAACTTGAAGTATTGAATTGCGCTGTGAATAAACCATGGGATCCTAGAGACATCTTAAAGCAGGTCTGTTGATTCGGAAGTGTTTCAACCTCCCTAATAACGGAAAAGAGTGAAGTAGAATAGAATTCAGCTATTTGCGACAAGATAAAGATTTTTAATTTTTATGGATTAATCAAAAAACAATTATATGTATGGGTGGGACGTTAAAGTGTACATTTTGGCTGTTTCGTACACTAGTTCGCACTAAGGACAGCATTTTTGTAAAGGTGCTAGCACATCGAGTCAGTGTGCAGCAAAACAAAAAAAAAACACTCTCCAGTCAAATATCTTGGCACTTGGTAAACCAGCCGATCGGAATGTCAAGCGCCAGGCATGAAAATAATTTCATTTAAGTCTATTATATGATCCGAAATGCATTTGAACCCATGACCTCCCGCTGTTGCTTTTAGAAGGGTTGTACACATTATGTCAGACAAACAATATACACCAACAGTTAAATGTATAAGCGCCTGTTTTGAACTTTTGGACTGAAAGCAAAGTGATCAAGCCCAAATTAACACCCTTAGTCACAATTTGTCAGTTAAACATCGCGCCCCTGTTCGGTACATATCATAACTTTACGTTCATCTACATTCAATCTTCATTTGGCTCGATGGTCAAATGATGTTTTAGTCTTTTTAGCAATTTTCCAGCTTCTCGTGATGAGACGATTTTATTAACCTTAACACTACTATTTCGCACTTATTATGACCTTTAAAGTGCAAATATATAAGCCTGCAATGCAGCTTCGCAGATCAATTAGTCCACTACCTATGTACCTAGCAAACCAGTAAGTACCTACGGCTAGGAAAAATCCTTCTTACTTACGGTCAACTAGGGTAGAGCTAACAATGGTAAGACACCCTAAGTTTAAAGGATAACTTCGTAATCACTCGCCCACGACGGCTCATCTCTTTCAGAATATACTCCATTTATCATATATATATTTGATGGCATCTATGAACAACATATTAATGAGAAATGTTTTTTTTATCGATTCTCGGCATTATCCTACCAATTTCCTTTGTAATGAATAAAACATGTAAATAAATGATAAAGTTACAGAAATAAGATATTTTAAAACACTTCTCGTATAGCAGTTACAAGATTAGACTTCCCCATCCCATAGTTTAACTTTGAATATGTTTTACTGTTTATTGATAACGCAACGTGGGCGTTGCAAGTCAATAGATGCTTTCATGCCTTGATTTTATGCATTAAAACGCGTTACAAACTGGTAGAAATCAATTCCCCGAGGGCATCAGCTTAAGAATATAGATGCATGAATAGTGTCTTTTAGACTACAACTTGTGTAACTTTATAAGTTTTCCATTCAAACCCTAAAGGTCACATTTGAATTTATTTTTGTCATGAGCACTTTTGCTAGAATCTCTTTTCATCGGTATGATTTATTGACAGCAACATAAATAAACTGATTATAACCAAACGCAAAATACAGAAATATGTTGGAATTCCCGAGATGATTAGCTACATTTAAAAGTTTTTTTTGTAGAATCTTTGCAGTCTTAATCTATAAGAAATTCTTGCGACATTGGAACCTTAAAAATTTGTCACTGTTAAAATAATGCCCTTAGACGGGTTAAGCTTCAATCATCATATCTATTATTGTACAAAGTTGGGTAAACTCAAGTAGTACTAATTCTCATATGCTTTGTCATTTTAACAACTCTTATTGCGTTTCATATGATTGATTGTATGGATATCCACAATCCTTTATTAGGGAATATCTGGAAACACTCAGAAGAATTAGGGACTCCGTTGACCGTTGACCGAATGACAGAGGTGTTTGACTTCAAACTCAAGTTGTGTCACAGTTGTGGCTAAACTTAGGTCGAATGCAACTGAGAAAGGTATTTCCTTGGCTTAGGTCCTAACTTGATAGCTAAGTAATGACAATTGAATTGAATCTAATGTTAATATGTAACATTGCGAACGAATGTACCAGCACTATAGGTAGACATAAGTGCGCACTTATACAATGCAGATCAGAAACGCTTGTACACTCGCGGATCACTTGTATTGAAATCAGTCCTTGAGATTATAAATATTGTCTTAACAAGAATAGGTGAAAAATAACTGATATGATGTTAAACAACATTTAACCAACAATATTTACAGATTGCATGAATAATCAAAGGTTGTGGGACAATAAACAATCCTGTAAATTAAAACAAGAGGCCCATGGGCCTTAACGCTCACCTGAAGATATGTCCAATATTGTTTGCAAAGTGCAATAGACAATATATTAAGTACAGAAACTTTAAAAGATAATTAATAATTTTAGTATTCCTATGTTGATATGACCTTGACCTTTCAACATATAACCTTAAACCATATATCAAAATGATTGTCATGTTAATACCTACAACATTCTAATATGCATGCCTATACAAAAAGTTAATAGTTTTCAAGATAATTAGCAATATCAGTCTTCTTTTGCAGCTGTGACCTTGAACTTTCAACATATGACCTTGAACCATATATCAAAATGATCGTTGTCACAAAACCTACAATATTCTAATATACATGCCTATACACAAGTTAATAGTTTTCAAGATAATTAGCAATTTAAGTCTTATTTTACAGCTGTGACCTTGACATTTCAACATGACTATGAACCATAAATCAAAATGATCTTTGTCGCATTACCTACAATATTCTAATAAACATGCCAATACAAAAAGATAATAGTTTTCAAGATAAATAGCAATTTAAGTCATTTTTTGCAGCTGTGACCTTGAACTTTCAACATATGACCTTGAACCATATATCAAAATGATCACTGTCACAATACCTAAATATTCTAATATGCATGCCTATACAAAAGTTAATAGTTTTCAAGATAATTGCAATTTAATTTTTTTTTTTTTGCAGCTGTGACCTAGAAGTTTCAACATATGACCTTGAACCATATATCAAAATGATCTTTGTCGCAATACCTACAATACTCTAATATACATGCCTATACAAAAAGTTAATAGTTTTCAAGATAATTAGCAATTTAAGTAATTTTTTGCAGCTGTGTCCTTGACCTTTCAACATATGACTTAAGCTTTAACCATATATCAAAATGATCTTTGTCGCAATACCTACAATACTCTAATATACATGCCTATACAAAAAGTTAATAGTTTTCAAGATAATTAGCAATTTAAGTCTTATTTTGCAGCTGTGTCCTTGACCTTTCAACATATGACCTTGAACCATATATCAAAATGATCTTTTTTGCAATACCTACAATACTCTAATATACATGCCTATACAAAAAGTTAATAGTTTTCAAGATAATTAGCAATTTAAGTCATTTTTTGCAGCTGTGTCCTTGACCTTTCAACATATGACCTTAAGCTTTAACCATATATCAAAATGATCTTTGTCGCAATACCTACAATACTCTAATGTACATGTCTATACAAAAAGTTAATAGTTTTCAAGATAATTAGCAATTTAAGTCTTATTTTGCAGCTGTGACCTTGACCTTTCAACATATGACCTTAAGCTTGAACCATATATCAAAATGATCACTGTCACAATACCTACAATATTCTAATATACATGCCTATACAAAAAGTTACTAGTTTTCAAGACAATTAGCAATTTAAGTCTTCTTTTACAGCTGTGACCTTGACCTTTCAACTTATGACCTTGAACCATATATCAAAATGATCACCATGTCAATACCTACAATATTTTAATATACATGCCTATACAAAAAGTTAATAGTTTCCAAGATATAGTGACAAATATATAATATTCAGCAATTTCCCCACTCCGTGCCTTACAATTTCCCTATTTTGAGCCCCATGGCTACTATTTGTGCAATCTGAAAATAGATGACCTAAGGATGTTATAAATGAAATAACTAAGGTATATCTCTTGTAGATTCAGAGGAGAAGATTTTTAAAGTTTTTCACTTCCCCCCCCCTTTTGGGGCCCCAAATCTGAAAGGGCTTCACCCAGGCATGATGGTTACCAAGTTTCATTAAAATTGACCCAGTGGTTTTGGAGGGGAAGATTAAAATGTAAAAAGTTTACGCACGAAGCACGATGCACGACGGACGAAGAAGGATAGCAATAGCTCATCTGAGATACATGATAAAACACATTTTTATAATCATTTCAGATATTTTAACATCTTATAGATATTTTCCAAATTATAAAATTGTTCTACTATGTTGTCTAATCTATTTGGTCCGTGCACTTAACATTAAAAATAAGCATTTTAATGCATCTCGCGGCAAATTATTCTTCAGCATAAAGATTTAAATGTCAGGATTTGTGAGGAAACGAGGTACAAGGCGTTTTGACATTATAGAATACTGGTTTTATTAGGGACAACACGGATATTATGTGATGTTTATTTGCTGGCGAATATACAAGCATTCTAAAGGTAAAAAAAAAAACTGTTAAGTGTAACAATGTTGTTACAAACACGCTCACGTACGGAAGCCGACAAGTGCCACTTACAAAAAATAAATTAAGTCGTAATTACGACTTACTATCTCGTAATTACGACTTTGTTATGTCGTAATTACGACTTAGTATCTCGTAATTACGACTTAGTTATGTCGTAATTACGACTTAGTATCTCGTAATTACGACTTAGTTATGTCGTAATTACGACTTACTATCTCGTAATTACGACTTAGTATCTCGTAATTACGACTTAGTTATGTCGTAATTACGACTTAGTTATGTCGTAATTACGACTTAGTATCTCGTAATTACGACTTAGTATCTCGTAATTACGACTTAGTTATGTCGTAATTACGACTTAGTTATGTCGTAATTACGACTTACTATCTCGTAATTACGACTTAGTATCTCGTAATTACGACTTAGTTATGTCGTAATTACGACTTACTATCTCGTAATTACGACTTAGTATCTCGTAATTACGACTTAGTTATGTCGTAATTACGACTTAGTTATGTCGTAATTACGACTTAGTATCTCGTAATTACGACTTAGTTATGTCGTAATTACGACTTAGTATCTCGTAATTACGACTTAGCTATGTCGTAATTACGACTTAGTTATGTCGTAATTACGACTTACTATCTCGTAATTACGACTTAGTTATGTCGTAATTACGACTTAGCTATGTCGTAATTACGACTTAGTTATGTCGTAATTACGACTTAGTTATGTCGTAATTACGACTTAATTATGTTGCATACGAGAGCCTTTTGGGCTCAGTTGGTAAAACAAAAAACTGCTTTTCGCTGTCGGCTGTCGAACTGTTGACAACTCGAACTGCCGAGGGGCCGAAAAACAGATAGCTTTTCGACCACTTAGTGTCTATATCTCGGCCATCATTTGTATAAATTTATTATGTGATATTGCGAGCACCGAAGGTTAAAACTCAAAGCGGCGATGGGTATGAGACCGCTAATTCGAACGCGACTCATGTATATACTGTACGATTACGTGTTTATTCGCTTTTCGAAAGTCAGTTGTTTTTTCCGGGCACTCTGGTTCTTCCACCATTGTAGAACTTACCGCCTACACATAAATGAAAGCATCTTAAACCAGGCCTAGAACACTTCACTCCACTCATTTCTTTTGGGAGTTTACGGTCGGAATAAAATATCGATGTGTTGTAGCAACGCAAATTTATTAAGAATAGTGAAAAGAAAATAGCCTGTGATACTCATGTAAAGGCATAATTAAATACGACGGTTGTTTCATTTTTGTCACATTCTACAATGACGTACGAGATACAAATTGTTTACAAATAAAGTTATCTCATTGGTGCATCACAAAATAATTGTGTAAAAGTAAACTTCAGTTTGATCAACCATTTAAATTTGATCACCTATTCTAAATAATAATAATAATAAAAATAATGTCAGTTATAATTTAACACAAATTTAATAGCGTACATACTGAAAAGACACATTTTGTTTCAAAATTCTGGTAACACCAACTGCCTGGTATAACTTTCTTTCATACACTGCATCATCTGGCAAAGCATAACCATTTTGTTCCATAAGCAAAAGGCACAGGTCCCTCACAGTTTCATCATATAATAAAAAACTTTTTGGGGTAGTTTCTTAAGTGTATACATATATTTTTCTTTGATCTACTTTACAAAGACGGTGCTGTTTTTGTACAGTACCGGTTGTATGTGGTGCATAGGCCCATTCACTCCCCGAATCTTCTGCTCGCCTGAAATGGTGTGCGCGTGTCCCAGTTTGCAGCTAGATTGTCCAAATCTGTCTGTAAAAATTAATATTACAACAACGTTTCAATACATCAAAATATCAAAAAATTAACTCGAGAGGAAATGAAGAAGTTTTAAAAAGAATATTTGTTTAATTACGCATTCAGCCATTGAAATATTGAAAAAATAATCCATTAATTAAGTATTTATATTTGCACGATCCATTTTGTCATATATATATATATATATATATATATATATATATATATATATATATATATATATATATATTGTGTGTGTGTGTGTGTGTGTGTGTGTGTGTGTGTGTGTGTGTGTGTGTGAGAGAGAGAAAGAGAGAGAGGGAGAGAGAGAGGGAGAGAGAGAGAGAGAGAGAGAGAGAGAGAGAGAGATCGTCTTGCGACAAAAATGAGAAATCATTTATTCAGTAAGAATATAATTCAGTATTGTGTCTTTAATGGTCTTATCATTAGAACTTAATTCATAAAATGAATAAATATAACAAAGTGAAAATTATGTTTTATTCCACCATACTGTCATATACCATTTTTAAATGTATGTTATGATTAAAATTAAAAAGTGGTTAATGACACCGTAAAGTCAAATCATGTGTCTATTGTCTTAATTTCTTAAACTTTTCGTTAAAATGCGCAATTATTGATTAAATGAGAATTCCAAAATTCTGTAATTTATGCAGGATAAAAATAACACCATCGGTCAATTAGTTATTCTTCCTCGTCGTTTATTTTAACCGTTTTAATATTTTTACTGTAGATTTACTAATCAAAATTTGATGTGCTATCATAAAAAGCATAAATTTCAGCATGGAACATAACAAGTCTAAGAATTTTCCTCAGTAAATCGTTAATTTCCTATTTGTGTTCGATGTTTAAATACCTATAAATGTTACGCCATTGCTTTATTAACTGTTCTTCGCATTATATTACGCGAAAGTTACGCGATATAATACGAAAGTTACGCGTTATTTCGCAACATAAAATGTTTTTGTTCTACCAAACTAAGCCCAAAAGGCTTTCGTACGCAACATAATTATGTCGTAATTACGACATAACTAAGTCGTAATTACGACATAACTAAGTCGTAATTACGAGATACTAAGTCGTAATTACGAGATAGTAAGTCGTAATTACGACATAACTAAGTCGTAATTACGAGATACTAAGTCGTAATTACGACATAACTATGTCGTAATTACGAGATACTAAGTCGTAATTACGACATAGCTAAGTCGTAATTACGACATAACTAAGTCGTAATTACGACATAACTAAGTCGTAATTACGAGATACTAAGTCGTAATTACGAGATAGTAAGTCGTAATTACGACATAACTAAGTCGTAATTACGAGATAGTAAGTCGTAATTACGACATAACTATGTCGTAATTACGAGATACTAAGTCGTAATTACGACATAGCTAAGTCGTAATTACGACATAACTAAGTCGTTATTACGACATAACTAAGTCGTAATTACGAGATACTAAGTCGTAATTACGAGATAGTAAGTCGTAATTACGACATAACTAAGTCGTAATTACGACATAACTAAGTCGTAATTACGAGATAGTAAGTCGTAATTACGACATAACTAAGTCGTAATTACGACATAACTAAGTCGTAATTACGAGATACTAAGTCGTAATTACAAGATAGTAAGTCGTAATTACGACATAACTAAGTCGTAATTACGAGATACTAAGTCGTAATTACGACATAACTAAGTCGTAATTACGACTTAACTAAGTCGTAATTACGAGATAGTAAGTCGTAATTACGACTTAATTTATTTTTTGTAAATGGCACTTGTCGGCTTTCGTACTCACGTAACACAAAAAATGTTAAGTATATTCTTAGAGGTTTATGAAAACTGTCTCGTAACGATTTAAACCGACCAACCAAGTTTTTATAATCCGTGATTTTAATACATTGTGTTTTGTACGAAAGCCGAATCGTGCCAGGTTATAAAAATAAAAAATATTAAATTTCATGTAATTACGAGAAAAATTCACGTTATTACGAGAAAAATTTATGTAATTACGAGAAAAATTCACGTTATTACAAGAAAAATTCATGTAATTACGAGGAAAATTCATGTTATTACGAGAAAAATTCACGTTATTACGAGAAAAATTCATGTTATTACGAGAAATATTCACGTCATTACGAGAAAAATTCATGTAATTACGAGAAAAATTCATGTTATTACGAGAAAAAATTCACGTTTTTACAAGAAAAATGCATGTAATTACGTGAAAAATTCATGTTATTACGAGAAAAAATCATTTTAATACGAGAAAGTTTCATGAAATTACGAGAAAAAATTCACGTTATTACGAGAAAGTTTCATGTAATTACGAGAAAAATTCAATTTTTCTCCTAATTACATGAATTTTTCTCGTAATTACATGAAACTCTCTCGTATTAACATGAATTTTTCTCGTAATTACGTGAAATTTAATATTTTTTATTTTTTTAAACTGTCACGATTCGGCTTTCGTTTTGTATTACATTTTTTAATGTTTGTGTTTTAGCTGCTCGATAACTCGCCGTATTTATTGACAATTTGTAACCTATAAAAAACAAGTGATATCGAATTTAAAAAAAAATCCGTTGAACAAATGCCTTAAATATTCATTATAGAACAGACTAAGCCAATTGCGTAGAACAACTAGTTACAGGGATTTTACTTCCGCCTTAGTACAAATCAAACAAACTCACAAAGTCCCTGAAAAGCAATAACTAATACAAGGGTTTGTTTCGGACGTCAAACATAAAAGTTAATAAAATACAAAATAGTAATTCAATATATAAGATTTTGATTGATTGAATGGGGTTTAACATCCAAGAAACGGATATTTCATCTCTATCGGAACGTCACCAGCTAAATGTGAATTTGCAGAAATTTTGACCTTTGCAGTTTGTTTAGGACAATATGCAGGGAGGGGTCTTTAGTGTGCCACGCCTACCCTGACACGGGACACCAGTTATCAAGGTCTGATTCGAAGAAACCAATGACTTTTATTTCTAAATTCCCAATGCTTGGCGAATTAACAGTCGCAAAGTTTTTTTAATTTCTGGTAAGACCCGGCAGGGGCTCGAATCCCGACCTCCCGCATACGGAGCGAGCACTCTATTAATTGAGGTACTCAGTGGTTTTAAGATTTAGAGACCATGTGGTTAAAAATTTATTTAACAAACCAATTCCAAAGAAAAAAATTTCAATTTAGATGCAACTTTTATCGTATTTTTTAATGTCATTCACATTTTCAGGATCGATCAAATAAATAGCTACGCGGATATTTCCATCAAAACAAATACTAATTAAAATTATCTGTAAAACGCATCATTATATAAAATAACAGAGTGGCGGTCTGAATTTTTAAAATAAAATTGCAAATAAAAACCAACCTGTCATAAACCAATTAACAGTTACTTACATCGATTATAATTGTAATTCTGTCTTAACTGTGTTTTATTTTTGTTTTGTTTGCTGTTAATTTGACTTTATCGCAATTTTATATATAAATATTAATTTGACACTTCCGGTCATTGATCGGACTAATTGCTCATCAATTTTTCTTATCTAGTTTCCACTGTAACCTGTAAGGTTTTTCTAATCTGACAAAAATATGGAAAAAAAACAAGTGTGGCTGTAATTTTTTTTCTTCTTTTTATTCTTCTTCTCTTTTTTTTATTTTATTTTATTTTTTATTTTTTTATTGCAAAATTATCTCAAAACGTTAAAAGTAAAATTGCGGTTTGTATGGTTTAAAGTTTAAACATGTAGTTTAAAAAGTCGATTTTTTTTTATGGAAATATCCGCGTAGCTATTTACTTGATCTATTAACAGATTCTTCCCTGAAAATGTGATTGAGATTGGTCTAAAGCGCGCTTACTGATTACAGCGCCTCTCACCGCCTGGGTTCGAATCCCACTCGGGACAGAACCAAGTGTGAGAAAGTTTGTCAGTTCGCTTGCCGAAGGTCGATGGTTTTCTCTGGGCACTCCGGTTTCCTCCACCATCCCTGAACTGACCGCCTCGAAATAAGTGGAAGAATCTTGACTGGGGCGTGAAACATCATTACTCCACTCCAAATTTCCTTATTCATTATAAAGTCAGAGGATTAAAAACAACATGGAGTTAAAGCAGGGGCCTCGGTGGCCGAGGGGTCTAAGTGCGCGCTTACGGATAACAGCGACTCTCACCTCCTGGGTTCGAATCCCACTCGAAACAGATCCTAGTGTGAGTTGAGTTGAGTTATGATGTTTAACGTCCGAGTCAAGAACATTTCACTTACATCGAGACGTCGCCAGCTATAGGCGAAAGTGCAGAAATTTTGCTTGTGCGTTGCGCTGATGGCATTATACAGCAGGGTTCTTTATCGTGCCAGCCATGACACGGGACCTCGTTTATTTTAAGTTCCCATCCGAAAGAACCGTGACTTTCATTGCGTAATGCCAAATGCTTGGCGAAAGAACAGTCACTACCCACATTCAAGTCTTGGGTCAGATCCGGCCGGGGACCGAACCCACGACCTTCCACTTACGGAGCAAGCACTCTACTCCTAGTGTGAGAAAGTTTGTCAGTTTGCTTGCCGAAGGTCGATGGTTTTCTCCGGGCGCACCGGTTTCCTCCACCATCCCAGAACTGACCGCCTCGAAATAAGTGAAAGATTCTTGACTGGGCGTCAAACACCATTACTCCAAAAATCTATGACACGATACTTGATCATAAGAACTGGTCATACATCAAGAACCACCTAAAGAGCACAAACAGATCAAAAACAATAAATGAAAAGAAAAAACAAACAAACAAAAAACACATTTAAGAAAAAACAAAACAATAGAAAAACAAACAAACAAAAAAATTTCAAAAAAATATAAAAAAAAAATTGGGTGGGAAACGTAAAGGTCGAGATCACAAGGCAAATTCTAAATATGGTTCAATATCCATTATGCAAGTAATTCTTTAAACATTCGACAGCTTTGTTATAGATTGTTTGGTATACTATAAATATCCCAAAAAAAGATAAAACAAGGGTTATTAAAATAAGTAATTCACGATGCCCATCGTATCTTTTATCGATACATATCAACCAAAAATAAATCATTATAGATCACAATCATATATAATTGTTTAATTACGCCTTCTTAAAATCTTTTTTGAAATAATTACTGGCCCATCCTTTTCATGAATATATTATCCGGTGAACGACAAACGTCAAAAGGTGTAAGAATATTGATTATGGTCCGAGCAAAGTTTTGTTATTATCATTCTGAATGGAAGTCGGAAAAATATTTTCTTTTAATATTTATGATGAGTAATGACCATGTCTTTTAAATATCATCCTGTTTAGCGTTATTTGTCAACATCAAGATCCTTAAATAGAACATTATCTGCAATCATTTCCAATATTAATAAGCATCTATCTACGTTATTCGTCTCTGTACGTATTACAAAACAAACCCGTTCTCTATCAATTTAAAAACAATATCATTCAAACTCACATTGTGATAAAGATCATATTTGAACGCATAAATTTTTAACAGAATTTGTACATATTACAAAACAAACCCATTCCCCTATCATTTAAAAAAAACAATATCTATCATTCCGATTCACATTGTGATAAAGATCATATTTGACTGCATAAATTTTGAACAGAATTTCATGAATGATATGTTTAGAATCTCTCTGCTATTTCCATTTGAATAAATAAGTAATATATATTCATTGAAGAAAAATGAAATGCTTAAGTTACATGAATCCATTCATGAAAACTTCTCCATTTTCCCATATTACTGATGCATAAAGATAGCAATTAATATCCTTCTGATTAAATCATTTATAGAACTGTTACTTATTGACAACCCTTTCTGAAGTGTAGAGATTAGAATATATGAATAGTTTATAACATCACCATCCTTAAATAAACGTTTTTCTACATCTACTTGAAGAAAGTCAAAGAATCCATTCAAAACAATATGAATGAATATTAAGTCTAAACCTATGTTAGGGATTTCAAACCAATCTTTAATTATTCGAGGCTTACAAAAGAGTACTCTGTGACATTGCAGTTGATTAAGTATTTTAGTTTCAAATTACGTAAAATACAAAATTTGCAGTTCTTTGGTATAAATACCAATATTTAATTTTGTCTCTAAACGTTGTAAATCCAGTATCAATAGTGTCACATGTGGTTGCGACCATTTTACATGATTGCTTCGTGATATTTTTCCCCGAAATTTGGCGGGAAAAGGAGGTTATAAAGCAATTAGAAAAAATTGAGCTGAAATGGTTTATGAAAAAAATTAAATTCACGTTTTCAATAAAAAAACTATATTGAAAAAAATTACTTAACGATTCCGTACCGAATCTCTTGTTTACGTTAAGAGATATGGAACAGATGGGCAACAGCTTTGACGAACGTTAATCTTAAATATCGATCTTAATTGAATATTTATGTAATTTATGTATGGATCTGCATTGCCCAGAATCTTCATTACCAACTTGTTCATTCTATTAAACAAATATACCAGTCATTGTCCATATCACAATCCCAAAAACAAAGTAAAAACTTTGCAAACTGGCCTAAATATGTTATTCACGTGAACTTCCATCAAGGAAGTGAGGCCGGGTGCTCCGGAAGGGTAAGCACCTCCTGTCTAGCTAGCTACACACGTCACGTGCAAGTCAATTTTGAGTATGAAAGGAACAAAGAACTATGGTAAGTCAAATATATCCAGTATAAGTTTGGATACAGTGACTACATACTTATCAACAATATTGTGATGACGGCCAAAAAACTTTTATGTAATTAACTGATTATGTACGTGTTTGTTAGCTTCTCATTGATGTCTGTAATCTTTAAATTTTACGGAAATTTATATTTTAAACTTAATATATTTTTGCAAATTTAAATATTTAATTCTGAGGTTCTTATTCGCTTTTGATTACAAACTTGGTGATAGGTGAAGTTGAATTTTTTAAGCAATCCTTTTAGATTACTCGGTAAGCCAGCATGTATAACTTTATATGATTTTTGTATTATTACAATGTTCATCATTGCTATTACATTTGATAATGTTTGATTTTTCATTATCTGTACAAAACATCTATACATGTTTGAACTTTGCGTTTAACTTTGGTAATTCTAATATTTTGATATTGCTATTACATTGTTTTAAATAGGGATATATATATATATATACAGTGGCCGGTTTGTTTGTGCTTTATAATTACAATGTAAAGAAAACAAATGTAAAATTCAATTATTAATAACGTGTAAACTCATGCGTTTAATCTATTGTTAAATATGCAATACATGCGTCTCCTTGAATTTAGAAATAAACATGATGCAAATTAATTGGTTTTTTTTTTTACATATGAGTGAAGGTTCTTTTTTATTTTTTAAGACTGATTATATCATCAAGTTCAATAAATTGTAGTAAAACATGTTCACAATGAATGTTAAAATATTAATTATTTATGTCTGGTTTGACAATTTATCTTTTATATATATATATATATATATATATATATATATATATATATATATATATATATATATATATATATATATATATATATACCACAGATGCATTTCCTTGACATATCATTTCATAATTTCAATTTCTTTGGAATAATGCAAATTAATTCCTTGACATACAAAGAACAGCTATCAAATATTTGAAAAATAATGATATTTTAAATATGTTTAAATGATTGAATATGTGTTTATTTTTTAGTATAGCTTAATTTAATTATTTTGAAAAAATAAAAAAACTACTGCTGCATTAATTGTTATCAAAATTTAATCATTAGTGTCTAAAGTTATTTGCTATTCAATAGACCCTTTTTTCTATTCTTTCTTTTACAACATCTGAAAACAAAGTAAATAAGAACCATGTGGAGGTGCCTTTGTCCGTCTGTCTTTTGTTCAAAATATTTTGTCCGCTCCATAACTTTAACATCTATGAATAAATTTAACAAACATCGTACAAACAATAAAAACACAAAAATACCAGTCCATGTCCAAACCACAATACCAAAAAAAAAAAATAAATAAATAAAATAAAATAAAAATAAAACAAAGCCAAAACTTCGAGATATATAAAAAAATTATACAAGTGAACTTTCATCAAGGAAAGGAGACGGGGTGCTCTGAAAGGGTAAGCACCCCCTGTCTAGCTAAAATGAGACATAGTGTCTCTCTTAAGGCTTTATTTATGTTTATGTTGGACTATCCTTGCCTTAATCTCGTCATATTCTACATGGACTAATGTATCTAATGGTCTAAAGCACGGGCTTACGAATTATACACGTCTAACTGCATGAGTTCCCATCCAAGTGCGGGAATAATATTTTTATTATATTTGTACTCGGATTAATTTTACAATCTAAGTATTGAATTTTTGTATATTTGAAAAAAAAAACTTAAAAAGTAAACGTGCTCATTAAATATTAAAACGTTGTTTCATTTTTGTTATTTTGAGGAAAAAAAATAAAACGATTCATTTCAAATCTACAAATTATGTAAAGATTTATCATTTTTATATGCAGTACAAAGATGTACTTGTTTTTAACATGTGAAACAGTTGTCAATATTATGTTATTTGGACCTAACGATTCCTGACTTGTGTGCATTATGGAATTTGACAGGTTATCGTAGCATTTGAACATTTATTATTTGTTAAAGACATTTTTGCACAAGACTTCAGAAAACTTCGATCCCAATATTTTACGTTCATTCTACAACAATAAATATACCTTTTTACGAATTCGAAGGAAATGGATTTTTTTTTATGATGAACCAGGGTTTGCACAAAAGAAAGGTTGCTGATTTTTTTAAAACAATTTGTCCTTGCAATAAAAGCGAAAAATCATCGTCGGTCAATTTTAATCAATAGCGCCTCCTGTTATAATTAAAAATGCAATTCTGATTCGTATTAAATACAAAAGTGACGTTTACACGTATAGTTAGATTACAAAATTATTACTGAACTTTGGTGTAGAAATGGTAATTTTGATCTATCGCATGCTTAAATATACGTATTGGTTAGGATGAGATTAATTGCAAGCTTACTTGTAGGTATTTGTTAGAAAGAGATTAATTGCATGCTTAATTGTTCGTATTTGTTATGATGGGATTAATTACATGCTTTCTTGTGCGTATTGGTTAAGATGAGATTAATTGCATGCTTAATTGTGCGTATTTTTGCGGATGAGATTATACACATGCTTATTTGTACGTATTTGTAAGTATGAGATTAATGGCTTGATTACCTGTGCGAATTTGTTAGAATGAGATTCTTTACCTAGGTAGATGTAATCGTACAGCATTGTGAGGTAGAATCGTAGGTTTATCGGTCCTATTCATTATAGGTGAAGTCTTTGTATATGCAGATTTTTGTTTCCAATTTATAACATTTCACACGCTTTTAAAGTTATTGGATATTTTTAAGGATCAAGGGACTTAAAATGGAAGATATCATAAAAACTCACAAATTAATTAGGCTGATATCATAACCAGGCTGATCTCATTAAGCCTCTGTAACAAACAATTAATCCATTCAAGTAATCCCTAGGTGAAATTCAATCACGTCTGAATTATATTATAATCAACCCTGGACTTGTTCAGATGGAAGAATTTCAGTTTTCAGTAGGAGTATGCCGTCGATATGCAATAATTGGAAATAGAAATATTAGTTATTACATTGTCGTTAAAAAGTGATTAATATATACTGTTTTTATTTTAACATTTATATATGACTCATTTATATGTGAGAAAATTATCAAAATATTAACTTTAAAACTTCAAAACGGCTTAAAACAACAATTCACTCAATCTCGCTCACTTTAAAAATTACAAGGTATAGTACGTAACGTTAAGGGAACTAGGCCATCGACGTTGGCTGAAATTAGAAAAATAATATAAATATAAAGAATCTTGATAATAATCATTGACATGACGCTCATGAATTTTTATAAAATGTTTTTGTTGTCTTTTTCAACAGATTTCAGTAAGCGCTTACAGAATGTAGAGTCTATCATTGCATAGTTACAAATTACTTTGTGACAAATCTCAGTACATTAGACACTGTGAGCTCACTCGTCAAAAGTAAATTTTAGCACTCCAGTTTTCTCGGCTTTCCCGAACTGACAACGTCAGGATGAGTGGAACAATCTTGACTAAATCGAAGATCGACATTATTCATATAAACGAAATATTTCAAATTATATCAATCTGAGATTGATATTAATTTAATCTATAAAACACTTATGAACATTTATTGGCAACTTGAAAAGAACTTATGACATTTAGATATGACTGAGATGACAATTATACATACATAAAACATAATAAAGAATGAAATAGTAAAGTTCAAATTTGATGAGCAAAACAGAAACAGAAACCTACAAATATGGTCTTAATAAGCGAAACAATCGGAAGAATTTATTCACTAATCATTGGCATGGTGTTTACCAAATTGAATTTCCTGCTGATCGTATTTTGACGAAAGACCCCAGTTTAGCGAATAACGAATCTCTTTGGCTTTTAACACTTAGATTCAAATAATGTTCGGATAAATCGTAGTGTAAGAAATGTCATAACTTGCTCCGCTGCAAAAGCATTTTTTCTAGCTGTCGTGTTTCCTCCGTCATTCCAAAAATAATGCTGTGATAAACAAAACTCAAACGATAAATCATAAGCTATAATTATTGCAAAAGAGAAAAGACAGTTTTCTTGGAAATGAAAAAAAGATTACAAATTCAACAGACGTCACTCTTATTTTACAATCACTGGTACTTAGCTGGGAAGATTTCCAAATTAAAACTTTTTGTTCCGAAATGAACCTACAAGCATGTTAAATTTTTGGTAATCAATGCATTTCTTTAGATCTTCAAACTAAATTACATAAGAATTAAAATCTATTGTTATTGATTTTGTACATTTGTTTTTGCATTTTTTATTTTTATGATGTTTCGTTTTTTCATTCTTATTTTATGCTGCTTTTTCAAAGTCGCTTTTAATCAACTTTAAAGAAATTTTTCGTTTCCAGTGTTTTGGAGACAATGGCCTTGTAAGAAATTTCGCACTAAATTGGGTTAGATCGGTTTTTAAACACCTGTCATGACAGATTAATTCAAGAACTGGCAAGATGATCAATTTTTAAAAATGGTGTTTAAAGTCATTCATTCTTCACAGAATACAATATGTAACTCGTACATTAAGTCCACTGTCCGTAAGGCATTATATAATCAATGGCGCCAATGAGTGTTTATCCTTGGCGTTTAATGTCATAGTTAATTAAAAAGAGTTGTCAAGGTCTCTGGATTGAAGAAACGTAAGTTTATTTTCTTGCATATATATTAATAAACCATGCTTAAGATACATTTGTTATTTTGTATATGATATTCTGGTTACTTATTGTATTGACGCGTCACTCCTATAATTTTGTAATAAGGATGGGTCCTAATTATTTACCATCCTTCATATTACATTACATATTTATAAATTTTCGTAAATAGCTACAAAACATAAAATAATAAGAAATAATTGCGCATATATATATATATATATATATATATATATATATATATATATATATATATATATATATATATATCTTTAAAAATTCTTCATCAGGTTTTAGTTTAGAAAACATATCTGTAGATTGTCTTTATATATATATATATATATATATATATATATATATATATATATATATATATATATATATATATATATATATAAAATTTGCTTTATGTCTTGCAAGCTTACATGCAGATGCTTTATGTACTTAAAATATTTTTTACGAATAAAACATGCTTGACGATTCCTATGTTGGTACGTTTATGGCATATATCAATGTTGAATATGCAAAATTGTTTGTTTACCTGTATAAACATGAAACGATATGTCCTTTTAAAAGTACTTGAACCAATCACGAATTGTCATTTCGCCTGTTTAAAGCTGAACTCCAATTGGAGCTCTTATACATTCTTGTCTTAGTTTACTAATTATTTTTAATCTATAATTGATTATTTTTAATTCTTTTAATGTGTGCTCTTGGTTTTTTGATTTGTTGTGTTATATTTTATGTTTAATTTCAGCTTTGATTTTACTATTTTAGATTTATTTAATAAGTACGAACACTGAAATCCCAAATTAATGTAGGGATATATAAAAATACAGATCGGACATTCCTACATCATTTGGAATAAATATTCGAGACTTTAACCTTTCATATATTTTTTTTGTTTAAAAATGCATTCTAACTAAAGTCAAAGGAGGTCTAGACAGTTTTTGTAAATACTCTGTGCTATATTAAATGTCTTATGCTCGGTAAATGGATGCTGTTTCTAAACAATAAAAGGTTTGTACGAATTTTCGCATCTACTGCTAACCACATTTTGCCATTCTGTTATAATGTTTTATTATAGTTGTATTCAAAATGGTAATTAAAAATTTGAACACGCAAAGAAAAAATATCACACTTTTTAATTTAATGGCAAAGACCATCATAATTTTTGTTTTTCGGAACTCCCACCATCATCCCGAATCTGTCAGGATTTTGTCTAAATCAATTTTTTCTATAAAATGTGTATCAGGATTCTAAAAAAAGACTTTTCTTTAAAAATCTATAATTAATATGTTTTAATAAATATGTTCGCCTCTAGTTTTTCCCTCCAAGGTTTTTTTTTGTTGTCGAGCCTGGCATGGCCACAAAGCGAGACTTAGATGTTACTTTTCCGGTGTCGGCGGCGGCGGCGGCGTGTCAAAATGTGAAAGTTTATGTTAAAGTCAAAAACTAAACAGGCGAGACATTTAATTCCGTGGAATTCTTGTTGTCCTTAGAGTATATGTTAGATATATAGGCGTTGTCAATTCTATTGCAAGATGTTTAAATTTGACAAAGAAAACTGCAACATTCAAACCTTTGTATCATATAATTATTTGACTTTGCATAAGGCGCATTTTAATAGTATTATAGTCTAACTATTAGACGTTAACATTTTTCACGTCCAAAAGAAAATGGAAATTTATTTTTTAAATAGATTCCGTTTCTTTTCACTAGGTCTGTCTGTTCAAAGAAATTTGTATTGATAATAACGCATTTTCAAATCAGTAAGCAGTTTCAATTGAAAAAACATGATACTATACACATAGCTACTCGATAATCTCTTCAATTGAAAATGTAATGGCTTTTCGGACCCAGTTTTAATAATAAAACAAACAACATCGATCGATGGATGCGAACTACAACTAAAAATTTTAGCTATGTAACTTACCATCTACCGTTTGATTAGAGATATTCATCTTATCAGGAAAAATCTAAATTCCATTCCTGACATTATAATGTATTTTTAAACGTAAACTTGAAAATTTAAGTTAAAGAAATGATTTTCTTTGATCTACCCCAAAAGAAAATAACTATGGTAACAGCTAAGGTAATCTTTATTTATCCCATAATGCTAAAGTACAGGATATAGCAGTATTTGACTAATGGTTTACCTGATCTTGTTGCCCAAGTGTTGGATGTATCTCACTGAATTGGTGGTACGATATTTTCTTATATCGCATCCCGCGTGCGCACGTGTAACCTCAATTGAACGAGGACTACTCTTGTTTTGATGAAGAAAACAAATATTTTCGGAAAAAATTGATTTGAAAACCACGAGAGATTTTTACATGATAAAATTTATTATTTGATATTATTCGAAAAAAAATCGTTGTTTGTTTTGTCGCGTAGATTCACATTCTGCTGTGAGTGAATCGTTAATCATTATTTTGCATATTTTTAATTCATCCGTCGCGTAACAAAATCTTGCGTCGTTATAGTAGAAATTCCGGTATTTTCGGTTGAATATAAGCCAGAAAAATAATCAATTTCTCGACTTAGGTCGAGATTGGGAAATTCCGACCCCTTGTGGTCAGATGGTTTTCATATCAAACTCAGCACAGCCTCGTTGGAGATTGAAAATCTGGCCTTTTGATCGGAATTTCATTATCTCGACCTCAAACTCGTAATTATTTACCTAGACCTATCTCACTGATTTGGTGATACGCGTACGATATTTTTATGATGAATAGTTTTTTACTAAAAAGCGTTGTTTTGTTTCGTCGCGTTGGTTCACATTATGCTGTGAGTGAAACGTTATTTATTATTGTATGTCTTGTATTAATTCTTCATCGTAATAGTAATGATTGCGGTATTTCTTATATATAGATTATATGCGAAAAAAAAAAATATTTACTCGTCCGAGGTCAAAATGGGGAAATTCCGACCTCGTGTTCATATTTTTTCCATCTGATACGAGACTTTTGCTCTGGCCACTCGTTTGGAATATCCTCATTTCGGCCTCAAACTCGTAAAAGGTTATCTTTATAATGTATACGTAATATCTTAAAATAGTAGGCAACATTTTATTTTTGAGCTGCAAGTCGTAATTTAAACTTGTTAATAAATACATTAAAGATACAAACTAAATTAAACTTATAAATAAATATTTATATTCAAATGTTTAAACATAATTTAACATCAAACACATGACAAAGAGTATTAGATCAGTTTCTTTGAACTTGTAAAGACAGGGTGGGTCGATCTTTCTGCAACTTTCGTGGTCTTTCAAATGCCTTGGTCAATTTTTTTCTTTTTCTTTTTCGTAGCGGATAAATTATACGAAAGTTTTTCTTACATCTTTTACAACCAAAACACAGGTAAAAAGCATTGTTGAATATGTACTTAGTCAGTGATTTAGTTGGAATTTCTAAACTTAAAGTCTTTTTCTTTGATTTGTCAGACGGTGATATAGCTATTTTAAGTCTCCGTATTAATTTCTTCTTATGGTTTTTTGATACGGCGTATAAATTGAGTTTGAAGGTTTTTGTCTTCTTCCTCCTTCTTCTTTTCTTTGATTTTTTACCCCTTCTTTTCTTTTTCACATGGAATATAATTTTTGCCTGTGTTATTGAATTGACTTGTAGCAACTCCGCGGGTGGTAACGGGAATTTCACACAGGACGATCCCGCATCTATATCTGAAAATATAAATAATAAATAATAAAACACAAAACATACCAGTTTATGTCCAAATCACAACCCCCCCCCCCCCAAAAAAAAAAAAAAAAAAAAAAAAAAAAAAAAACAAAGTAAAAACTTTCAAAACTGATCAATTCAGTTATGTGCACATCTGGCACATCAAAATTCAACTGGTATTTGTGTTCTATATTTACTACTCCTGAGCGGCTACCGCTGCTGGTGGAGTAAAACTCCCCGAGGGTATCCATAACTCAGTAGACAGTTCTTTGTGCTGCCAGAAAATGTACCATTTAGCAAAATTTTCAGGTGCCTTAAATTGTAAAATTTGTTAAAAACTAAGGTTTGTTCCCTCATGTAAAGCATTCCTTAGCTGGATTTTGATTTATATAATTTTGGAACTTTAGATTCATTAATTTCTAACTGTTTGGCTTATGTTTTTTATTATCAAACTTTTCGGTCTTAGTGTCACTGATGAGGAATGAATTTCCGAAATGCGCACATCTGGCACATCAAAATTCAACTGGTATCTGTGTTCTTTATTTATGCTCATTATATTCTTCCATCAAGGAAGTGAGGCCAGGTGCTATGGAACTATGGGAAGTCAAATAGTTCCAGTATAAGTTTAAATAAGTGACGTCATACTTATCAACAATATTATGATTGCGGCCACACAACTTTTAAGGGCCTTGATAATCATGGGCTTGCAATATCCTTGAGTCAACAATTTAATTGTAAACAGTTTGCTTCGTTGTAAAAAGTCCCGGTACTTGGAACAAACTCTTCCATATCGTATTAATTATAAATCATATAAACAATACGCAGTAGAAACAGTGATGTTTATGCGAAGAAACGGAAAGTTGAAAATCGAAAAATTGAAGTTTTTACGTTTGTCGTATAGCTTAAGATTCCGTACTTTTGTTCTAGTATTAGCAGTAATTTCGTTTGGGTAAAAAAGGTAGAGGAATTATCGCTATGATTGTTATTCAAGCATTAATTTGAACTTATCAAATGGTTAAACATTTTTTCTATCAAAATAAACAGCAAACAAAACTGACTGAACCCAACTTGATTTAAACGTCATTAAATAAGGTACCTGGTTCTGTTTGTTGATACAAGAATATAAATACAACCTCGGGTTTGATTTTCAATGGTTTGTTATTGACGAACAATTTATACATGACGCAAATGAACAACCCAGAAAGCAAACATTGTGACAAAAATAGGATATATCAGGTCATCCTCCTTAAATTAAAAAAAATAAGTCAAAATATTTTTATATACCAACTGAAAGTTATGTCAAATAGGTTGATCTGGTGCACCAGGTGGTTTGAAAGCATCGGTTTCAATCCAAGAGAAAATGGTACTCATTTGGTTGTGTTTGTGATGGTTTTACGACGCCATATCAGTTTTGTTTGGTAACATACGATACTTATTTTGGTAAAATTACAATTCAATAGGTATGTGCTTGTGACTTATCAGCTTTGTAATAGTGCTAACATGGGGAGATTTTTGAAAGTGTTGGTTAACTCTCTAACAATATTAATGTGGCAAGTTAAAATTTGAGTAAATAAGTGGTATTAAAAGTCAACAAGCCTGAAACAATGTAAGGGCTTTGTTGGCTAATTAGTTTTATGGATTACAGTGCCTGTCACCGCATTAGTATGAGCCCCAATCTGGCATATTCTTATGATTCAGTTTCCGTGCCAAAGGTTGACCGATGTTTTTTTGTTTTTTTCTCGAACTCGGGTTGCCTTCTTACTACCAATACTGACTGTATTGTTATAAGCGAAAGATTTTTGACAATTTTCTTTTTTTTTTTTTTAAATTACGAACATACTCTATTACTTCACAAACTCTCATCGCATGCAAAGGTAATGAGGTAATTAAAATATTAATAGTATGCACACAGCAGTTATATGACCATTAAAAAGAAAATTTAAAAGGTACATATGCATGTATTCCAGAATTTTTATTGATGTTTTTAGAAGATGCACCAGCAATATAGGATATATGACATTGTAACACGATTTTTGTGACTTTATAATATAAATACATATTATATATAATTAGTTAATTTGGAATTTTGAACGATCACCTGTTCACAATAGTAACTTTAACAAGTTCCTTGAACTGCAATAAAATTATTTTATAATTTATCCTTCTTAAACCTTATGTAAATTGAAACGTAAAATAACAAAAATATGAAGCAAAAGACAAGATATTAAATAATTGATATCTATAAAACAAAAAAGAATAGGTTAATATGAAGTGTTCGATACAGCAGAACCTCCGCTAAAATACAACAATGATCCTAAAAGCTTGTAACTTTTTTAAAATACGTTTGTTCATCATTTTTTTGTTTTTTTATTCTGGAACAATTAAAGCTGCATTAAGTTTTTCTTTTTTTAAATTTTCTAAAAATACACTTTTTAAAAATAGATAACTTCTAATCACGATCCGTTAGATTCATTTTCTAAAATTCCATTCCTATTAGCTATAAATAAACAGAATCCTCTAACATGTTGGTCACATATTTAACGATGATTATTATTAGCTTGAAGCAAGCGCACTGGTGTTCATGTACGGAGACTTAATTGAATCATAAGGGAAACCTGACAAATTACATTAATTGTCCGTCATTAATATCAAAATGTGTTTTTATATCTTACAAAGTCACAAATGACAAATTTAATGAAATTCTGTGTTTAATTCGTTGTATTTCACCACTTTGTAAGTTGTGTTTAAATGACCCGTTTTTTTTAATGACGTAACCATGTTCTAAAATTAGATCCCTCCAGGTCTTCATCTCGCAATCTATATTTGTTCGAGCTTTTATCGCTGAACCAAATGCAACATTGTTCATTGCTCAACACTATTGAGTAGAGCATCACCGTTTTAATTTTTCTCTAGGAATACTTGATGCTTTAAGTTTCGTTTATGGACTAAAGACAAAGGTTAGTCATGTTATAAACATTCTGAAGTCCTATATCTTCGCTATATAACAGTATATAACTTTTTATTAAATATATAAAGATAACATTAATTCTTTACCTTCGACATTTTCTATTTTCTCATTATCATGTTTAGGTTTAGTCGTTTTACAACTGATTTGAATGTTTGCGGTTGACCCAACATCAGGAAGTCACGTGACTATTATTTAGCCGTTACTTAAAACGCCCCTCGTCGGTAGCTTAATATCTATAACCAATATATATTCTTATAATTTTGCTTCATTTGTTCTTCAACAAAATTCAGATTCAAAGTAGAGCAGGAGGTCGTGGATTCGAGCCCAAACCAAGTCACATAAAAGACTGAAATACTGCTTTCTCGCTTGGCGCTAGGAATTTTGATGACATGGGCTTGCCTAATGTCAATATGATGCTACTAGGGAAATGGTATGCTTGTCTGCCTAATACTGACTCTGTGAGCTAGCACCTTAACAAAAAAAACGCCCTATTTATGCGTTGGTACAGACAAATCATAATACACTTTTCACACATACACAACCTCGTTCAGAGATTTATTTTATGATTCACAAAGTTTGCTGTCATCGCTAAAAGCTTTGAAATTACTGATTCTCTCTGTAACAACGTTACAACCAACAAAATACAAAGTCATAAGTAATTCTTTAAAATATGGTTTTAGAAATTGCTTTGAGAGAAATAAGAAAATTGTCTCATCATGAAAAGCTTAATAATAACTTTTTTGACGTGAAACATTATTCAAGCCATAGAAAATCCAAAATGGAAATGCTCAGCAAAAGGACAAGGCGTTCTTTGGATAATCGTAATACTATGACCGAGAAATCGTTCAATATCTATCGTAATAAAAATGTTTTTAAACCCTGTTGTAAATATTGATGTGATACAATGTAAATAGATTTATGGTTCTTTTAAAACGTTTTAAAGATCGGAATTACTATACATTTGCCTTTTGCAGCCTTTTTCGGAGGAAATGTCATGTCAGGCACAATGTAACCATAGTGTATGAATATTATATTCAACATTTTTTTAAATTAAAACCACAAAAATATGTAAACTTCAAAATAGATGAATTACTTTTGTTTAAAAAAAGCTTTTATCATATGTAAATTTGTATATACTTGGTAGTGTTAAGTAGAAAATCTCAAAAGCTTAACCATACATTATATAATGTTCTTACAAAAAGCATGGTCTACAAAACCGAATTGTGGTCTCAAAGCCCGAGAGGTCTAAACGCGCGCTTACTGATCACAGTGGCTCTCACCGCCTGGGTTCGAATCAAAGTCGAGCAGATTCTAGTGTGAGAACGTTTGTTAGTTTGCTTACTTAAGGTTTGGTTTTTCGGACACTCCGGTATTCTCTACCATTCCAGAGCTGACCGTCCTGATATAATTGAAAGAATCTTGACTAGTGCGTAAAAACGTCTACTTTTCATGACATATTAATCGCAATGTCTATTAAATAAAGGTAAAAGAAAACAGCTGCATTGCAAAAAAATAAAATTGTTATGGAGGGTAAAGAATCTTTAAAACAAAACAAAACAGACAAGAAATATAAAGAGTCTTTGAAAAAAAAAGTTTTTTAGTATAGGTAGGTAGATCGGTAGGTAGTTAGCTAGATATATGTGGAGTTACAAAAATACGAAATGGTGTTAAAAAAACAAAATTAGAAAATAAATTAAATAATATGTAATTAAAAGCCTTAAAGCAATAAACACAAAACAAAACACTTTACAATTCTTACCTAACAAATAACAGTAATCTTAAATGCAAAAATTAATAATAAAAAAAAACAGACAATAAAAATACTGTATGATTCTTACCTGTCGGTTCAGAGAGAACAAATCTTCTCACAGGAACAGAAGTTGTGGTAGGTGTTATAATGTTTTTAATGCTCTCTGTAGATATTGAAGTCTCTTGCACTTTCGATATATTTTTTTCGGCTCCTGTTTTAAAACATCCTGCATGTCGAATGGTTTTACATATTCTGTTTTTGTAAATCTCCTTCCACATTTTTTCATGAAATCGAGTTCCAAAATTTAAACTGTTAGAATGTCTGGCACATGTTAAGTTTATAAGTAAGTAAATCAATAAACACGTGTAAATCATAGTATATAGTGTATATTTATATAGAATAAGTTGCTTCCCAATACTGTTAGACCATATATGCAAGTCAGATCAAAGTACCAAAGACTTTTATATACATATGTTTGTCACTCATGTATAAATATGTTTTTGATCCGTTTGCATAAATAAACATCAACTGCTTACAAATGGATTTTATACATATTACTTATGCCGATCTCATAACAAATCATAATAATAAAATATTAAAGTAGTTTAAATCTACAATAAAAATTGACACACAAAAGACATTCAAAAATGTAAATGATGATTAGTTACGTATCACGTCTCTTCGTATAGTCAGTTAGTGAAAAATAAAATAGATTTAAAAGGTTCTCTCTTTATAACAATTTGTCATTCAGTGTTTAACAGAATGCAGTGAACATCCTACTACCAGTGAATAGGGAATTTGAAGCGTTTTGTATTTGCGGAAATATGTATTGATGTTTTGTATAAGATAAAAAGATTGGTGCATAGTTAATTCATTTACACCAACCACGCAATAAAAAGTCAATTTTCCGAATGGTTTACTACTTATTTCATGAAGAGCCGGATATAAATAGCTTTGGGAAAACCCCTTCTTGATTTAACGGATTATTGATTTAAATAAACACATGGTACACAGTAATTATGTTGAATCTTTTCTGATTCGGGATATAACTCTCTGTATAAAATGATCTATCAAGAATTTTTATTTTAACTATTGGACGTATTTATTGTTAATAACATGAGTATGTAGTTCTTCATTTTTACTTTTTTATTTAATATTATTATTATTTTATTTTATTTATGTTTTTTTGTTTCTAATTACCTTTTTTTCAAATGGTGGTACCCCTAAAATTGTTTCTTGTTGTGTTTATCGACCATTTCGTAATGATTGAAGAAACCATATACCTGGATATGTATGTATATAATAATATTATTAAATTGGACGTATACTGAAATTACAAAAAATATGCTAAAACTCCATACTGTTAGCACACTTTAAAATTTGTTTCATTATCACGAAACATCGCTCGGTCGGCCTTTTCTATTGTACCTCACAGAAAATCCTCTGATGTTGTAGAACTTTTTAACAACTTTTGACCATGTGGTATGACAAAATGACGGCGCTCTTGCCTACTTCCAAAACGGCAATAGCTGTAAAATTATACCCTTGCCATATCCAGTGGGTAATATGGCAAGGGTATTTTATACTATAAATTGAAATTAGGACGTCGATTCCTTTTTTATTTCAAATCGAAATCTAGGTTGAGTTTTGTCATTGCTTATTACAAATCAGGCTCAAAAACTGAAACTTGAATGAGCATGACAAGGCCATTGAAAAAAACACAGTCATTTTAAGTAAATGCCGCAAAAGAATGACAAATTTTGTTTTCAACTTTTTTGTTGAACAAAGTAACTTATCAAAATTTTCTTAATTCACTACTAGATGTAATGTTACTGTTAGTTATCGCGTCAATCTGTCATCTGCTGGAAACCTCATCACCCACCATCCGCATTATGTGGGTATCCATGCGAATTCATTAGAGATTTTACGTACATTACGGCGGAAAAGACCGAGATTGTTTCAATTAGAATTAAGGTAGCCAAACCGGAGATTCTTACACTTCAAGAGCACCCGGTGGAATCCCAAGGGTTTAATTTAATTAACCGGTTTTATTCTGACTTATGGATTGTGACTTTTACGTTAACCGGTTTACATGTATTTGTGTTTAATTGAACTAAAATTGCAAAAAATACTTTTCAACATCTGCCGTTTTATAAACCAGTGATCCCGATTTCTGTAATTTTTTTGTGTAAACTTCGTTGTTTTTGCCATTTAATTGTATCATGTTCTGTCCCTATTTATGTTGACGACATCGAACTTAAAGTATTTTTGTTAAATTATAGTTTACATTTCTGTTTGTTCTTTAACAAAATTGCGACCTTTTATTACTTATTATGAAACAAACCACCCTTGTTATTAACTTAAGTCGTTTAGAAAGAGCAATTGACAATCAGTAAATTAACAAATCGAACAATCAATTAATTAGTGAGTATGTTTCATAAATGGGATAACAGGCAACCCGATTTTTAATAGCTGTCTCTCCCGTGTTCGCAGAAGAAACCTGTGCCCTTTGAAAAAAATTAATTTAAAATAATATTTCTAATCATAAGATAATACAATTTTATTTTCTATATTATGTGTAGGATGGTTTATATTAGCGAAAACAAGATTAACTGAATTAATGTAATTGAATTTCAATATTTTTTAAAATGTTAGCACAACATGCGTTGATTGAAATTGATCCTGTTACTTTATCCATATGATAGATGTGATTATGTTTCATTGGCTTTTTAAAGGTTAAAAGCGGGTTTTTAATCGTTTTTTTACGTTGGATGCTAATGAATCAAATATAGCACAAACTGTGGGTTCGTTCGTGATATTATTACATCAAAAAAAATATGATTTCGTGTTTTTTCGTGTTTAGGGTTCTTATTTTCGTTTTTATAACTAGTGCATGTGACAATTTCGTCAAATATTATTTATTGAATTATATTGGTGAAAAGTGGTATTTATGACACAGTCTGTTAATTTGATGAATTTCAGGAAATTCATATATATTTGGACATAAAGAAATTGTTATTTTTATATTACTATTTTTAGCGCTCTGACTTCGATTATGGATTAGACATCTGGAACTAGTTATGAAAAAAGAAATCTTCTGTAACATTGCAAAGAGACGGGTATGCGAGCAACGAGTTTGATTAGAAGTGGCAAGCTTTTTGAAGAATAAAGAAGACTTGCAGCCGGAAAGATACAGGTATCTGAAGATTGTAGAAAAACAATATGTGGAAACAGAACTTCAAATACTCAACAACAATCAAAACAAGAGGCCCATGGGCCTTAACGCTCATCTGAGAATATGTCCAAAATTGTTTGCAGAGTACAATAGACAATATATTCAGTACAGAGACTTTAAAAGTTTTCTCAAGTTAAGAACTGCCACAAAACTTAATCAGAAATATATCCAGTAACATTTCATTTATAAGTAGCTTATAAAATATGCATGAAGTAACTGTAGTGCAATGAATAATTTCCAAATCATTAACCAATTTCAGTATACTTATGCAACTATGTCCTTGAACATATATGAGCTTGAACCATACATGATCATCATGTCAATACCCAATATATTCTAATATACATGCCTATACAAAAAATTCAAAGTTTTCAAGATAATTAGCAATTTAAGGCTTTTTTTGCAGCTGTGACCTTGACCTTTCAACATATGACCTTGAACCATATATTCAAAATGATCGCCATGTTGCAATACCTACAATATTCTAACATACATGTCTATACAAAAAGTTAATAGTTTTCAAGATAATTAGCAATTTCAGTCTTCGTTTGCAGATGTGACCTTGACCTTTCAACATATGACCTTGAACAATATATCAAAATGATCGCTGTTGCAATACCTACAATATTATAATATACACGCCAATACAAAAAGTTAATAGATAGAGGGACAAATATATAAGTTTTAGCAATTTTCCCCACTCAGTACCTTACCATTTCCCCATTTTGAGCCACATGACTGCCATTTGTGCAAATCTAAAACTACATGACCAAAGGATGTTATAAATGAAAATAACTAAGGTATATCTCTTGTACATTCTGAGGAGAAGATTTTTTAATTTTTCACTATTTCCCCCCTTATGGGGCCCCTAGTAGACATTACTCTTTCATTTGTGCAAATCTGAAAAGGCTTTATCCAGGCATGATGGTTACAAAGTTTCATTAAATTTGGCCAAGTGGTTTTGAAGAAGACGAACGAAGATGAATAGCAATAGCTCAAGGTTACCAAAAAATAATTTCTATGCAGTAATATGGTTCAGCCGCAGGTAATAGAGACATGGAATTTATTACCAAATGACGTTTACAGAAAAACTGTTTAGAACCGTTAAATAAACTTAGGAAAATGAACCCTATCCAGTTTTAACCCCACCCCCCATCCCCACTATTTCAATAAAACTATATTTTTTTCTTACCAAGATAATTTTCCATTTAATGTAATAAGAATATTACAAAAATAATACACTTTATTTTATTTGATTGTGTGAAATAAGTAAATGTTTATAACACAATACCTTCGTTAAGGTGACATAAGATGATTTAGAAAGAACCTAAATTCAACGAACAAATTCGTTTTCACTGAATTTAAAATATTACTTACAATAGAAATTTTTGCATGCTTTGTCACTAAATTGAGCACAACTCTGAAACCATCTTTTAAGTAATGAATCAAATCATGATCTTTTTTAATCTATCCCGTTTCAGATTGAAGCTATATCATAATACACTAATTTGGTGAATTTGTTTCTATTTTTTCTTACCTAGATAATTTTTCATGAAATGAAATACGAATATTATATATTATGTCCACTGTTTAGTTTGAAATGAGAAAATATTTTAATACCAACAAATATCAAAAAAAAAGTTTTAAGTAAGAAATATAAAACGGACATTTTTTTAATTGAATATGATATATAAATTGTCACTAATTTAGCGCAAACTGAAACCATCTTGTTGTAATGCGGCTTTTTCTATCAAATCATGATTTTTTTCTAATTTCGTTTCTGTTTCAGAGTAAATTTATATGATATTTTACTAATTAGTTATATTTTTTCTATGTTTTCTAAATAGGATGCTTTTGATACACTACTAATGATATAATAATGTATTTAATTTCAACTGAATGGTGTAAAATACGAAAACGTTTTTAACACAACACTTTCGTTAAGGCGAAAAAAACACGATTCAGAATAACAAATTTTGAATAAACAATCTCCTATTTGATGAACGTGCCTGTTTTCGAAATTCATCTAAAACCAAGACTTTTTTGTCTGAAATCTGGCAAATTTAAAAACTTATTAAAAATTCTGCCAACTGTTCAATCTTTACAGTTGTCTATTTGAATACATCTACATCTGTATTAAACAATGTCAATAAATTTATTTTTATGATTTGAAAAAAAAATTTGCTAAATTTAAATCCAAGAAAAAAAAGTAAATAAAATGTTTGTAAAACCGAAAACCGAGGCCTTGTCAGAGGCTTTACAACGTGCAGCTGCACTGCAATGTTCACTGTATACATGTCTTTGTAAGAGGTATTATATTTATAGTTATGTGAATGTGACGAACTCAGCGATTATACTATTAATTTTTTGTTCAAATGCTCTTTTATAGGAAAATGTATCATTAACACTACAAAAACATTAATGTTTTTGTTGATGTAGAGATGCTCTTGTGTAGAAACTAAAGGAATTTATCAACGATTTCCGTTTTGGTCGCGTAAAGCTATTCGCAGACTTAACATAAAGAAGCATACGAATTTTTCCCTTTATATTTCAATATTTTAGGTACAATTTTTTTCATTAAAAATTTCCATTTAGATAATATGTATCTATATCTTAAACAAATTATCAATTAACAAGAGGCCCATGGGCCTTAACACTAACCTAAAAATATGTCCAAAGTTGTTTGCAATGTGCAATAGACAATATATTAAGTACAGTCCCTGGTTTCACAATCATTCCTTAACTAAGATTTTCCTTAACTTAAATTTAGCAATCTATTTCCGGGTTACAAATAAACATATGTGATAAAACTAAATAAGGATGTAACACGCTTGAAGTGATCTTCAAAATGACACCTTAAATTTCTCAAAATGTCAACAATTAACAAAATTATTAAGGTTTCAAATTTGCCAGATTTTAATTAAGTAAAATTTAGTTGAGGAATGATTGAGGAACCGGGGCACGTTTTACAAGTTTTCTCAAGTTAAGAATTGCCACAAAACTTAATCAGAAATATATCTAGTCACATTTCATTTATAAGTAGATTATATAATATGCATGAAGTAACTGTAGGGCAATGAATAATTTCCATATCATTAACAAATTTCAGTATACTTATGCAGCTATGTACTTGACCTTTGAACATATATAACCTGAACCATATATGATCGTCATGTCAATACTATACATATATAATAAACATGCCCATGCAATAAGTTAATAAATTTCAAAATAATTAGCAATTTAAGTCTTCTTTTGCAGCTGTGATCTTGACCTTTCAACATGAGCTAGAACAATATATCAAAATGATCGTTGCCACAATACCAACAATATTCTAATATACATGCTTATACAAAAAGTTGATAGTCTTCAAGACAATTATCAATTTAAGTCTTCTTTTGCAGCTGTGACCTTGACCTTTGAACATAAGAACTTGAACCAGATATCAAAATCACTGTCATGTCAATACCTACAATATTCTAATATACATGCCTATACACTATTCACTATTTCCCCTTATGGGACCCCAAGGGGACATAACTCCGTCATTTGTGCAAATCTGAAAGGGCTTCACCCAGGCATGATAGTTACCAAGTTTCATTAAATTTGGCCCAGTGGTTTTTAAGGAGAAGATTAAAATGTAAAAAGTTTACGCACGACGGACGACGCACGGCACACAACGGACGAAGATGGATAGCAATAGCTCAGGTGAGCTAAAAAAGCAGCGTCGAAACTGACTTAATACACATTCTCACATTTAGGTGTTCATTGTCTATTTACACTTTTTAGCTACCTTTGTTTTCTATTATTTAGACTACTGTACCACTATAAATCCTTTTGAATCTAAGAAGTAACCCTAAATATCTGCATCATGCTCTTATTATTTTTTTTATAAAATGCATTTCTTATTTTGACAACGCAAATCAAAAAATATATCAATATTTGTTCTCAAACCGATGTATGTTCTGCCTTACATGAAACCTTGTTTCTTGAAATTTTCCTTAATAGCGTATCGTTCGGCTTATTGAGAGTCATCCTTGTATAAAAATATCTTTGACAATTTTGACAATCGGATAACGTAAACAATATATATATATATATTAGTACAATGTTTGTTATTGTGAAAATTTACGTTAATAACTAATTTCGTGTAACCATATTAAATGTCCATCAGTTAACATCACATCACAACTATTAATTAATTACCACAAATTATGGGGGCACCTGCAGATTGTCATTATTCCATGTGGTTGGTTTCGGTACTTTTTTAGCAGGAACGAAACAATATGTAACATAATCAACTTTTTTTTTAAATCTCGAATAGAAAAAGGATATGAATATTCAAATTACTAAATTGACGGTTTAGAACATAATCAACTTTTTCTTTAAAAAGCAATCCTAGATAAGAAAAAGAATGTGAATCCTCAAAGCAATAAATCTTGCGTCCGCAAAAAAAAAAAAAATTAAAAACCACATACCACATACACATGTGACAGTATTTGTAGGATGAGTATCATAACTCGTTTATTAAATGTTGAGTTATCAAGTCATAACATAAACAATGAACAATACTTTCTTTAAAAGTGAAATAAATATTAAAACTTTTATAAACATCTGTGTTACGACTATTCATATACGTTACGTCAACAGTTATGCATCTATTTCGGTCAAAGTTTTGGTCAAAACGATTGGTTAAAAAAGTTTTAAGCTATTCATTCGTGGAGGTTTTTATAATCATGCGCTTGTTCTGAAATCTTATACACACTTTTTTGTTCAGGGTGTTCAAGTGGCGCAGTGTTTAGCGCTCCCGCCTATCACCAATGCGACCGGGGTTCGATTCCCAGCGTCGTATGTGATAAGGTATGAGGTCACCTGCTTGAGCACGTGGGTTTTTCTCCGGGTTCTCCGGTTTTCCTCCCACAATAAGACCTCACGCGCGCTACAATTCGGGCCAACGAGCTAGATTAATATAAGTTGCACAACTTGTTTCTGAATCGTTGTAAAAGAAATAAAGTTTAAATTTACAATTATTTTATAAACAGATACTGTTCAAAAAAATATTCTAAGACATTACAGAAAACTTAATGAAAACTGGAGGTTTTTTAAAATTCGTAAATAATTTTGTGTATTTTTTATGTTGTATATATAAGTATTGAAGTATGAGTGCACCTTTCTGGGTACGATAAGGTAAGTCTCAAGGTTACTCTTTTTTTCTCAAAAATTAAAAAACAAATTTTGAAGTTTTTTATTGCTGTGATTATAAATGTCTCCGATGGTACTTTTCAATGGTCCAGAAGGTTCTTAAGTACTTTTGCATTTCTTTTTTTTTTACTTTATGTCCAAATATTTTCAGTATGACTTAAAAATTTGAGATTATAAGGGTTTAGAATCAATCTGCAATATTAATTGATACTGCCCGTCATCAGACCTGCCATGGTGCTGCAATTATTTGGAAAATTGTAAGGTTAGAGCCTTTCTGTGCATTCTTGTTTCATAATCGAAAACAATTTGATATAAATTTGTGCAGATATTAATATATTTGGATTCTTTATGGAAATTTATGTAAATCTGCAGGTCTGCTTCGATGTCCTTATAAAAGTAAAGGAAGTAAAGTTTTTGAGTCATTCAGCATGTTCGTGTTATACCTTATGTCTACAGATACTAGTCTCGAACGACACAATAAAGATGTCTATAGCGTTCAGTCTCTAAATTTGATTCGTGTCCTTTAAAGTTGCAATAAGTATGTTTAAAAGTAATTCTTAATTTAAAGTAAAAACATGTTTATAGAAGTACTTCGATGTCAAAAAAGTTGCCTTAAATAAAATTTGTAAGAATTCATTCTGTATTTTTTCTTCAGTATTTGTTAATTTCTATAGGTTGCCACAATAAAATTGATGATTCGTATCGTTTGGAGTATTAATGCACAATTGTGGTATCTGTATGCCTGTATGCCCCCAAATTTGCTAAAAGGTATGCGTGTTTCTGTTTATTCTTCTTAGTATTTTTAGTAAATATAAAACAATACTAATATTGGTAATGTATTAACATTCCGTTTCTTATTGAGTAATGCGCATTTTCACGGAGATTGCTAAAAAAATCTGAAACAAAATTGATATTCCCCCATAATCGTAAATTAACAAAAGGAAAAGACTTGCTTTTATAACCTCCACTTATATCTGAATTTAAAACGATGAAATACTATGACATTTTAAACATTTCTGTGAATTTTTTTATTTACATGGGATTTAATGGACAAGGGCTACAAAAGGCATTCTTACCAAAATAAAATACGAGATCTGCATAGATACATTACTTGGTTAGAATTTTGTAAATTATGTTTCAAGTGGGCGGTATCTTTTATATAGATGTATTCCAATCATGCAATCAACTTGAAAATGTAAAACAAGAACAAAAAACTGCAAAACATTATCTGAATGTTTATTACATATTTCGAAACAAATTCCTAACATAAATTCGAAAGTAACGAGATTTATGTTAAGCTTTAGGCTTTTCATGAAATAGTTATAAATTCAAGGACTTCTGAATCCAATAAATTATTCTCACCAAAGAACATTGTCGATCTTTATATACCAAAAAATAAATTTCAATTTTAAAAGCGAATTATTGCTAAATAGCAAAATTATGAATCAATTTTCATTTTAAAACGATTATAACTATTTAAGGGGAAATTAAGTAGGATAAAGATTGTTCGGAGTTAAATTATATGGGCTTTTCAATTATAAGTCGTTTACGGGATCAATTGTCAATGGTGTTCGTTTTTGCCACATCAAAATTGAGATAATCGTTTATACGGCATCGATTATATATACCTGTTGTAAATGACAACGTATGAAAAGTAGAATTATCTTAGTCAGTCTTTGGAAGTAAGGAAGACGGCTTTTGAAGTCGTAGAAATCGACTTCTGATGATCCAAAGAAAATGTTTGGTTAGTCGATCTAGAATACACCTCACTGTAAATGTTCTGATATAATACAAATGACATTATAAAAATTACTATTTTCAAAGATCACAACTTTCTCCACTTTTTCTTAACTCTTAATCATACAGTAGATCTTCGATATCTCGGATGCCACGGATAACTCGAAGTCATTATTTGGTCCCAAACATTTTTCTATATGAACTATATAAGAACTCAATAACTCAAACTATAATTAGAGTACTCCCATAACTCGGAGTAAAAATTTGGTCTATTATTAAGAAATCTATAAAAAAAATTACCTTTAAAAAATTCGAATTTTAAAAAATGTTTGGTTAATGGCCCATTATGTAAAATGATCAGATAAACCAAATATTGGTTATTAGGCTACCGTAATATAAGAGAAGTGAACAAAGCAGTGCTAGTTATCAACCATATTAATTATGTCATTAAGCATTTTTTAATTTTATTTGTGAAATACGTTCAAAAAGTGCATTATGACAATTGAAATTAATAACGGACAAATATTCAATACCTTCAAGGACAGTTAAGTCAACCAGGTAAATATATAATACAAATACCAGTTAAATTTTGATGTGCCAGATGTGCACATTTCGGAAATAGCTTTTCCCTACTTTAATTACAGAAGCCGAGTAATATGCCGTTGTCGATAGCTGTTTAACTTTCGACATTGTTTCTCCAAGCTTAATTGAACCGACTAAACCCCGTACTCACGACTGCATTAAAATCTCAAAGACTTCTTACCTTTCTAAAAAGGGATAATATCAATGTTACCTCTGTTAATTGCATGTGGAGGAGGTGGTAGTGCTCCAGATAATCTGGCGCATGGTTAATAATCTCCCAATGATTTAATCATAGACACGAGAACACCTACTAAAATCCCAAACACACCAGCTATACTAACACATTGCTTTGCTTTAACTTCACTTTTTTTACTCCTTTAATCAAATTTTACTGCAGATTTCAATCTATAAAGTTATTAAGCATTATCTTCTAAAACAGCTCAGATCAAAAATTAGGATCTTGGCTTATTTGTAAAAATTGTTTTTTTATGTTTTAATGCATTCATGAAATATTGTTTTGTATTAGGTCCAAGCCAAAAGATCAAGGTCATAACCTATTTTTTAATATGTTCTATTGCTTTAATGTAAGATTTTTTGGCATACTTCAATTCATTTATCTTCATCATATGTAGACCCTGAAATGGAGTTTTTTAAAAGTTTGGTCTAGATCAGCTTTTAGACTAATGTAAAGACTAAAGATCAAGGTCATCAAACCCTAGCTTTGACCTTTTTTACACTTTCAGGACACCTTTAAATAAACCAGACAAAAACTACTGTTGTTAATTACATAAATATTTGATAATTTTAAATTGTTTATAAATTTGAAAACTAAGGTTTGTTCCCTCATGCAAAGCAATCCTTAGCTGGATTTGGATGCATGTAGTTTTGGAACTTAAGATGCAAAAATTTCAACTTTTTCCCTCCTGTTTTTTCATCTATCAAATTTTTTGGCCCCTAGTGTCACTGACGAGGAATGATTTTCCAAAATGTGCACATATGGTTCATCGAAATTTCACATTGGTATTTGTGTTATGTTTATTAATTTTTATATCTTTGTCGTTTGTATTATTTTATTATTGCGGTTTCCAAAGTTCGTTTACCTGAGTTGTCAAAATTTGGCCAACGCCAAGTTTTAAATAATTTCTTATAAAATATTTCGGTTTTTTATCTTTCTTATAAATGAGTTATGAAATGGTAAAAAAAAACGTTTTGTATAGCTAAACTCAAATTCACAGTTTTTAAATGAAAGAACAAGGTCAAGATTTATTGAAGTTGTCAATAGAATATTGATCATATAAATTGTTTTAGAGATATATAGCATTTATTGCATAGTCATTATCATATTATAAATTTATCATCAATGTTCAATAAAAGTATTCAAAGAATTATCGATATATTCCTTTCGTAGATTTTTTGCAGGTTTTATGGTCAATATTACAAAGTATTCTATATTTTTGTCTTAAGATGTGAAGCCGGGTGCTCCAATAAGATACATAATATTTTTTAGGAACTTTCGGTCATTATTTTTGTACCATAAAAATAATAATAACAAATAAAAATAAAACGCGTTAAAAAAAAGAAAAAGAAAGAAATCAGTATGATTTTATTTTTCATTTTTTTCAAAAATTAAGGAAAAATTTAAATATTTAATAAAAATACCTTTATTTACTTTTTATGCTATAGAGGTGCTTTGCATCTAGAATAAAGTCTTAAATAATGTCTTTAAACGCTATTTACAATGAGGACGAAAATTATTCCTAAATCTGAAATATGTGTTAATAGCTATGCTTGTACTTAAGCAACAAGTATCTCGTGCCGTTCCTTTATTTTTACAATGCTAGCAATGATAAAGGAACACAACTGATTGAAATCTCGTTATCATATTAAGGCTACTGCTAGTTCACTTATAATCTTGTTGTCTGTATATTTCGTCATTATATATCCAGGACAGCACGCGCCTGTCAAGATTGTGAGTGAGATGAGATGTGAGTTTTACTCCTGAGTCAAGATTTTTAACCCTTTATTTAAGGCTATCGGTTAAAACATGATAAAGGAAACGAGGGTGCCTGGTAAAACAATCTTTGGCAAATAACTGAAAATATCAAGTATAAAGACCTTCCCAATGTTTTTTTTTTCAAATATAGAAAGCGAGATTAGCTATGTTTCTTTTTGAAGCATTTAGACCACTCGATCCCCTGTACCAGAGTCAGTTTTTGTTTGTAGACACATTTTCTGTAAACCTTGTGTCTTGATCTTGTTTCATTGTTTCTTTTGTTATGGTAGTACAAGAATCCATTAATTTTCGCTAGTCTTTGTATATATGTAGTATTGTATGTAATTTATTGATCAACTATTTATACACTTATTAAGAGTATAACTGATTGATTTTAGCTCGTTTATTAAGAGAAAATAACCAACATCTAAAACTTGGAACAAAAATCATTCTAGTATTTGTCATTACGTTGTTTGCCTAAATCTGTACCACAATGTTTAACTATTAAAATGTTGTTGACTTTTCTTGTTTTGTTTTTCCCTAAAACATTTTGTTTATTTCACTTTGTTGCATTAACTATTATCAAGTGCATATGTTATAATATCTTATTAAGTATTTCAATTTAATATCTTTAATAATCGAAGTAATATAGCACACTAATCAATTATTTATTTCAAATATGATCAATAATGACGTAGGAGCAAATTAAATCAATAAATATCGTAATCCGATGTATATCTTTCCATCAATAATCAAAAACAGACTTAATTAAATCTCACTTCATATCTGTAAGTTATGAGTGAATAGTACAATGATAAATTCAATTAAATTAATTGAAAGGAACTATTAATGATATACACATAGCTATCATAGAGAAATCAAAAAGAGTATTATCTCAAGGAACAGGAATTGTCAAAAAAATCAAAGTAAACTTTAACAAGTTTGTTGTGAGAATAATTATTAAGTTTATTTGATTTTCTGTAATTTTATTGGTGATAATTTGTAATCAAATTACCGATAGATAAAATTTTGAGGAATGAATTTTTGTAAACCTGAATTGCAAGATTCAGTCGCGAATGTCAACGAAAAAATAAACAGGTCAATTTTCACAGGCTGTCGTTCATCATTCCAAAAATTCGAAAATTTACTTTCATTGAATCGCAGTAATTTTAACTTTATGGTCATAGGAAAATTTCATTTTTCTGTTCAAATCATTATCCGTTTTTAGACCCATTTCTAGCTTAAAACTTCTACACGGCTTTTGTACGTTTTTTTCTTTTGACTTTTTTTTACTTTAAATATGCAACTTCATTCGTTTGTTAATGTCGGCTTGGTTTTATAATCCCTGCTTTACGTGTTAAAGACCTTCCTTACTTGAAGTTTTCTTATTAACAAAGAAATTGCAGAAAAGATTTGAAATATGTTGCGTTTTATTTAACAATGCTACAAAAGTTCTTCTTGAATCGCTTAGCCTAAAACGGTGACCAACCAGAAAAAGCACAATATTTTGACATTTTCATGAATAACAAGTACGTAGATGTTCTGAACATGAATTGTGTTTTTGTAAGTGTGTCAATAAAATTTCAGAATCAGAATTCGATTGACATTTACCTGATATTGCGAAATATAATACTTTTTTATCATTTATTGGAAGTAATAAATTCCAAATTGATTTTTACAGGCAATTGGTAAAACAAAAATAAACCAATATAATTGAGATACTTCAGACAACTAAATTTCACCTACGCTTTATCTCTATTTGGAGTTAAAAATTTATAGAAAAGTAAATGATATATAAATAATACATAAAGTAAATAATGTTTTTACAGTACAACGCCATTCATATTTATTTTATTATTGTTAGCCATTTAAAATGTTTTATATGTTTGCAGGATTTATATTGCTCGTTATATAGATGACAATATTTGCATTATTCCAAGCAATAAACTTTAAAGTACCTTTTTTCTGAGATTCCATTTAAAGTGGGAGAACGGAAATGTCAAAAGTCACACTTACAATTTACCATAGCCTGCTTATTCAATAATCAGTGTATTTACAAAATGCCTCAAAGTGCAGTACGTGTTCAAACTAGTTCCAAGATAATGTCACTTGCAAAATACTCGTCTGAAGTATACTAACTCGGCGGGTTAGTATCATGACAAAAATGTCGCCCTGAGTACGCGCATACAAAAATACATATTCACACATCTCAAACATACAAGTGCGTTTTCTTAGATTTATTTTTAGAGATTAATAAAACTTGCTTGAAGTGGGCTTGTTGTTTTATTTATTACTGGTTACATATCTTTTAACAGTTAAACAAAAAGCTGCCGAGAAGAAGTAAATAAATAGAATATGGTCAAACTTGGCAGTCTGATTCTTTGTCAGCCGAACTCTTTTTGTTAGTTTATTTAATCTACTAATGAGCGATCAACAGTTGATCCCTCCTAAGCTTGTCGTTTTTCCTCATTAGTTATTTAACCCGCAAGTGTCAACAGAAATAGTCTTAACGCAAATACAAAATTAAAATAAATTTAAAATTGAAAAATGGAGAGGGACAAAATTATCTGTTTTTACATTAAGTTTTCTGGGACATATTTTTGTAATCGTCTCATGAAGTTTAGTCGATATTTTAAATGAATTAAGAGTGTTTACATTCCGATTATGTAACATATATGGCATACGATATTCAACATTTTTATGTAGTCAGGATATTAAGACTCCTGCTTTGTATTTATATATAAATATTTGGTCTAAAATAACTTAAGTCGGTGGCTAAAACTATCTTGTGTTACTAATTTTATAACCAAAAACCTGTACTAAATTGACTGCAAAAAGTGGACTTTATTTCATCAATCATGTCCCAAAATTTTTTTTCGAAAGTTATGCATCTTACATAGTGATAAAATGTATGGAAAATATGACAGTGGAGTCTGTTTATAATAAAGAACCAAGGCAAATATGTATCTTACAGTGGAGTCTGTTTATAATGCAGTACCAAGGGAAATACGTATCTACAGTGGAGTCTGTTTATAATACAGTACCAAAATAAATGTATATTAAATTCTTTATCGCCATAATTCGTTCTAAGCATCTGAAAATGCACTATTATTCACAGCTAGGGTTAATTTCATGATTTTAATAAGCCTGATTATGTTATGAAAGACTTTATTTTAAACAGAGCCTATTGTTTATACTTGGTCGACAAAACAAATTAAAATTATTTTTCGTCACAGTCTTAACAAACTTTCAAATCTAAAGTATATCCAAAACATTTTTGACGAATGCTTCCGGTAAAAACGATTTTTACGGTTAACATCGAATAGTTTGATTCTTTTTAATTCTACTTAAACGTAAAGACATAGGTATTACTTAGAATGCTTGGGTACATTCATGGTATTGTAAAAGCGATGAAGACCTTTTTATACTTTTGATGGAAGACGCATCTTTCTTAAAATATTTAACAGAAAATAATTTCTGGTGATAATGATAAACTCATTTAACTCCAATGTCAATGTTTTAAATAGTAGTTATTTTTTATAAACAGTGCCCGTTAACTTTTATGAGAAAAAATTAATATTTAAAAACTATTTTAAATTTACAAACATTTGTATTTGTATTTTTACAAGTTTACCCACAGTATAATAGTAGCTTTTCTTTACCTTTTACACAATATTTGTTTTCAGCTTGTATTAATTTTTATGGCCCAGAATGCATCTGGAATTTATAATCAGTGGCCTCTAAAGTACTAAATCATTATTTCGTACGTATAAATGATATACTTATTTTTCAATTCATGCTTAAAAATGTTCATTTAAAAATTATAATATTTTTTTAAAAAAGAATATGAATTTTATTTCAATAGTCAGAAGAAATACATATATGAGCTCGTTGTTATGTCGGCATCATTTAGTATTTGAAAGGAAGAAATATATATATATATATATATTTAAATAACAATATTGATAATATGGGGTTATTTTCGAAACATTTTAAGAAATAAATGGCATTTGTTCGACAGTATACAGACTGATCAATGCCACATAAATTTTGTGTGAACCTTATAATAATTCATTACATCACAAATTTCTGATGATAACTGATTCCTGATTCATTGATTTTAAAGAAAAATGTCCACTTAAGCAATTCCATGTTTATTCGTCTTCGTTTAAAAGTTATAGGTTTTCATGTGGTTCATTAGAGTACCACATTCCTTTACATTTGAGAAAAGTGTTCGTAATGCTTGTAATGCAACAAAAAATTAACACCTGAACTTTTATTAACAAAACATTTATTTTATAAATAGTACATAAACACATAACATAAATAAAATATCATCAAACTTAAACACCAATATTTTCAATTAAAACACATAATAACTGTCCTTAAAAAGGCTGCAAATGTTCATAACAATAAAACTCTTAAAGCTATTAAAATAAGCTTTATAGGAACAAGAAGATAAAACTTTTCTTTATTACATTTTCAATAAAGAACATTGTACACAAAACAAAATTATATATACATTACTCATGTCTTTATGGATTTGATTGGATTCCATTTATTACTTAAAAATAAAGTTGCTTATATAGTAATAAGTTGTTATTTTATTGTAGCTTATATACCAAGCTTTTCAAATTAGACTTTGCAGCGTATATTTGAACATATAGCAACTTGCTTACCAAAAAAGGCAAAAACTGTTTTCTAAGATTAATCCCACATTGGCAAGACCGGTCATATATTGCAAACATGACTAGGAATGCTTGAAAATAAAATATTAGTTATCCATTAATTAAACATGAAGCTGCAAGCTTGCTTGTTCAGTGAACTTACAAGCTCATTACCTAAAATTATTTCGATATGGCAATGTGCTTAAAACTTCTTAATGCTATGTATTCTGAAAGCAACACGTGTCAAACAACTTATGTATGGAAACAAAAAGTCTAATTGGTCTGATACGATTTTTTAAATGTTTTAGCAAAAAATAAATTAAGCTTTATAATATTCGTAAATTCTGAAAATAAAAAGGTTATAGCAAAATACCTTTCTCAAAGACATATCATTATACAGTTAGCACAAAATGTTTATCTGCAAAAACAAAAGGTTCAATACTAAATGTTAAAAATTAAGAAAACATTACAAATATTTATCGACAATGGCCGCAAATGCTTCAAAACTTAAAAACTACGGTTAGATACGATTAAATTAGTATAGAAAGGGCCAACACTTAGGTCGTGGTTTTGATTTTTATGGCTATTCAAAAGTCAATGGGAATCCAAATGTTTTTTTTTCTTTAAAAAAGTCAAGGTGAAACAATTTAGAACCATTCAACGAAATTTTCGACTTTGACGCAAAATTATGTAACAAATTATTTAAGCAATTCTTCACAAAATCGACCATAGTGTTAAAACTCTTAAGAAGTCACTTAAGATTTTTTCTACCATTATCGGTTTCGGATAAAAAAGTTTTTTTATACTTAAACAAAATTTCATTGAGATCTTGCCAGTAGTTCTAAATGTGATATTGAAGATTTGTTAATGCTATATAACTGTCAATACACACAAGGGACATACACACCCTCAGCTTAAAGGTCAAAGGTGCTTACAAACGTCAAATGACGTAATATTGACGGACATTTTAATAGGCGGTAAACGTAGCCGTTATTTCCAGGTTCGTAACTCTTAATTTCTAAGGGAATTAATAATTAGGGTTTCAATATTTTTAATAATACTGCAAACTTTTGGTTTTTTTACGAGTCTTAAGTAATACTTGAACACATCACAATAAAAATACCTTTTATGGTTTTTTCATGACTTTTTATTCTGTTTAATACAACAGTTCTATTTTCTTATACAATACATAACCTTCAAACGTGTATGTTGTTATTTTGTAGCCATTCACACACGCCCACAACATTTTATAAACTTTTGTAACGCCAAATTTAATTCGTGATCATAATATATTTATTGCTCATTATATTGAACGATTTAGGTATGTAAGTATTTGGCTATTACTACTTTATAAACGTCGCTGCATTATGTGGGATGATAAATATACATAATTGGGAACACACCGAGAACAAATAACAGGCAAATTGTTTATATTGGATTTTAGATAATGACAAAATTGCAATCCATATGACGTCTAAGAGTATACATTGAATAGCTTTCGAAAGGCATTAAAATCATTGCAGAAAGAAGTAAAAATCACAACATCAATGGTAGACATGATATGTTTACATCTGGATAAGCATAAAAAAGCAGTTTTATGTCTTTGTATGTATTTGTGTCTTTTTTCGTAGCGTCAATGGGAATAAAATAAACTAAACACGGTAAATACTGTAGGAAAGTCACACATATATACATACATACATTAAAATTGGCAGTGGCAATTCAACAGGAAACAAAACGTTTTATGAATTCAGACTTCTGCAACAGTGTCACGTGTTTCCGTGTTTCAGTATTTAACCTTTTAATATTTCCTGTTCCTGTCCGCCCTTATAAACTTAAGTTGTCGATATTTTAACAAAAAAATTATACATTAAATAAAATCAAAAATTCGTCACGATATTTTGAATGATTATGTTTTAACGTTGAGATCGTAAAATACAATTATAAAATTAAATGTGTACACATATGTCTAACCTCGGTCGAACTCGTAGGTTTCATGTAAACCTTGCCTGTATGAAATACGTTTACCAAATGCGAATTAACGCCACATTACTCATTGATATTTTTGCTAAACAAAAGATTAAAATGTCAGAAAGGGTCTTTAATGGCAATAACTTGATAATTTTTTGGAAAAATATAATTTGTTTTAAATTTAATTTAACAGTTATGTAGCAACACAGACGTGTTTGAATGTTGTCACGAAATTGGCCGAGATATGACAATATGGTTCTTACCACGAACCTTTTTAATGCGTTTCAGATCAATATAATAAATGATAAAGCTATCTCATTTTGTTGTAATTTATCACCGGGTTTTTTGTTTTCTCGACTCCTTTTCTGTGTCATTCTACCGTTCTCCTTTGGCGTACTTAATCCTCATGCGCATTTACCGAGAGGAATTTTCACTTTTTGTGCCCTTGACCTTGTTTTTTATGGGGTCATATGTCAACGTTGTGATTCTACGCAGCCACATTGCCGTACAACGCCATTGTTTATTGTTATATACCCCAAATTTCTCTTTGTTACAACAAATATTCTAAATGGACTTGTATGTGTTGCAACGCAAGAAGTGGTGTTACCGAAATATAATGAATTTTGAGGTAGACTGCATGTACCTTGGCAACTTGTTCGATAAAATCCGCTTGGATGTAATATATTGTGAAGACCTATATGGCTGAATGATATAAATTCCTTTGACCTACAGCAAAATTGGGATCCATTGTTACTTCTACAATATGTTAGCTGTCTTTTATGTCTTCTATGTTTCGACTTCTTACCTCTTTCTCTGATTAAAAGGAACGGTCGTTTTTGACGCAATTTTGAAGGTCTTCGTCTTCTTATTCTCCGAGTTTGTTTCTTTGTTGTAATTTTTAATGGAAATGTTACTTTTATTTTTCTGTTACAGCCTTTACAAGCTAGACAAAATTCCAGTTTTTTGTTATCAGGGTTACGTAATTTTTGAATTACAAAAATAGGTAAACGGAATTTTATCCATCCAGTAGAAGAAGGTCGAAGTAACCTAATCCCAATATTCAGTTTGTTGTCGTCGCTAGAGTTGCGTAACAGTGATAAAGTTAATTTTATTTGTCTGTTTCGTTTAGACTTAGCACGCCTTCTTTTTCTTATCTTAATACGAACAAATAAGTCAATTCGTTTTATTCGTGACACGTCTTCAAAAAATGTGTTCGGGAATCGAAATTTCATACATGTCGTATCATTTGATAAATCTAAAATTAGAAAAAAATACCACTTAAATCAATTAAGATTGAATAATGCAAAAATTGCATATACATGTAGTTAAACAAAGAAGAATCATAATGTAAGACCGATATATCTTTGTCTCAAACCGTTTATTAATGAAAATATGTAGACAGGTATTTGATGGAATGACCGATGTATCTATGTATGTAAACGTTGCTCACAAAAAAAATGTACACATGAACTTTTTGGTATAACGATATATTTTTCTGTCTGAAACCTTTGATACTGAAAATATGTTGACATGAATTTAATAATAGCCCGACATATCTTTGTCAGAAAAAGAGAAATATGTAGACAACAACTTAATGGAATACCGTTAAATTTCCTGAAACCGATGATGATTAAAATTTGTATACACGAAATTTGATTGAAGGCCAATACATTTTTCTCTGAAACCGTTGAAAATAAAAATCTGAAGATATAAATTTTGAAAACAACTAATATATCTTAGCCTGAAAAGGGCAAATTATGAAAAGATGTATACATTTATTTGATGAAAACCGATATATTTCTGTCTGAAAAAGTACATGATTATTATTTGTAGACATGAAATTTGATAGAGGGCCAAAATATTTCCCTCTGAAACCGTTGATAATGAAAATCACCTTGCATGAATTTTGATGAATGACTGATATATCTTAAAAAAGTTAATGATGAAAACATTTACACATGTATTTGATGAAAGGCCGATACATTTCTCTCTGAAACCATTGAAAATAAAAATTTCATGGATGACGCACAAATACTCGCTGAAGTTGATAGCAGTACATGTATATACATATTTTGATGAAACTTGATAGAAATCCGATATATCTATATTCTAAACAATTAATAAAAAAGAAGACAATGAATTTGATGAGAAACCATTTTATCCGAAACCACTAATACAGAAAATATCTAGACCGACATTTAATTGAAAAATGTATATTTCCGTCTAAAACGTTTGTAAGACCGTCAAATGAAAAATCACGTTGAATGTAAAAAGATCAAGTTTGAGCATTAAATTTAAAAACAGTTTTACTCTAAATGTAATCGTGGGTTCGATTTCGGCATCACTAACAGTGTGCCAGAATTATAAAGACGACTTTAGTCTACACTGAAATCCTGTAAAACATTAATTACATCTTTAGAAACCACACATAGTTGCTAGCTTAACGCTTCTCAGTCTTTCATTGGAAGCCTATTATATGCACTCAGTTCCAATGCAGATTTCTGCTAACGTAAGCAATGTTTTTGTTTTACATATATCACTTTTTTGTTTTCATATTTAACGTTAATCGGCATTTTTACATTTAGCGTTAAAATGTTTTCACATAAAGCATCATATTCTTTTTATATTTGTTGTCAACTTTTTACATTTGTAGCATTACAATAAGAGTAACATTGTTTTTACATTTAATGTTAAATTTTATCTTTTTACATTTGAAGGTCTTACAAACGTTGTTAAAACACTATAATTAATTGAATGAATCAATGACAATATATAACAACAGCTTTGTATGAATGTTATCGATAACCTATCGATATATGTCTGAAACCTTTGAAAATGACAATATGTAGACACGAATATATAAATTGACTGACATATGTCCGATGGGTGAAACCGTTGTCGATGAATATATATATTGTGTGTGTGTGTGTGTGTGTGTGGTAAAAAGTAGGGGGCATGAAATGAACGGAAGACCGATATCAAAATATTTGACATGAATGTAATGAAAAGCTGATACATCAATGTTTTATGTAGTATAGAATAAAAAATATAGATATATGATGGAAGACCTATATGTCTGTCTGAAACTGTAGACAATGAATATTTGAAAACATGGCATGAATTTGATAAAAGACCAAAATTCAAATTTGTTAAAATAAATATGATGGATGAATTAAATATCTTTGTTTGAAAATTTTGCTGGTGAAAACATGTAGAAATGGCTTTAAAGCTGCATTAAGTTTTCCTAGGAAAAAAAATAAAACGGAGCTGATCTAATTAATCATGTTCTTAATGAGCAATGTAACATTTGGTTCAACGATAAAAGCTCGAATAAATACAGAAATAACTGTAATTTCCCAGCGACATGTAGCATGTAGGATCTAATTTTAGAACATGGTTACGTCTAAATAAACCAGATCATTTAAACACAACTTAAAAAACGGTGAAATATGATAAATTAAATACAGAACACCACTGGATTTGTCATTTGTGTCTTTGTAAGGGAAACATCACACCATTGCGAATACATTTGGATATAAATGACGGACAATTAATATAATTTGTCAGGTTTTACCTTCGATTCATTGGAGTACCCGTACATCCGTGCGCATGCTCCAAGCTTATAATAACCATGGTTAAACATTGACATACCCATCAGAGTACTCCGTTTATTTACAGCTAATAGGAATGAAATCTTAGAAAATTAATCTCACGGATCGTAATTTGAAGTTATCTATTTTTAAAAAATATATGTCACAGTAGGCGTGGCACGATAAAGAACCCTACTGTATAATGCCATCAGCGCAACGCACAGGCAAAATTTCTGCACTTTCGCCTATTGCTGGCAACGTCTCGATATAAGTGAAATATCCTTGACTGGGACGTTAAACACCATTTCTCTTATGAATGTCCACATAAGATAACATAAATCTTGTACTAACTAAGCTGTCGTAATCACCACATCTTTAAGTGTTTAGTATATTGATCATAAAATGTTGCTTTCAAAATACTTTTCAGAAATAAATTGTAAAAAAAAATCCTAAGAAAATAATGAAATAAAAAATAACACAAATTCAAACATCATAAATGAATAAGGTTATATAGCATTTGAAGATGGTTTTACCTTTATCAAATCAGAGATACAAACTATAGAACTGTCACAATGTGTTGTTAACAATGAATTGACGTAATAAACGGTTTCATATTTTATGTATCCTATTATCAATTTCGAAATTGTGAATGATCTGATTGTGAAAAATAGTAAAATACCTTCCTATACATGTTTTACAAATTTAACGATGTGCAATTTTTTAATCCACAAACAATGTAAAAGACTGTAATCACTTAGGTCAATATAAATCTATGTTGCAAAATTCTATTCGACTGAAGTCTTGGTCAGTTATGGTTGTCTCCCTTATATTGAGTTAAATTCACAACATGAGAAATTAGGAGATATTAACTCGAAGGGGGTTTTGTATATTTAACTTATAGACCAACTTCGGCGGAAATTTTTCGGCAATTATAGAATAAGTTTAAATTTTCTTAGCGCTAAGATGTCTTCCGCTTTTTAAAATCAGAGTTACTCATTCAAAGCATTATTTAGCTAGAATTGGATTCATATAATTTTGGAACTAAGAATAAATTAATTTTTTACTGTTTGGTTAATGTTTTTGTTTCTCTCAAATCTTCGAAATGTTCATATTGTATTTATAGTTTTAACTTTTTTATATAAAAACTAGTTGAAAAACATACATAAACTTTCAAGTAACACCATTCCTAAAGTGTTGAAATTTTTTTTTTTCCGACATGCTAACGAAGCAGCAACGGGACCAACCTATCAAATAGAATTTGAAAGATGAATTTTCAAAATCAGTATGAAACGATAAATTACATTGAATACGTTTATTCATTTTTGTTTCTACCAATAGCGTTAAAAATTCTGGTTAACGTAAACAATAGTTTTTTAGCTAACTTGTTATGATATAAACATACGTACATGCAGGTTAATAGCCAGAATGGACTTACTCGAATTTGTGTAGTTGTTTTTTTTTTTCTTGAAACCATCTTGACTTTTGAAATACAAACGCTAAGCAAACCAATTAGTTTATAAATATGCATTAAACATAATTCTTACCTGCTGGTTCAGAAGATAGGACAAATATTGTTTCTTTTGAAGATACGTCTACAGTCCCATTTGGCTTATCTGACTGGTTTGCAGGCACTTCTGACCTTTTGTCGCAATTTTTAATGTTAATGTATTTACAGATTTTTCGTTTAATTTTCTCGATTTCTTGAGTTTGAATTATATTGGTTCCGTTTCGAGAAGTTTTTCTATGTAGTTGTGATCTGATAACATTTGAGTCAAGTAAAGATCTTACTCTCGGAAATTGTGAGTGAACTATATGCATAAGTACGGCACAAAATACAATAACTGATTTTACTTTCATGGTGGATTACTAATTCAAATTCTGTCCCTTAGAAATGGTTTCCTCCCCTTAACACTGCTACTCCCCTAATTTTTCATCTTCCTGAAAGAAAAATGGAAAAGGTAATCATTTTTACTTGTATATGCCCATCGAAGGACAGCTCCCACAAAGTATGTATATAGCCATTAAATGCAAAAGTAAATAATACACAATAAATTGTAACATACCTCATTTCTGCCGATTTCTTTTTTCCTGTTGAAGGGGTTAGTTTGAAGAGTACAAACTTACTCTTGAACTGTTTAAAAAGTCATTGTCTAAAATGGTATACGGTCTCAAATAAAAATACCAAGCAAATTATAGTTCTTTTGGTATGTTTAAAGTAACTTACCTTAAATTAGTACCGTTTATGCCTTGAGGGTACTACAAAGGTATACCAATTCAATTCCCTTCATTTACGGAAAAAATGCTATAAGTTTGTCATTAATAAAATTGGCATTTGAGTGACTGTTGTATATTTGTCAAGTTTTGAACTACATCAAAAAATCAATGATAAAATAAGGTTGTCTTGAATTGATCATTTGTATTTATTACTTATGGACAACAAAGCAACCAATAGTTTTTACCAGGAGGTGTTGGTTGAGGCGTATTCACTCCCACGCTATCAGTTTAACCTGTGTTACATTGAAGAATTCTGATCGATAATACTCTATGACTTTAGTCTGAACGATTTGTTACTGAAGCAGGGGATCATTTATTGATGAATAAGTGTGAATCTATAAATTATTGGATTGTCATCATCTCGGAAATTACAGATTCCTCATTAAATATATCGGTTAATTGGGCTCTATCCGAAGTAACATTGACTAATTGATTTGCTAACAAGGATCGATCAAAATTGGTTTTGAAAACATATTTGAAGAGAATATATGCTGTATTAGGACTTAGAATAAAAATCTTTACGTATATCTAGATGTAAAAAGGCATTGTCAAGATAAAAAAAACATTCGATTTCATTTAGACTGTAAGGTAAAAGAAAATCTAATATCGGCCTTACATTGGACATGTCTGAGTTCCGTTCGATATATTGATTAACAAAAATATTAATAATGTAATCAATAAAGCTGAACGAATTGATTTCTGCATTGTTCGTTGTGACCTGGTAAATGAAAATACTCTATAATCGTAGCTTTATCAAGTAAATTGACATTAAAATATATTTTTGAAATAAGGTTGTATGGAATTGTGCTATCTCCATAAAATTAATATAATTCATTCTAACCAGTCGGCTGAGGACAATATTGTAATGTATGAACGCTATAGTTGACAGTCATAATGATAAGAATAAGCTTCATTATAGGCTTATGTTTTTTTATCTATCAATCTTTTCGGTTACTAGTGTCACTGATGAGGAATGATTTTCCAAAATGTGCTCATATGTCACATCAAAATTTAACAGTAGTTTGTTATATATTTGAAATTATTACTTTTAGGTTGTTCGATAGTAACTGAACGATGTCTTAAGTTCAGTAGAAAAAGCTTACAGCTTATTATAATTGAAAGCGGCATATTGAAATCAGTGAAAGTAGTATTGGTGATAAAAATGGTATATTACGCCCCAGCGTAATTCTTTCACTTACGCCGAAACAGTAAGTGGGGAAACAAGAGCACTCTGGAAAAACAACTTGTATTTGACAAACTATTTTTCAAGTTTTCTTTACTTTACTTTCTTTTTTCGTACGAGAATCAAAACTTTGGAGGCGAAAGATGAGATGCCGTATTCTGTATGCTGCTACTTTACGACTAAACAATGTCTCAATGTCGCAGTTAAATAATATATATATATATAATGGAGACTTCAAACGAGCATAGCTCAAAACAAGCAAACTAGGGGTTGTAATATGCACGTTTTCTATCCCTGTTGCTGTTTTTGATAAACCAATTTTTTTCTGACTTTAGTTTGTTCGAGCGGATATTAAAACCTGGGAGTCAAGAGCTGCTGTAAATTGTACGCTTTTGCTTCAAGACTTCTCTATAACCGATGCCCCGGTCAGTTAGAAGGTTTTTTCTATATCAGGTATGTTGTTTTACGAATTTTTGTTCAAATTCGTGTTAGCATTATTGCAGCTATTTGCGGCTACCACGCACCTACAGAATACATATGACTAAATCGATGATATTAAAAAGGAAAAGTATATTGTTACATTTAAAAACAAATATGCTGAAACGACATAAAATAACATCCAGTGTACAAAATTCTTTGCAAAAAAGATTCAAACTTATACTAGGTTTCAGTCAAGAATGAATAAATAAATAAATAAATAAATAGATAAAATGAAAACAAGACAAGAAAAACACGAGACAAGAAAACAAGTCTAAAACAAAATACCATTGTCTTTAAAATTTAGAAAAGCACAAGTAAGTAAATTACAGTAAGTACTGAGTTCATTATTATCAAACAGTAGAATACCGAATACGGTGACGTAATGTGCTCATTTTTATGCGGTAGCTGGTATAGACATTATTGAATGATAATATACTAGATAAAGAGTTTTAGTAAGGAGTGCCGTTTCAACGAACTGTGTTTTTCACAGTTAATAAATAAAAATAATTCCCTAAAGATTCTTAATACCTTTAGCTGTTAAGAATCTTGAAAACTGAATCTTTTATCACCCCTCACCACTCCTTAACATGAACATAGTCGGAGTTTTTTTAAATATAATGCATTACTTTTATCAGTGGGTCTTTGGCTTATTTATCGATGCTTACAAAAACAAATCTGGAGACAAAATCAGAAATTAAGTAATTTATAGCTAAATAACGTTTAAATAGCTAAAAAAAATTAACTTCAAACCAGTAACAGAAAATAGGAGAATAAAATCCATTCATAGAACAGAGGTTAGGGTTAGGGTTAAAAAAAACTTCAGTATATATTCATTTTCTGATCAGGAACGAATTTCCGAAATGTGCACATATGGCACATCAAAGTTTTATTGGTAATTACTAGTTTTATATTGATGCGATCAGTTCTGGAACGGTGAAGGAAACTATATTGCCCGGAGGAGAAAACCGGCCTTCTTAACCTTTCCCAAAATTAAGATCTGCCTTAGAAATATTTAAAATGAAGCGATGAAGGTCACTTTGATCCATAAGTGTCATTCAAACCAATTAGTCATACCTAGTGCGGAAGGACAGGGGAGGTAATGTGTAAAATGATACATTAAAAACTTGCATTAAACAGTGGCTCGTAAAACTGCTTTTTTGGTAAAGGGACAACATTGCGTTGCAAAATATTTCATTAACCAAAATTTTCTTTGACCAGCTGGCGCTTGCTGGTATACTCGTCATATTTTAGCAATCACTTACGGCATTTATTTTAAGTATATTTAACAATATATTTGTTATCAAGGTACAAGAGTGTCACCGTTTTGTTTAACGGAATTTGATAGAAAGTTAAGTCGGTCATTTATTTTTCACGCAAAACGACGGTACTCGCAGCAAAGCCGTCAGTGATCATGCATTCAAAACATATTTATATGATTTCTTAAGATGGTCGATAAAAAATAGAAGATGCCAAGTATGTAAGCAGCCAAAATGATTTTTACAGGTTTATTCTCAATAAACAAATATAAAATTAGTTGTTTCACGGAATGTGTATGTTAGCAATAGCTTCTTAAAAATAATGGCTTCGAACATACAGTTATATCGATAATAATTCTTGAAAGTAATCGGTAAGATGTAAACTTTTTCACAGTGTGTGATGATCTAATTTTGTTCACACAGTGTCAGTCAATTTTAAATCTAGGTCCAGGCTTTACCACTTGCATTCCGATATGGAATTTTCTAATCTTGTATAAACCATATAAGGTCACTAACATACCATTCAATTCACAATAACCCACTAGACCCATTGTATTTTTGTCAAATATTTAACAAAAATTACTGTAGCTGCAACAAATAAGAAAAGGTTGACTCTCAAAACAAATGTATAACGTTGATACTTTTCCAAAAGCAACATCGAAATCAGTTTCTTTTTTGCATTCAAAATTGCTGATCTAAGCGTAAATCTCTACAGCTTAAAATGTAGTCAGACTACTTTCAAGAAAAAAAAGAGTAAAATCTTTATAATTTTAATTATTAAACAGTCCAGCGTTGGATTTCTTTTTACGTTTATGATCTATCAGACAATTTTTATGACCGCATACGTCACACGTCATATGTCATTACCCCTTAGAAACCGCTGACGTCGGTTTCCTTACAACTAGGTCAAATATTCAGTCTGCCGTCATATTTGTCTAACTTGAAATAAACAGTGTCTTTTGTTTTCTGTATTAAAAACGTGAAGGTTGTTAAATATTAGGAATTAGTATTAAGATCTGCAGTCATAAATGATGGTGGTGATGACAGCAGCAAATTTGAGTTTTGTGAACCTGCAGGTGGATCATATCATTTGTGGATATGTTACGCTGATGACAGGGAAATGTCCCCACTCAAGTACAGGAACATCAACGGTTTGCTACCAGTTGGAACCACTTATTTTTGGCTTCTGTAAGTTAATGTATTGTTGAAAGTAGTAACAACGTGTTATTAATTGATATTTTCTACGAGTTAACATTTCCGCTTCGAACTCGGATGCCTCATTTTTGTCCAAACATATCTTGCCCCTCCCTCAGCTTGAAGCCATCGTCATTTATATTTTAAAGCACAGTCGCGGGCAATAAGTATGAGATGTACTGCTTCGATGTGTTAACATGTTTGCAAGCTCTGTTTGAAATTAATTTAAAAATATGCAAGTCATACATGTACGTACTACAGACATGCACACCGAACGATTTAGAAATGGCGGTGAAACTAGCATGCAAAGGTACCGGCGGTAGTTATGGGCATCCAGCTGCATTGCATTAAGATTAATGCGCAGTTCGTGCTCTCTTTATTGTGTGAAGTTGTATAAAAGGATAACGTTATTGTTAAAAATATTGTATTTATTTTTGAATTTAATTATAAAGAATAATTGTAATTTTTCGGTCTATGACCCCATAGACCGAAAAAAATTACATTTATTCCTTAAATAAACAAAATGAAAGTAATTTCACCACATGTCAAAAACATACGTATTTAGAAACAATACTTAAGACAAAGACGAGTATATATAATTTTGCACTTTTGCACGTCAAGATTGCACCCGTCGTTCGTGACCACAATTCATTTGAATATCAAAATCCGTGATCGATAGGCAGTTACTTCCGATTCCTAAAAACACATTCTTTTAATGTGCAGATTTTAATCACGTTAGTTTTCCTTTTTTTGTATGAATAAAATATTAGTATAATAAGTACATGGAATGTTTTTATTTTAATTTTATAAAGGTTTTTTTTTCCTTTTTTTTATTTATTTTTTTTTATGAATGGATGTGTTTAGTTACTGATTGTCATAATAAAAGTTATTGCATGGATCACGGCATGTTATATATAACCTCCACGGTCATAGTCAATTGCCGGAAAGTTTAAAATTTAGCTTTTTAATTTTGCGATTCTAAGACTAATCACATGATATATAAATTCCCGACCAATCGTCCTCGCAAAATTACGCCTTATGAAATCTCCCACGATAAAAAAAAGTAATCTACAGTAGTTTAAATTTTTGGAAAAGTAGTTTCCAATCCATATTCATTCAAAGGTCATCATTAATCTTTTTAACCGAAAGTCTTAAAAGGCCTATAATTTATTTTAACTCTTATTATCTAATGAAAATAATATATATCGATAAATGATAAAATCACATAATTTTGTCCGACATCAATCGATCTGGTTATTTGTTAGAAAGATCGACGATAAATAACTACAAAGGAACATAAAGTCGTCAAATAAAATATTGAAAGTCGCATTTGAAAAACTTCTAAAAGCAGACTATGTTGTATTTATTATTTAGGTATTTAGATCTGAAAATTGTTTACTCATGTCATCATTTTTTTCCATCCAAACTTTTTTTTTTTTTCTTTTTTTTTTTTTAACTTTTTTTTTTTTTTTTTTTTTTTTTTTTTTTTTTGCGTGTGTGTCAACGAAAAAGCCTAAAATCGATTGTATGAGCGAAGAAGTCTTTCCACTCCAAAACTGTATTTCAAAAAAGAAGCAATCAGAATAAATTTTTATTTTTATTAATATCATTATTTTTTTATTTCTGTTTTAATGCTGTCAGTTGCGGTCGCAAATCCCTTGTATGTTAGTTGAGACAACAAATCAGATTGTTTTACATTTCTATGAAACTTGAAGTCTTACAATTGCAATTGTATTGCTTCAGATAACCATCAAGTTTTCTTAAAACTTTGGATTTAACTTGTAAAATATGACATACAAAAACGCTTTAGAATGGATTTGATATCTATTTACAGTTTTGTTAATATAAGCAATTGTTGTTTGTATAACTATGTGACAGCAAATTGTAGGTACTTTTCACTTACCCGAGTCAAGTCATAACTGAAAATTGCCATGCGCATCTGCATTTTCAGTGGTATATTTTTACAAAAAGTAAAAAGTTGCCACTAAAGGGATGTAACATGTTGTAAAACAACTAGTGAATGTTTTGCGGCAATTGACGTAACGCCTCACTAAAAACTTCCCTTCCGGTGTAAACATTGCATATTTATAATGTTTGACGTAGCATCAAGTTTTTTTCTCCTACAGAAATGTAGAAATGTCAATAGCGGATACGCATATCGATTATATTCAGACTAGAAACAAGAAAGTGGAAAAAACCAAACATATTTCAAGTTTGGTTTTTTCCATGAAAATGAAGTAAAATTCTCTGTCACAAACATGGTAACACAAACAGTAATTCAAAATTATATAGTGTTTTGAATGTTTTTAAATCTATACAACAATAATCAAACGATAGTATATTGTAATTTCTAATTAGTAGCACTTTTTAACTAATAAAGTTTTTATTCTTATACTTGCAGTAGATCTATGCCTTTAGCAATTTAGAATGATTGATACATGTTATGGTGCGTTAGTAGGCCTTGATATTACTGAAAAACATTAAGTAGAAAAAAATCAAAATAAATTGAAACCGTAACTGAAATAAAGAGCAGGGAAACAAGTTCCTTTCCCCGTTTAGTGTTGGTTTTAATCTTTAATTTGTTGAGCGTCTTTAAATAAGCATTAAAATTACTCCTATAATTTTTGTCTGTTACTAACAGTTAGCTATTTGCTGCTATACAGAAAACATTTTAACGTTAATTCTAATTTATCCTATAAAATACCACCTAAAATGCATTGGTTAAGGCGTCCAGTCCTTTTGTAAAATAGGTCATTTTATGCATCATAAGAATTATTTATTGATTGGTGTATATTTTAATTACTAAGACACGCCACCAGCTATGGCTGAAATGACAGAAAATTTTACCTTTGCAGTGCGCTCAGCCAGAGTTTTTTTTAGCGTGTCATGTCTATCATGACAAGGGGTAACGGTTTTTAAGGTTTCATTTGAAGTACCCCGTGACTTTCAATACTAAATGCCGAGTGCTTGGCAAAATAACAAGTCAATACATATTTTCAATATTGGGTTGACCCTGCCGGGATTCGAATCCTACCGTATACAAAGCAAGTAACTCTACTGAGCCACCGTAGTGGTAAAGCATCATAAGACAGCATCGTAGCCGACTGGATCTCAACTACAACTGTAAAGATCCCTATTTAAGATCGTTTTTTAAATATTTTTTTCTCTAAAGTTACAAAATAATTTTGTACAATTTTCTTAATGATTAAAAATGACAACTTATGTCACAAGGTTTTTATTTGCCGGTCTGATAGAATTTCTGTCGCACACGCAAAAATGACAATGATCACACTTGAATGGGATGGAATTATTTGCACATTTTCTCATAATTTGGGAATGATCAATTATTTGTGTAAATAATAGTTTTTCAAGTTTAGGTTAAAAATGAAATATTCCCTTAAGGCAAATTTTTATGACAGTAGAAGATCTAACAGAACTTGACATTCGGTTTACTGATCAAACTTATTCGCCATCCTTATCTCCTTAAAATAGCAATCTTGTTGTTAAGATTTAATCTCTGAAGCATTTGTTTTAATTTTAATTTTTGCAGACACTTTTATTGTGCAAAAACAAAATTTATTGCAAATTTTAAAACTTCCATTATCACGAACTCTGGAAAAAAAGTTGTTAGAAAAAGGATTAGCTTATTGGAAACTTGAGTTTCCAAATACTTTTAATGCATAAATATGACTGCATGACAATTTATTGCATACAAAAAGGTAGAAAAAGTAAAAATCTAAAAAAAAAAAAAAATATAAAAAAAAATCTCAATACATATATAAAAAGGAAAAACAAAGAATAATTAAACAACGAGTAGACGCAATACAGTATAATAAAAATTGAAAAAAGGCTTAATGATTATGCATTGAAAGTAATTTGTGTAGGCGCAATGGACAATGGAATTATTTTACATGTCTTCTGACATCATGCCAAATTCGATTTTATTTCTTTAATTTCCTTTTTGAAACTAACTCCAAATGACATTTTATAATTAGCCTTTTTACACTGAATAAAAAAAAACCTAATGTGTTACTGAATGCCTGTGTGTTTCTAAAAAATTAAATCATCAGAATATTTGCAATTTATATTCTATTATTTATGTTAAGAATAATCACCTATGCTTTAATGATTTTTTTGTACAAAATCTGCCAAATTGATTAATGGAAATGCAATTATGAGGGTTTGTTTTTTTTTTGTTTTGAGCCCACACAAATTATAAAACTTTCACCGAAATTAAACTGCTAATTCTTTCAACTGAGTTAGTGGTGATAACAATCGGTTTCTTATTGCACCTACATTTCATTTCGTGGAGACAAACATACCTTTTCTAAAAACTGCGATGGTTTAAATCCTTGCAAACTAAGCTATTTTCTCATTAGGTACCTAGAAATCTTTTTGGTATTAGGTACCTAGACATTATTTTGTAATTCAAATACCTAGGCATTATTCTCTCATGCAGGTACCTAGGCATTTTTGTCATTCAGAAATCTAAACATTATTTTGCGATTGAGGTACCTATAAATTACTTTGTAATTCAAGAACCTAAGCATTATTTTTGCATGAAGTTCCGAGGCATTATTTTGTCATATAATTTTGGAACTTTAGATTCATTATTTTCAACTGTTTGGCCTATGTTTTTTATCTATCAAACTTTTCGGTCTTAGTGTCACTGACGAGGAATGAATTTCCGAAATGTGCACATCTGGCACATCAAAATTTAACTGGTATTTGTTTTATATATTATTAGATACCTAGATTTTTTGTCATTTAGGTACCTAGGTATCATTTTGACAGTTATGGACCTAGGCATTATTTTGGCAGTAAGGTACCTAGGCATTGTTTGGTCATTCAGGCATTTCTGTTTTACGGTTAGATACCTAGGAATTATTTTTGCATTAAGGTACCTAGATATATTTATGAAATTCATGTACCTAAACATTAATTGTAGCATAAAGGTACCTTTATATGCTTTGGAATTAAGGTACTCAGACAATATTAAGGCATTCAGGTACATAGGTAATTCAGCATTTAGACATTTTTGTCATTAAGGTACCTAGGCATTATTTTGCATTAATGTACCGAGGCATTATTTTGACACTGAGGTACTTTGACTTTTTGTCATTCAGTAACTTAGATATTTTTTATCATTCAAATGCCTATGCATAATTTTGTCATTAAGGTGCCGAGATATTTTTTGCATAAAGGTACCTAGACATTATTTGGCATATAGGTACCTAGGCATTTTTTTTTGTCATTTAGGTATCTTTCTAACATTTAGATACATCGATATTATTTTAATATCATAGGCATTTGGGTATTAAGGTACTGAGACATTATTTGGGCATTAAGGTACCTAGGAATTGTTTTGCATTGGGATACATAGACATTTATATGGGCATTAAGGTAACGGGGCATCATTTTTCTTTAAGGTATAATGGCATTATTTTAACATTCAGGTACCTAGATATTATTTTAACATTAAGGTACCGAAGCATCATTTTGGCATAAAAGACATCAACATTATTTTGACATAAAGACACCTAGGCATTTTTTGCCATTAAAGTATCCAGGCATTTTTGTGATTAAGGTAACCAAGACATTATTTTGGCATTAAGATACCAAGATATCATTTTGTCAGTAACGTACCTAGACATTATTTGAGTATTAAGCTACATAATTTAGGCATTAGGGTACCAAGATAATATTTTTTCTTTCAGATACCTAGACATTGTTTAGGTATTCAGTTACATTCAGTGCGCAATCTGGCAGACGTTTAAAGTTGTAACTTACAGAGTCAGTATGCCGCAGAAAAGCATACCATTATCCAGTCTTATAATTCTGACACAAGGTGAACCGATCATATTCTATCCTTCAAATGCCAAGCGCCAGGCTACAAAGCATTTTTCGAATTTTAAAATATTATGTATTACCCAGTATTGTTTTTACAAAAAATGCCTGTTTAATTTTATGTGCCATATGTGACAGAGTTCAATAATAACATAATGAGTTGAAAAGACGTAACCTTCCAGAACTGATTCATAAGCTCAGATGTATGTAATGGAACATTATAATTAGGTAAACAAACTTGTCTCAATCCTGACAGAGAGCGTCGTTTAAGATAATACCAACCTGTAACTCTTTTGCCCTACAACTACAGGCCCTTTACTGTGTTGAGTTAACCACATTTTGTTTCAAATTTGTTTTATTTGTTAGAAAAATTGAACACATAATTGCTTTGCGGTTTGTATTCGTACCCGTTTCTGGTCGTCTTTTAAAATATGTTGGATCCATCTGGCAGAAATCTTTTGTACTTTCAAAATACGCTTCAAAAGAAAATGCATTCGCTATAGTAATATGTCAACAGCTGTGGCAATATCACGAAATGTGATAGTACATCTGTCATTACTTTCAAAATTTCCGCGACTTTTGAGTCATTTGCTGCATATTTGAAAGAGTGTGTGCCAGTCAGATATTTCTTTTTCCACCTACGATCTGTCCCATAAGATACCTTATCATATCCATAAATTTCCTCCAATTCAGTAGAAATCTTGATTACCTAATGACCGAGTTTTATGTGAACTGACTCTAATATAAAGCTGAAGATATGTTTTTATACTGTTGTGAATGTTTTGAATAATGCTATCTAAGCGTATTATCATCTACAAAATCATACGAAAAGTTATCGTGCTGTGGTGGTACATAACATATTACATATCGAATAGCTCTCGTATCAAAACATTCAGAAGAGTTAAATACACTCTCAAAAAAAGACAGGAAAGTTTCTCTTTAAACACTTAAATGTAATCTTTGTATGTGTGTTTTCTTTTTTTTTAAAGTTCTTTTAATATAATTTGTTTTATTATATTTGTAAGTGTTCTAAATAAATGTCAACTTACTGAAAACGAAAGTAACTCATTCAGAATCTAATCCGTTTATATTTTTATAAATAGGAAATGTCAACAACTTATGCAAACAGTTATAAAGTGTAAAATAGATATATTTACCTACTCAACATTCAAGAGTTTAAAATATCTTAGTTACTTAAGCGCCAATAGTAGGATAATTTGTATCAAACTAAGTAGCAAGTAATCAAGAGCTACTATTTAAAACTCTAAAAAGTCAAAGTGTCCATTAGTCAAGTTAGAAGATATCGATGACATTTTGATTTTAATTTTAACTCAAGTATACCTGTAGGTGGAATAAGTTCATTTCTGTCAATTAGAATAAAAGTAGTTTAATATACTTAAACCGTGTATTTTAAAAATGATTAATGACTTGTTGAATCCATGATGTTTCCGCCCAAGTCAAGATTCTTTCACTTATATCCAGAGGGTCAGTTCTGGGATGCCAGAGAAAACCGGGAAGAACCATCGATTTTCGGCAAGCGAACTGACAAATTTTTTAAAACTAGCATTTGTAGTAGAAACGTTAAAAACCGGCCAATTTAGTTATACGTGTAAGCATCCATCAACTAAGTAAAGCTGGGTGTTCCGGAAGGGTAAGAACACCATCTTAGGCGACATGTTACTGTATATAACAAATACTTTCTTTTTTCATAAGAGAAGATTGTACCATTAAACAGTAATTTAAACTTTTTAAAACGTTTTAAATTTAAATTGGAATTATCTAAAAAGTCGCCTTTAAGCTCACAAATACATGTATAATTAAAATTATAAAGAAACTTTTAAGGTCCTGATTTTTGAAATTAGTTTTTTAAGTATTGAATACACTCTGTATATAAGACGCTTGAAACTCGAGTAAAAATAATCGTTCACTCTTTTTTATTTTCGTTCAACACCTGCCTTTTGACTACAGAGTTTATCATTAGTTACCCCGCGCACTGTCAATTTACGACTGTTGTAGTACACTAATTAAAAGAATACTTACCCAGCTGGTTTTTCCCATGATACCCATACATATGATTGCAGAGGTTTATAAATAGCAAATTATTTCGCCAAGTACCTTATCATTAATAAATTATCGTTCAGTGAAACACAATATAGTTCAATATCCAAATTGAAAGTCATTTAATCAAATTTATATACACCTTTATTTACTCAAGGATATCATTTAATGTTTTATTTTATTTGAAGATTGGGTCATTATGTAGACTGAACCTTTATGCCCCCGCATTATTTTTAAATTTAACGGATGCTAAATACGTACGGTTCTGATTAAAAATGATTAAAATCGCTTCCAAATTAAGAATATATATATATACTTAACGAATAAGTATAAACAACTTCCAATTGACATTTATATAAAGAAGTCATACGTGTTTCGTTAAATCATTAAACCTATTTGAATGAAGACATGCTAAGACTAGCGAACTTAATTGTGCGCATTTCATTTGAGGTTTCATTTTGGTGAAATCTTGATAGAAAGAAACTGAGTCATGAACTTGTCTTATTTTTGATATATATACATTTTACATGAAAACCGAGAAGGTTGATATTTAAAAAAATGTAAAAACCCTTTTAATATTTTTGTCCAGGAATAAGTCAGATACTTCTCGACACCATGTTTGTTCTTTTGTTAAGCTTTCTAAATTCGGGTATTTGCTATGTTAAAATACAGATGTACTTGAGTTTTGAGCATAAGTAAAGATTTCTTCACTTATATCGAGACGCCAAGTTCAAGAATGATTGAGAAAAACCCATCGATCTTGCGTAAGCAATCTGACACACTTTCCAACACTAAGATCTTACCTAGAAGGAGTCGAATTAAGGGTTACAGTTAGATTAGTAAGCTTGGGCTTTTGACCACTCTACAACATACGTACTCACTTTATTAGATAGAAAGAATGTATTTGTTCTAGTTAAAAAAAACACATTCTTTTACTTTAAGTTATCCCTTTTTGGATTTTTTTTCATTCAGATGGAAAATTGTGTAAGTAAAAATGCACTTTATTTTACTTTAAGGTATCTTTTTCTGAATATTATTTTTTTAAAAAACAAAAAAAGCTTCACTATTATTTACATATTTTAAAACTGTTTTACTCCCCCCCCTTCCCTTTTAAAATGTTTTCTTCGTTTTACATGTTCTTCTACTTCTGGTATTTTAAGATATAAATGAGTTACTTTGGATAATACAATCTTCTTAAATGTGCATGTGGGAGTGATAAAAAACGTAAACACATCGATCATTGTCCAAGTAACCCCCCCCCAAAAAAAAAAAAATAAATAAATAAATAAATAGAAATATTCAAAAATGACCAATTTAGTTACACACTTACTCTTCCATCAAGGAAGTGGAACCGGGTGCTTCGAAAGAATAAGCACCTCCTGTCTAGGTAGCTACACGCGTCACGTGCAAAATCAAATTTTGAGAATGAAAGAAACATGGAACTATGGCAAATCCAATATTTAGATATAGTGACTTCAAACTTATCAACAATATTGTTATAACTGTCATAAAACTTTTAAAGCTTACCAAAAGTACTCACGATATCAAAATCAACACAGAGATTGGGTCCTTTAAATAAAAAATTTATTTTTATTTTTTTAACATTATCTATTTATTTATTTAAATTAAATTTTATTATTTTCTTTTTCGTTTTTGGTTTCCACTGGTTCAAACAATGTTATTTTCAAGTGACCAAGAGTTATCTGAAACTTATATTGCAACTTATTTAAGACCTATATATTTTCACTGTTAGTGGTCCAATAGATCAGTGAATATTTAATTGTTTTCTTGGATAAAATAGAAAATAAAATAGAAAACAGTGCATAAAAGTGATTTCGTTTTGTACCTGTTGGTTTTGAAAAGAATACAGCTCAATAAAATTTGAACAAAATTCAATTTTATACAAACGTTAAAACAGTAGGAATGCTTTTAAGTAGCTGCATGTATTTTCGCAACGGTAATAAATGGAAAATTAAATACAAAAATCAATTATTTTAAAACAAAAACTTATAGATAATGTTTTTGTTCTTAAAGGCAAATTTAATCTGAAATACTAATACCAACTTATTGCCTTTTTATATATATTTTTGAACTTGTACATAAATGTGAAACTACGTGTGTGAGATTTAATAGTTATGGAAGCGTCATTTGTACACCCACGCATGCTAGAGGCATAAAGTGGCTGGCTGCTACAATAAACACGCTCTAGCCATGTCAACTCCACAAGGATTCAAATCAATTTAACTTGATTTCCCCATTCATAAAAATCCTCAGCTGATCAGGTCTAAATATATGTTGGTAAAAATTAAAACGATATTAGTAACGTTATCAAATTCTCGTATGACTAAGTTATATCTATATAAACAATAGCCTCAATATGCCAGACCATTGATAATTAATAGATAACGCAGTTATTTATTACTTATTGTATCCCAATCTAGGCTTCTGTGCCAAGACACTATATTCTAAAATAGTCCAATGGGGCTTAAATAAGAAACAATTGATTCGTAGTAGCAATAAAATTTGACTTAAGCCTTTCACTAGGTTTATGAGCGAAAATATCAGCCTAATTTATCAATAAACTGTTAACTTCAACATTGAAGTGGATACAGAATACACGAAATGTCTATTTTCATAATTCAAATTCTACTTAACATTTCGTTTTTTTAGTAATGATAATATTTCGATAACGTTTTTGTTTAATTTGTTCACTTAAAGTGCTATATTTAGTTCGTCTATTTCCTGTAATTTTTTCATTTTTTAATTATACTTTCCTTATTTTTATTTATTTATTTATCTGTCTATATAAATTATTGGTGATGTTCGCGAAATGTAAAGAAAATAGATTTAAATAAAAAATAACATCTGTAGACTTTTTATTCGATGAAAAAAGCAATTTATTTTGAAAGAAAGTTAAATCATGAGATTATCAACACACACACACACACACACACACACACACACACACACATTTATACCGTTAACCATAAAGTCATGCATGCTTTAATGTATTTTGCACTGATAGCTAGCAAACACATTTTAACACTTACCTTTACATTGTAACTTAAATACTCTACCTGTCAGAAGGCAGGCAGGTCTTTATCTTCCAGATTTGTAAATTTCTAGACATTTTAATAATAAAAACGTAATAAAAATTATATCCATGCAAAAGTATCAAATTTCTGTAAAAACACCTTTTTTAAAAAATATATCTGAAAAACCATAAATTTTGAATTCGACTATGTATTGTATTGTAAAAGCATTTGTGTGGGTTACAAAAATTTTCTTATATATATTTTTGGTGAATTTTCAGCCTACACGTGAAGAATTATGCAGACTTGTCCTTAAAATTGCAAAGGAAAAATATATCCGGAATATTTAAACATTTTAATTTGGAAATAGCAACTTGGGCGTCGATGTGACTACCAAGTAAAGGTATTTCAAGTTCGATTTACAAACTATGGCTTGTTTACGCCAAGTACATATTTAAATATCAAATAAAAATTATAAAAATCAAATAGATAAATAAATAAATAAAATAAGAACATAAATTATACATGTTCTGAATTTTTTTTTAGTCTTGCCAGCTATTATCATAGTGTGAAGTTCAGATACTATAGAGGACTTACAAACTTTATTTATTTTTCAAAATACTATCTATACTACGGTTTACAGATATTGTGTCGAGTTGAATGTCGATGACGGTCACCTGGCGCACTGAAACAACTCATTATATTTAGCAAGATTAACATGTTCAATCAAACAGAAGATGATTAAGAGTTTAATTTAATTTATGTGTTTGTTTCGAAAAATCAGTCTTCATCAGTGACACTAGGGACCGAAAGTTTGATAGATAAAAACATAAGGCAAACAGTTGATAATAAATAAATCTAAAGTTTCAAAATTATGTAAATCCAAATCCAGCTAAGGAATGCTTTCGAGATAACTAACAAAGCGTGTTTCATAAAAAAAATTATTAAGACACATAACTTAATATAAAATAGTGATTTTTTTAAGCTTGTGATAATATCCCATTGAAAAGATATACATGTAAGTTCATATATATTAAGGTTGTATTAAGATTTAATTCAAATATTTGTAGTTTTTATATATTAAATGATGAAAAATGGCCTTAGTAGAAAAAGAACAAACACAAAATTCGCAATTTGAGGGTAGTTAGTCACTTACACTAATAAATATTACTCAAACTTGAATTATCACAGCATCAAACCACATCTACAACTTTATAAACCATTAACTGGTGACACGTGATCCTATTAACTCGTTAGTTAATGTTTGTAAACCTTCAAAGAAATTTCTTCGCATAGCGATTGGTTAACGTGTCCAGGGTACATTAAACTTTGTCCGTAAATCTGCCGGGGTCCATAAACTCATGCGAACAATGTAGAGGCATAAGGGAAGTGACCCTTCCATTGTGTCGTCTGGTTACAGGCAAACAAACATGGCGTACGACTAAAGGGTTGCAAGTCACTAAGAAAACGAAATTGAAGTTAAAAGAGCAGAACTAGTGCTATCAAATACCAACAAAACTAATCAATCAGCAGCAAAAATCTTTCAGGTAGTATTTATATGAAAAAAATTAGGATCCAAATTTACAATTTTTGAAATACATAAGATACATTGAATGTTAGTAAAATGCTTGCTTATTTAATTTTTTCACTGGTAGTTAATATTGCTTTGAAGGGTGACAATTACGTTATGCGGCTCAGGGTTCGTAAATCTTTGGCAGTGTACTTGGGGCCGTGTAACCTGCCAAAAACCTGTAGAACTTATCATTATTATTATTATTATTATTATTATTATTATTATTATTATTATATGTATATATTAATTTTCAGTAAAACTTTGTGTGATATATATATATATATATATATATATATATATATATATATATATATATATATATATATCACATAGTTTTACTGAAAATTTTACAACTTATATGTGTATATATCACAAAATGCAACATACTGAGAGTGTTCATTGAAAAAGTGACGGAGTATACTAATGCCCGTATGCAACAGCATCAAACCCTATATAAAAATAGTATCATTACAAATCAAAGACATGTATTCGATCAATTATAAGTACATATAAACAAGAGAGAACAGACATGCTTTTTCTAATGTTAAGATCCTTGTGTAAATATTTGACAAGAAAAGTGTCTTCAAATCAATTCAGCTTCTGTCGGTCCAACAAAAACAATGTGTGTGTGTGTGTGTGTGTGTGTGTGTGTGTGTGTGTGTGTGTGTGTTTTAAGAATAGGTTTTTATATATAAAGTACGGTATCGGATTAGAGGGATGTTGTAATATCTACATAGACTGTAAATAAACAAATTTTGGTTATACGCGTAAACTTTAATCATGAATGTGAGGCCGGGTGCTCCAAAATGGTAAGCATATCTTTTCTAGCTAGCTACATCCGTCAAAGTCAAATTTTAAAATGAAAAGAAAATGGAACTATTGGTAGTCAAATATATTCAGTATAAGTTAGGATACAGTGACTTCGATATAAGTGAAATATTCTTGACTGGGACGTAAAACCCCATTAAATCAAAATAAATAAATAGTTCATTATTCTTACGTGTCTAGTTTAATACTAATGTTATGTAGCAGTTTACACATTATTTTGAAAATTTCAGATTTCGTAGTAGGCTCTGAGCTTCCATTTGACGGAACGTGGTCTAGTTTGGTTTGTATATGTCTTACGTGGGCAGTCAAAATTGTTATTTAAGTTTCTTCGACTTTTTAAATTAATTATAAATGTCAATTGATAAGAAATTACTGTTTTTTGGTTTTGTAAAAAATAAATAAATATTATCCTATTATGTTAGGAAATCATCTGAGTAATGATCTAATTTAAAAAAGCAATGTTCTAATATATCATTGATGTAACATTTATCTTTTCATTATTGTGATAGTAAAATCATGAAATATTGCTAAGTCTTCACTAATTACATAAAGATGTATTATACATATGACCTTTTTAATAATCCTAAAGTTCGAAAAGTAGAAACAAATTACTTCCTAGGTATACTATGCCCTTTTTAATAATCCAAAGTTCGAAAAGTAGAAACAAATTACTTCCTAGGTATAAAATTATGGTACTAATGATTTTAATTAATAGAAAAAAAAATCCACATGGCTTTATCCTCTTTGAAAACCAGGTTTGATTTTTTGCAAGAAATTATATATAATTAATACTGTCATTTTTGTACTAAAATAAATAACTAAATTTTAATTATTTAGTTGCTTAAAATACGTTTGTTAAAGGAACATACATGTATAGTGATAATAAGCGGTATGACAATAGGCTTCATAACGTACTTAAAACTATGTACTACATGTATGCGTAACTATTATATTACTAGCATTAGGCTCAAAATACGCTAAAGCGCTTACAGACCACGTCGCCTTTTTATAGTCTTGATTCAAATTGCACTTGGTGATAATTTAGTGAAAGAAAGTTGAGTTAACATAACCAATATATAAGTCGGTTAGTTCCCGTTTCCTCAACCATTCCTATTCCTTAACGTTCCAGTCAAGAATAATTCACTTATATCGAGACGTCGCCAGCTTTATGCGAAAGTGCTGAAATTTTGCCTGTGCGTTGCGCTGATGGCATTATACTGCAGGGTTCTTTATCGTGCCACGTCTGTCGACTTCGTTAATTTTAATTTCCCATCCGAAAGAACCTTGACTTTCATTTCGTTATTTAGAAAGAACAGCCACTACTCACTTTCAAGACTTTGGTAAGACCCGGTCGGGGTTCGAGCCCACGACCTCCCACTTACGGAGTGAGCACTCTAACAACTGAGCTACCGCAATGGTACTTATATAAGTAAACAAATTTTGACTTAGACTAAACACTGTCACTCTATTCAATGTACTTAAACATTGCTGGTCTTGAATTCTCTCTCTCTTTTTTTTTTTTTTTGGTCGTGTTTTGGATAAACGATTTCTATATCATGTTGTTTTTCATTGTCTGCTTTAACTATGAACTGTAAGAGGAACAACAGAAATAAAATGCTTGTAGTAAGTAATAACACCTGGTGTGTAACTTGTGTTTAAACGGTGTTATATTGATACAGTTTAGATTAAATGGTATGATTGATGGATTTAATCGGATTTTATGTCAGAATATTCCACGCATATCGAGACATCGCCAGCTATAGGTGAAGTAGCAGGAATTTGGACCTTTGCAGTGCGCTTAGAGCAATGTGCAGGGAGGGTTTTATAACGTGCCACGACCACCGTGATACGAGGCTGCGGTTTTCAAGGTCTCATCTGTGTTACAGTTAAAATTCGGATAGTATGATGAATAACTATTAGTAGTGGAAATAACGGTGTTTTACGCCCTTGTTCATTAACCTTACAAGGTGGTCAGTTCTGGGATCTTGAAGGAAACCAGAGTGCCACAATAAATCCACTAAATTTTGCAAATAAAATGACAAACTTTCTCACAATAAAAACTGCCAGAGAGGGATTCAAGTCTAAGCGACGATAGTCACTTGGATCAGTAAGTACTCACATTGGACCACTCTTGACTTAACGCTAAACCTCCCGTTTTATCAATATAATTAATAAAGCGGGTACCCGCTGCTGGTGGAGACTCCCGGAGGGTATCTATAACTCAGTAGGCAGTACTTGTATTGTCAGAAATTGTACCTTTTAGCAAAATTTTCAGCCGTCTTTAGTTTTTTAAAAAAAAATACTTATAGCTAGTGTTTGTTCCCTCATGCAAAGCATGCCTTAGCTGGATTTGGATTAATTTAATTTTGGAATTTGGATTTATTTAATTTCAACAGTTTGGCATATGTTTCTAGTGTCACTGATGAGGAATGATTTTTCGAAATGTGCATATATGGCACATCAAAATTTAACAGGTATTTTGTTATATTTTTATTATATCAAAATACACATGTATATTAGAGAGTAATCTTATCAATTCATTAAAAAAAAACACTTTTAAAACGGCTTCATAAGAAAAAAAATTTAATCGAAAAATCAATATAAATAAATTTTAAAAGTCCGATATTCAAATCTTTGCTGAAACTCCAGTAATATTCTGAATTTATGAATAAAAATGAATGAGTCATTTCTGTGTCTGGACGAAACGCATCTTTCAATGATCTGTCGGGGAATAATGATTTCATAGACGAAAACAACATTTCAATATAATGGCCTTGGTCTGGACAAGAGAATGTCAGATTTTGAAGAAAGATTCAAATGAAAAAATACTGTATACTGTTAATTATAAATTGTGTTTATTGGCAAATAACCAAAACAACATGAATCTTTGGTTTCCAAATCATATATATATATATATATATATATATATATATATATTTCTCTTTGATATCTTTGGTGATTCTTATAAAAAGGTGTTCACATTTGTGTATCTATCATAACAATTTCTTCTAAAAACAGCAATCTCTTGCGGCCCAGAATCAATTTCAGTCAATGTAAATATCATTCAAACTTCTAATCCTGTATAATGAAAGTCATAAACAAACGGAATTACAAAGATGACTCATCAGTCTGTAGACCATACTCTATGGCGTTATCTTAAATACAGAAAAGCAACATGTGTACCTATATCGAAAACAGTGTAAGTGCAAATTGGTAAGTGCCTTACCATATTTCATAGAGACAATTATTACAGTGCAAACTAGATATTTGTTAAGTGCAAGACAATTATATAAGAGCCAACTATAAGCTCAGTAAGTGACTTACCATATTTCATAGAGACAATTATTACAGTGCAAACTAGATATTTGTTAAATGCAAGACAATTATATAAGAGCCAACTATAAGCTTAGTAAGAGCCTTACCATATTTCATAGAGACAATTATTACAGTGCCAACTAGATATCTGTTAAGTGCAAGACAATTATATAAAGCCAACTATAAGCTCAGTAAGTGCTTTACCATATTTCATAGAGACAATTATTACTAGTGCAAACTAGATATTTGTTAAGTACAAGACAATTATATAAGAGCCAACAATAAGCTCAGTAAGTGCCTTACCATATTTTATAGAGACAATATTACAGTGCCAACTAGATATCTGTTAAGTGCAAGACAATTATATAAGAGCCAAATATAAGCTCAATAAGTGCCTTACCATATTTCAGAGAGACAATTATGACAGTGCCAACTAGATAGTCTGTCTATAGGCAAGACAATTGTATAAGAGCCGACTATAAGCTTGGTGTGTGCTTTCCAATTATGGCAGTGCCAACTAAAAAGTTGGTAAGTGCATAACTATTCTAGTATAATGGCAATTATATTTTCCGACTCTCGGTAAGTCATTTACTATTCTAATATCAGGTCAAATATGGCAGTATCAACTAAAATGTTGGTAAGTGCATAACCGTTCTAGTATAATAGCATTATATTTTCCGACTATAAGCTTGGCAATAACAATGACAATTATACTTTGTTTCTAAACTCTGCTTGATATTTGCAACTTATACCTCAATTATGACACCCACGAAAGATTATACGAAAGGAAGCTATACGAATTTTTCTATTGTCAACTTTCTGTACTTTGCAGTAATATCCCTGCTTCTCCAGCGTATGGTGTATATGATTCACAAGTTAATTCGTTATAGTAGAGCTTGTTTCCACTATGGGAACTTTCTACAACGAAACATACTGCTTCCAATCAAATTGTTGACGCAAGAATATTGCAAGCCTAGGCTAATCAGAGCCCTTAAAAAGTTTTATGGCCGTCATCACAGTATTGTTGATAAGTATGTAGTCACTGTATCAAAACTTATCCTGGATATATTTGACTTACCATAGTTCTTTGTTCCTTTTATTCTCAAAATTGACTTGCACATGACGGATGTATCTAGCTAGACATGAGGTGCTTACCCTTCCGGGGCACCCGGCCTCACTTCCTTGATGGAAGTTCACGTTTATAACTAAATTTGCCAGCTTTAAAAGCTTTGAGTTTGTTTTTGGTATTGTGATTTGGACAAGGACTGGTATGTTTGTTTTTGGGATTGTGATTTGGACAAGGACTGGTATGTTTGTGTTTTATTTACTTATAAAGTGCTGTATTATTGTGATATTACGAGAATTACGACAATGCCATGGCAACAATATACTCGGCATGTTCGAATGAAGATAATTATGAAAGTACTGAAAAACATTTTGTAAATGCGTTACAATTCTGGAATAAAGACAGTCCTAACAAGATATGTGGTTGCTTGTCTGCGGTGTAATGAATTGATGTGCTTGAGAAACAAAAAACCTGTTTTACACACTGGTACATCTCACCGATATAGATTCATCCTTAGAGATAAAAATAGATATTGCCAAACTATTCTACAAGGATCCTTTGAAGAAGACCTTTAAAACCGATGCCCGGTATCACGACAAGCGAGGCATGTTTAAGAACCTTTCATGCACATTGCCCTCAGCACACTGAAAGGTCAAACTTTTTCTGCCGCTTCACCTTTTACTAGTGACGTCTCGATAAAAATAAAATATTCTTGACTGGGAAGTAAATCCCCGTATAATCAATTTAAATTGAAGCTATTCAACAAACCTGTTCAGCACTTGTTCTAAAACTTTCTAATGTATTTATTTTACATCAACAAATGTTTTATATATACTGTTTTATTTAAAACTAGCCGAGAGCGCAGAATAATGCTGACGTGGCTTTAAAATTCAATCACCTACTCACTCACACACCACTGCGTTAGCTCAGTGGGTAGAGTGCTCGCTCCGTAAGTGGGAGGTCGTGGATTCGAACCCAAACTGTCTGACCCAAGACTAGAAAGTTGGTAGTAATTTAGCCAAGCACTTTCAAAAAACGAGGTTCCGCGTCACGGCGTGGCACGATAAAGAGTCCTGCTGTATAATGCAATCAGCGCAACGCACGGGCAAAAATTCTGCAATTTCGCCTATAACTAGCGACGTCTTGATATAATGAAATATTCTTGACTGGGACGTTAAACACCATTACTCACTGACTCACCACTCACTCACGCTATTCAGCAACTAAACCGATCAAACAACGAAGTTAAGCATACAGAAATTTTTAAATGACATATTGATATCAAAATACACATGCACGGCATGAATCATGTATACTCTATGCACTTTTGGATATTGGTGTGTTTTTTTACCATTTCTTCGAAATTGCAGTAAAAATTCCACAGAATATATAAGAGATTGACAGAAGAAGATACGAATTTTCGATAAATGTCTAAATAAATATTCTGTACATGTCTGTAACCTAATATGTAAGCGTTTAGTTTTGATAAAATCGGTACATGTGTACTAACAGTTACTGACCGCAATAAAATGATAGTGTCTAATCATAAAGCATCACATCTAGTAACCTACAATGTTCTTGGAGTAATATAAATAAGTATATTTTGTAAGTAAATATTACTTTTATGGATTACATTAGTACGCTTGTACTCCCGTTATCGACCTGCGACTGGATTAGGCTTTGTCTTATCATACAGGAAAAATAAGATGATAAAGTTCTAAAATCAATATTAATAAGCAATGCTTTTCTGTACAGACGGAAATCGAGGGGGGCTAGTGAAATATTTCTTCGGCTATATCGCAAGTTCAGCAATAAGGCATGTGGTGTAACGTCACATCGGCAATTATTATGCTACTCATGATGAGAGCAAGTTTATGAAACTTTCAGGATTAATCTAATAACAGACATTCGTGCGTGAAAGAGATGTGCAATCGTGAATATATTGTTTGCTATATGCTATTGCGCATACAGGTCGACTGTTTGTTGCAAACACATAACTCCCCCAGAAACACTGTCCTTACTTACACCCCGCAATCAGTCAATATTTTGTTTCTTAATACCCTGCGACAGGCGAGGGAGCTGAGCTGTATCTTTAATTTAAAGCTTTGTGTCTGACCCGGGCGATGTTTGACCCTAAAACATACGGCTCTCGATGTGTACGCTTAACCATAGAGCCATTGAAACGGTACACAATTAAAAAGGAATAGCAATAATAATGACAATAATGCTATTAATAAACTTGTACCAGTTCCTTAGTCCGTTAAGACGCCAATGTGACATAAGGGCTTGCTTTGTTTTAAGAGGTTAATGTTTACCGTTTGAAGTAGTTCCGTCTTTATAATACGGGTACTAGGTCAGGATAGAGTTAAATTGAGTTAAGTAATGGTGTTTAACGTCCCAGTCAAGAATATTTCACTTATATCAAGACGTCGCCAGCAGAAATTTTGCCTGTGCGTTGCGCTGATGGCATTATACAGCAGGGATCTTTATCGTGTCACGTCTGTCGTGATACGGGACCTCGTTAATTTATAAGTTCCCATCCGAAAGAACCGTGACTTTCATTTCGTAATGTCGAGTGCTTGGCGAAAGAACAGTCACTATTAACTTTCAAGTCTTTGGTCAGACCCGGTCAGGGGTTCGAACCCTCGACCTTCCACTACGGGGCGAGCACTCTACCAACCAAGCTAAGGAAAGGTTGTCAAGATAGAGAGCTATTCAGCAAAAACATAACATAACATAGAAAATATGCAAACTAAAGTATTTAACAATTATAAAAAACACGAAGAGTAAATTACAATTTTGCACTCCCCCGTATAATTCACAAGTATTAACATTAAATGCTTCACACCATTTTTCTTTTTTGGATATTAGAATTATGAGGAAACCATTAAAAAAATCAAATAAATTCTAAATCGGAAGCTGTGTTCTTCCTCTTAATTTAACGTCTAAAAAATATATCGCTGGTTGATTTTAAGTCTACAACTTCAATTAAAAATCAAAAGAAAACACAATTTTCTATAGAATTTCTCACAATTTATCTGAAATATGAGTAGTTTAACAACTCGTCTTGCTAATAGTTTTATTTAACCAAGATAAACAATAAACTGCTTAAATTCTAATGACGTAAGGGACACTTAATATCGCCTACAACAAAGCACACATTCCTATCTGTTATCAATAAACCCTCTGATATTCCCACACAATGTGGCCTAGTAGCCTTTAAAATTGTCTCTTTAGCTACTTAATGCAAACAAATAATTTACTTGCACTTTTAATTTTCGGTTAAGTTATCTTAATGGCTGCATAATATCCCACAACTTCCGGGTTCATTATTAACTGATTGAACCTTGTTAAAAGAATTCCGATATTTTCAACAACTCGGAGTAATTTATGATTTAATTACGCAAGATAAATGGAAAACTAACATCAAACACAAGGTTTTATTAGGTGTAAATTCAACCATTTTCAAATATCATAAAATAGATCGTTTAATGTTTGCGTAATATGATCTCGATTTTATTGGGGGTGAAAGGTCACCATAAAGAGTTAATTTCTTTTCTAATGACGTAAATGACTTCTCAGATCATTGACGAAGATATACTCATCATCCTTCAAATTAACTTTTCGGCGAAAATAAAAACCATAGTGACAGATTTTGTTAAACACGGTCATGGATCGAAACCTTCTTATCCTAAGTTCGAAAACCGATTCGAAATTGAGAATGTTTATCAGTTTGCTAGCCGATAATTGGCGATTTTTTTTCAGGCATTCCGGCTTCCTTCTACAAAAAATGAACTGCTCCCAGTTTTACAATCATCCACTAAAATATTCCCAGTTTTCTCTCACCAATAATAGTTTTTTTTTTCAATTTCATGAGATAAAGTTTTGTTTTGTTCAACATATCTACACTAAACAATTTAAATATAATATTAGATATTATATAAATATAACATTTTTGATAAGGTGACAGTCCATATTGTCATTCTGAGAAATTTCATTCGCCTCGGTTGACAATGAATTTCGAGGGGTAATACTGTGGACTGTCATCCTATCAGAGATGTAAAAAAGAGCGCATCGATATCGATGCACCGAAAGTGCAAGCTGACTAAGAGATCCCTTTAGATATTATGTACAGAGACCTGTTAAAAATGAATAGTCAATCAAGTTTTGCTTTTGGTGCCAATGGATAACGTCACTTCTGAGATCGTGTGGGAAAAAACGGAAGTGAATTTTTTTTTTTTTCAAAATCGCTTATTTACAATTGTTACGGAAATCTCCACGACAACATAATTGTCTATCAAAAAATAACTTTCGTCATGAGATTTACATAACCAATATCGATTAGTTTATGAAAAAAGCGATTAATGACCAGTGTCAATCTTATTGACAGATACCCAAAATGACGTCATGGGTGATAAAGGTTAAAAGGACCGTCATGAATTCAACAGAACAGTGCACGATTAATCTGCGAATGGTCGCGTTTTAAAACTGTTCACTGAAAGATGATAAAAATAGTAAGAAAACCCAAATAAACGCTTAAAACATATAATATACCGCATCAGCTTAAAACTGTTAACAAGATATTTTTTTATTTTGCATAAAGATGACTGGTGTAATGAGCAGATCATCATCAATCACTCTTATAGAGAATAAATGTTTCCGATCCATAAATCTACAGTATCTAAGATAATGCCGAAAATTTTAGGTGTTAATATGAGTCAGAGATAACATTTTATAATTGCCTTACCTGAACAAATCGTCATTCGTCATTTATTTGGGGTACAAAAAGTACTTCCAAACAATCAATAGAAATCGTATGTAGGTCTACATCCAGTAAGATTGTTTTGATTACTGCGGAAATGTAACGTCATCATTTCATCACAGTGTAACAAATACACTGAATAATTTTTTTTCTTGTGGTTTGGGGGTTTTTAAATGACTATTTTATTTTTTTCTGTTTACTAAACTATTCAGAAATGAAATAACATAGTCATTAACAGAAAGAGAATTTAGCATAGCCACAATAAGGCAAAATAGCAGTATGGCTCACGTCCTCATGCATATTGGTGTAAATATAACTGTCATCATTATAGAAAAAAATTTAAGGTAGCAACATGATTACTGCAATATACAGGGAATAAAATCTGTTTCCCCTCCTAATTCGGACAATTCATAAGTGCTTAAATTTCAATGTATATTTTTCTGATGCTCAAAGTTTGAACTAAGTTTCCAAAACAATATTAATTCGAAAGCAGTCTCATTTCCTTTGCGCAAGACACGACGTATTTAAAAAATCACACTAGTAATTGTGTAACCAGGTGATATGTAAGTATAATGTGTAAGCGCTGCAGTTGTGTCATTTATGTAATAATGTCTTTGTTCCACGTGTATTTGTTTATATACCTATACTGGACAATACTAACGTAACGGCGACCTTTGACCTAAAACTTGACCTGTCAAATCACGGTGCATGCTGGGCTACCTGTTTCCCTATTCCCGCCATAATTTCACCATTGTAAAATAGTGTTAACAGGCAAAAAAGTATTGGTAAAACATTTCAACATTTAAGTCGCCTTGTTTAATTACTGCAAAATAATAATCAGACGTCCGGTAAGCTTACTATTTTTTATTTATCTAGATTGTCAGATAATTCATATTTTGAGGTATTATACTTATTATATTGTTGATCAAGTCTTGGGATAATTCAGTCGGTAATCCGATCTTTTAATTCACATATTGTAGAATAAATTTGTGCTATAGATTTATCTGCAAGCTGTACAACATATCGTATTGGTAGATCGTTAATAAATTTGTAAAACAAACCATCGGATTCTCGTAGTTTTGAATGTGATGGAAACCCCGGGTTAGAATTGGATGATATTGCAACTCTCGCCAGTGGTATGATTCCGAGATCATAAATTAAAGACAATCGACGCTTTCGAACCTATAACCTAAGCATGTTATTTATTTGTGCCAAGTTTTCCGAAATTTTAACTAAACTGAATTAGATGTATAGTTTTGTTTCATTTTTATATTAAAAAAGTCGACAAGGTTGCAGAGTTTGTAACAGTTTTTGAAGAAACACAGACTGTGTCATGTGGTTTTTTTTTTCTGTTTGATTTAAAACTACAATATTTACTGACAATCGTCTACCTTATAATATAATATGTTCTGTATGAGACATCTTTACATCACAAAATCACTTCTTTGGGACTTTTTACAGAGGAGGTCGCTTGTTTAAGACTAAATATCAGATAGTGTCACAAACATTAAATAAAATTTAGGGCGAAAACATTTCAAAACTGCGATCGAAGCACCACCTATCAATAAGCAGATATACATGTAGTTTGCCTCTCCAACTAACACGTACTGGATGGCTAGAGACAAACGTACAAGAAGTGTTCTTGATAAAAATTGAAACCATCAACCGATTCAATTTCCCAAGAGGGATAATTTTCGACTGAACATGCTTACAATAACCATAAACATTCTCAATCTCATATAGTCATTTTTTTTAACTATAATGGATTTTTTTTCAATTTTATTTCTTTGGAATTTTCTAATCTTTTTAAAACTATTAGTTGCTAAGTACGGATATTTACGGATTCTCAGTTCCTCTCGTGAACACGCTAGGTTTGAATCTTACACATTAAACCTGTGCACATCCTGGTGTGAGAGAATTCTTCAGAAAATTGAGACAATTACATTTGATTTGGGATTTCAATAAGCTAAAAAAAATTATATTTCGACTTTATCTTTTATAGCAATTGACATCTTTGCGTAGTCTAATTTAATTTGTAAAATGAAATATTTATTAGAATCTTAAATCATAAACAAAATAATAAACCATCAAAAGTGGTAAAAATGTGTATTAAACATTTGCTGCGCTCTCTATATTTGCTGTGCCTACAATCGTATTATTATCTTTTTTATTATACCGATTGTTGGTTCATTATACTGTGCATAATCTATACAATACCTGGTACATTCGTCTGTAAACAATTCATCAACTTATCAAGACGCTTGTAACATTAATTTAGTTAACATTACTTTAAAGAACTGTTTTACTGATTTGAAACACGCGCACGGATGCGTTCGATCCGTAAGCGCAAGGATTTTCCGCATATGACTTTTATATAATATAAATCTTTCCGTATATAAATGATTTTTTGCACATGTTAAATTTTTATACGCCCGTCTATGACGGGACGTATTATGGTATGGCGCAAGACGTCCGTCCATCCGTCTGTCTGTCCGTCCGTCCGTATGTCCACACGTCGTACACTAACTCAAGAATGCTTTGAGCAATTTTAATGAAACTTTTGTGAAATGTTTGTATATAAGGCGGAAAGCTCCCTTTTGTTTTTGAGATTCGTATGTTTTCTCGTTGCGGAGTTATTGGCCTTTAATTGTCAAATTTTAGGCATTTTTTGCATGTTGTACAATAACTCAAAAATGCTTTGAACAATTTGAATGAAACTTTTGTGTTATATTGGTATCCATGGCAGAGAGATCATTTTTATTTTTGAGATTCCTTTTTTTTGACACTGCGGAGTTATGGGACTTTAATTGTCATATTAAAGGCATTTTTTGCATGTTGTACAATGACTCAAAAATGCTTTGAACAATTTGAATGAAACTTTTGTGTTATATAGGTATCCATGGCAGAAAGCTGGCTTTTACTTTTGAGATTCGTATGTTTTCTTATTGTAGAGTTATTGGCCTTTAATTGTAAAATTTTAGGCATTTTTGCATGTTGTAACTCAAAAATCATTTGAACTTTTTTATGAAACTTTTGTGTTATATTTGTCCTATAATCCAAAAGGTTTGTGTATAAACATTGAGAAATAAATTTGCTACTTTTGTTTTAAAAAAAATATGTTTCAGCTAAATGTCAAGTTGTTTAAGACATTAAAAAAGAAGTTTAAATATCTGACGAGCGTATCAGGCGCAGCTGTTTATTCATAATGTCAACCGTTAATAAATGTTGTCAGGTAATGTCACATTGTGATGTAGACTTTCTTCTTATTTTATGTTGAATTCACAGAGTGACATTAAATTTACCTAAATTCCGAATAGCCAATCATACTTCAAGAATTTCACCAGAGGTATAATAATTATTTTTAACTGTATATTGTCTTAAAATTGACAATGAAATATTTTCTTATTTTCTTATTTGAGATTAGTGTGTACTCAATTCAATAAATTATTGTGAAACTGAGGTCTGGTCGACTTAATATAAGTGAAACAATCTTGACTTGGTTTTCTAAGGGATGCGTTTTTCCTAAAAGAAAGAGGGATAATATCCGCTTTGCATTTTTCATTAGTGGGTAATGGTTATTATTATACCTCACGGAAAATTCCTACACTATTATTGGTCAATTTCTAATCACGTGGTATGAATTAATTCAGAACGTTTGAAGCAGCGGTCAACGTTGCCATGGGATATTGCAATGTTCACCGCTAAACACGGAAACTTACGAATGCTCATCACGGTAACAACCGAGTGATCCTACTTAAGATTACGTGATCTATAGACCAGTGACTTCTACAGTTCTTTATTATATGCAATTTTACGCATCTTATACAGGCTTTGACGGAATAAAAGTAAACAAAATAGCTTTTTGTTCGGTATAATAAAGTAAATAGTGCCCTTGGTTGAGAGAAATATGTGAGATTGGTTAAGAAAAATATTGGAGGATTGTCTCCCCGAGGGGAGATAATGTTCCCTCGGGGAGACAATCCTTCATATTTCCCTCAACCAAGGGCACTATTTAGATAAAACACAGATTGTCCCATTTCTTTCATACTGCTAATGATTTTTTCTATTGTATATATTTGTAATATATCCTAAGTGACTGAGTTCATGTTAAAAAGTCGCATCAGCAATTTTGCAGCTATTCGCGGCTACAAAAATGCAATCAATAAGTATCAATAAATAATTTAATAATGTAAGATTCATGTAAAAATTGTCAAGATATAGATAAAATTGTAAAAATGCTAAAATCATAGACAAGTAATATTAAAAACACAGGAAAATATGATAATAAATTAATTCGAAGTTATAGAAACAATTTATTTCCGAAAAATGTTGTCAAATTTGGTGTTCGCTGCCATTGCTAATATGTCTTGCCTCGATGATGCAGTGTAAAAAAAAGTATATTTCAAGTTAATGATGCGAAATTAACAACATTATAACCGTAATAACCAACCGACCTTGCTCCGAGTACATGTACATTGTCATTGTTGCTACGGCACTTTTTCAGGCAACCCGATTTTAAATGCCTGTTATTTTTCTTTCGTTTTTTACAAGATAAAAAATTCCTTTCTGTTGATCAGGCTTTAACATAAAAACTGTATCCGGGGATTTCTCAAAGTATTTTACGTCATCGTCTTGTTTGTCAGAAAGGTGCAATTTTAGAAACATATTTTGTAAGTTCAACATTTGTTAACAATTTTTTTTTTTTTGAATTTTTATATTTATATTTTTTCTATGTTTTAAGATTTATTAGCTCCTTTATTAGATTATGGCAAATTGTGATAGTTTTCTTTTCAGGTATTTCAATGTAAACTGTTTATTATGACAAGCGAAGTAACTCTCATTCCTTTAATACAAATAAGTTCCGAGGACTGATATCAATTAGGTGTAAAGCTAGTGTGTAAAAAAAAACCTCCAGTCAATTTTCTTTCACTTATACCGGGATAGGTGGTCTTCGATGGTGGAGGAAACCGAAGTATCAGGAGAAAACAGCTTTTTTCACATTACTTTTTTTACTGAGATAGGTTCTAATAAAGCAATATAGGTCACTGTGATCCGTAGGCGAGATTTAGACCACACGATGAACCAGGCCCCGAAAAGCCTTATAATTAAAATTTGGTTCATTATGGCTTTATATGGACAATATTTATTTTTTTACACATTGTATTCATTTTTATGCAAATTATCATCATATTTGTTTATGTAACGTCTCCATAAAAAGTTAACAGCTCTTATGAAGAATACCGTTAACAATGCACAACCATGAAGTAATTTACCCAAAAGTTATAGATGTTGTAAAAACACCTGATAAACATTTGTATTTCATTTCAATATTAAGAGTTAAACACAACGTTTATTAAAATAACAAAGACGCAAGAGTACTACAAAAGCAAAAAAACTTGCATTGTCTAAAATGATGGAAAACGCCCGAAAAATCGAGTTCAGTGATTCACATGTGAAAAAGGGACGAAAATGTGGGCCTGATTTAAAATATCATATGACACTTTTTTTTTCAAAGGACTGCACCCATATTCCGTTTGATGAAAAGACGCGGTATATATGTTTAAGGACGGTTATTTCGCGATCCGATCAAATCGCCACGGTACGCGGGTAATTTTATCAATTGTTTTTCATTCTGATTTTTTTTTCGAGGAGAATTCAAGTTGTTATATGAACTGTCATGCAAGATAAAAGATATTGAGTCAAAATTAAAAATTTCCTTGATACCATTCATTTTTCCGTCATAATTCACAAAATAATCAAAAATTTAAAAATATGCCCCTAAAAATTTCTATATAACATTGGGTCTACCTCAATATTTTTTAAATTCAAATAAAAATTGAGCAAATAGCTTAAATGGAGATTTATAAACTCATTAAGATGATCATAGATTTTCAAAAGATTATCATTAACGGTTGCAAGGTTGTCATGGCTGTTTGCCATTAGAACGAACGAAAATTAGGGTTTTGTAATTACAAATTTTGATGACATGACAAGTGTTCATAAATTTGACATTCCAAAAGATTTATAGTTTGAGTTAATTTAGTTAGTTACTAGAACCAGTGCTCGTTCTGAGTTTTCCTACAATTGTTTGGTTTTAAAAGGCCAAGTTTGAATAAATGATTTAATTTTGCATTTTAAAAATGTCAATTCAAATCGAGTTACGAAGTACATTTAGTTACAAATAATTCCCTATGACTAAAATAAGATAAAATCGAACTGGTTTATAACATGTTAGAAAATACTCCAATACAAGGTCGTGCAGCATGAATTCTTTGTAAAAGTTTAACAAAGATTCGCATTATAGACCTCTCAATATAAATCAATTCCTGTCAAAATAATCACAATTCTGCATCTCCTGCAGCTCGTGTCCTACTTTTGATTACAAAATAGAGAATGAAACTGATACAAAACTAGGTCTGTTTAACCCAGATCATATTTCATTTGACAACTGTAGTTGAAATAGTTACAGGCAATCGGTAGTACAGAACGATTCAGTGTATCTTGCATTATGTATGTTATGGATCAGAAGCCCTATCTTCAACAGAACAAAGAAAAACAAAAAGATCTGCTTTTTATAAGAAATTGTAAAAATATATCGATTATTGCTTTTTCTCTTTCTAGAAATTTCTATCCATTTCTGTCAATGCATATGAACCAACGACAAGAGCAATCATCCATGCAAGTTGCAATAAGAATATGGTACCGATTTGAATTCAAGTACGTTAAGAGTAATGCATTGAACGTGTTTTTATATGAGTAACCAAAGAGAAATATTTGCTGATTTTTTTGTAGCCACCTCCTGTCTAGCTAGCTACACCGCTACGTGTAAATCAAATTTGAGAATGAAATAAGAATATTTGCCAGTTACTTATTGGCTTTTCCATTGATTGCCTAAATAAACAAACTTTAGCTGAAATTTTATCTGCTTGACCTATTCAAACGAATATTTTAATGTGGTGTACTCTCTATTAAATCAATTATATCAGCATGACACCAGCTATCAATAAAATGTTAGAAGGTTTTACCTTCGTAATGAGCTTGAAACAATGTGCAGGGAGGTTGCCGTAGCGTTTCTTATCTTATCCATACACGCCATATTTGTTTTTAAGGTCTCTTCTAAAAGGACGCACTTTTATATTAAATTTGAAAGTGCAGTTAAAATAAAGTCACTAACGATTTAAGCCTATGGTCTGACACGTCATGTTTGAACCCCTAACTCCTTGATACAAAACGAGCACTTTACAACCCACCCCGGCTTCTATACTGGTTTCTTTAACAGATTAAAAAAGTTTTAACGGGTCAATTTTATCAATCCCAATTGCATAATTAAACAAAATCCATTCGTCATAGAAATGTTTGGCAAGAAAAAAATACTCAGCTACTTCGCAGTAACATTTTAATGAATGAATTTATGAATGGCAAACTTTCAGGTTCCTTTACCATAAATTTATCCCTTTCAAATTCGTGTCACTGGATATAAACACTAATTGTTATTAAACTTTAGTTTTAAAGATGACATCACCCTACTTTTTTGTAATTATTATGATTTAATTAATAAGCATGCAAAGACAAAATAGTAAAAAAGTTATGAAAATCGCCATATCTTCTGGTAACATATTTCTGAAAACAGAAAAATGGTTAGTTCTTAGCCTTTTAAACACAGATAATAGCCGTAGTAATCAGTAAAAACCTCTCGAAACAAATAAAACGATGACAATTTGTTAACCATATATAACCATATAAATAAAGGTTAAAAACAAGTGACTTTGGCAAAAATATTGTAATTACTTAACCTTCTGATAACAAATAAAAACTGTATATCACTGAATCTTCTGATAACAGGACAAAAACTATGAATCACTTAATCTTCTGATGCAAATCAAAACTTTGGCATCACTTAACCTTCTGATAATAGATAAAAACTTTGGCATCACTTGATCTTCTGATAACAAATAAAACTTTAGCATCTCTCAACCTTCTATTAACAAATAAAAACTTTGGCATCACTTAACCTTCTGATAACAAATAAACTTTGGCATCACTCAACTTTCTGATAGTAGAAAAACTTTAGCATCACTTAATCTTCTAATAACAAATATAAACGTTGGATCATTTAACCTTGTGATAAAAAATAAAAACTTTGGCATCATTTAATCTTCTGATAACAGATAAAAACTTTGGTATCACTTTAACTATCTGACAACAAGTAAAACTTTAGCATGACTCAACCTTCTGATAACAAATAAAACTTTGGCATCACTTAACCTTCTGATAATAGATAAAAACTTTGGTATCACTTTAACTATCTGACAGCAAGTAAAAACTTTAGCATGACTCAACCTTCTGATAACAAATAAAACTTTGGCATCACTTAACCTTCTGATAATAGATAAAAACTTTGGTATCACTTTAACTATCTGACAACAAGTAAAAACTTTAGCATGACTCAACCTTCTGATAACAAATAAAACTTTGGCATCACTTAACCGTCTGATAACAAATTAAAACTTTGGCATCACTTAACTTTCTGATTATAGATAAAAACTTTAGCATCGCTTAACCTTCTGATAACAAATAAAACTTTAGCAACATTTAATCTTCTGATAAACAAATAAATTCTTTGGCATCACTTAACGTTCTAAAATATGGTAATCAGCGAAACTTCCCATAACAGATAAAAATAAATTAATTCATCTAACCGATAAAACTATTGCAAACACTAAACCTTATTAGCAAATAAAAAATTGGCGATTATCTAACCTTCTAACACCGATAATGTCTGTTACAATTTCTTATCCCTTTTAAAACAATTTTATATTGATTTTTATCAAGTTGCCTTTAATGATCTACAACCAAAGTAATTTTTTAAAAAGTTTAAAAAAATTAATGGCTAAAAAACTATAAATAAAATAAATAATTTTGGAACTGTAGATTCATTATTTACAACTGTTTGGTTTATGATTTTATCTATCAAACTTTTCGGTCTTAGTGTCACTGATGAGGAATGAATTTCCGAAATGTGCACATCTGGCACATCAAAATTGAACTGGTATTTGTGTTATATATAGCTATATATTTTTTTCAATTTTAATTTCGTTTTCTTGTCGACGAACTTAAAAACGCACGTTATAATAACAATCTGTTTTTCAAAATATGAAAACAAGCAATAAAACTCGGTAATGTATTTGTTAATAGTTATTGACCAACTAGTTAAGATAAAGCTCTGCAATGATTTAAGCTTCCTTACAATGATACAAAACTGCTTGGTCGTCCATTTAAAGACTTCAATTGCATTTTAATGTTTTATCTATCAAATTCAGTAATTGCGTATTCTTCTTGTTTTCTTTTCTTTTTTCTTTTTTTTTTTTTGCAAAATTTAACGGTACACGGAATTATATATAAAAATCTCACTAAACGTTTAAATATTTTAACTACTTTATTTTATTTTATCATTCAGAATGCATAAAACAAGATTTTTGCAAAAAAAGGTAATTTTAGAAAATTAACTTACCTGACTTAAATTGACAGTATCTGTCTTATTGAATCGTCGTCGTTCTTTTCTTCTTATTAAAATCGGAAGAAACCTTGAAACTGCACCCAACCACTTTTGATATCGTACTATAAACAAACATTTCTATCATCCTTGATGTTTAAGTGCCGCAGACGGCGGAATCAATAACAAGAAAACACAATAAGTCATCTGTAAGTCAGCCATAGATACATTTCATAACTATAATCCTGTTCTCAATTTGACTATTGACAAAAAAAGTAATAATCTGTTTGGGGGATCCCAAACTAAAGGTAAGATAGACTTTTATATGAGGTTCTATTGATTAAATAAAATTGTATAGATATAGAATAAACTCAGTTATTACGGCACAGGAACTGCCTACTTGGGTCAATATGATATGGTGATGAGTTTAAATGAATTAAACTAATCACTCATATATAGTAAAGTTTTTGTATTTCCTGACTTCCTAAGAAACTATAATGTATAAAAAAAATGATAAAAAGTGATTTTAATCAGTGGATTTAACCTCGAAAAGTATATAAAAAAATCCTATAAAAGACAAATTAATCAGAATTTTAACCTTGGAATGATAAAAGTACGACTGTATGATATGTGTATTCATTGACTTGTTATTAAATTAAAGTTATACAAATTATATTTAAACATAACTTTCACTGACCACGGGGTTATTATGAAATGAAACACTTATGAAGTGCGTATTAAATAAAAACTTTTGATTCGAAAATATAAATTATTGAAAACTTTACCCATCAAAATTTAAAGGGTAAGAGTAATTCAAAAACTGATAACTGCGAATTAAAATTAATCCAAAGTCTTTTTTAAATATGACGGTCAAATGTTGTTTCACACAAAATATAATTTGTTCTGCTTTTGGGACAAGACTTTTTTGCGAGCTGAGCTCGGAGGGATCCCTTTAAAAGTCAGCTCTCGATATTTATAGGTGCAAAATAAAGCATATTGTTGGCCCAATCATCGGTAGCTAAAAAAAAAAACTCGCAACAGTTAAATCTGAAAGACAATATTTTCGGTACCCGCTCAGGGGTAGTAAATATATATCACAAATAGCTGTTTAAATTTAATGTGCCATATGTGCATCTCGAAAAATCTTTCCTCATCAGTGACACTAGAGACTGAAAAGTTTGTAGCAAAATTAACAGAAGTATGTATTTTATTAATTGAAAGAAACGGGTTAATAGGCATTTTCTTTTTAAATTATTGTAATTACATTTTATTCTAATGTTTGGTAAAATTCATGCACTTTAATATTATACAAAAGAAAAAAGAAAATGTAAAACTTTTTTACAATAACAAATAAAGTTCTTAAAATACTTTTCCGCTCTCAATTTTTATTTAATTTAAAAAAAAAGACGTCAAACCGTACTTATGAGTACTAGTCGATTTCGATCTATTTTTCGCAGATTTATTTTCAGAAGTCAAGCTTCCTATTGACATTTAATAGGTAGTTGGCATTCACCGAAGACACAGCAAATGGTTTCGAAGACTAACAAATTTTCAAGCTAACGTTCGTATTTTTTATCAGACGTGTTATCGAAATTACTGTGGAAAGCGCTGTGATATCCGTAACGCAAGTATTATACCATTTGGCCACTGACCTCTTTTCAACAGAGAAAGCGATTTTGGAGTGAGTGTGAAATTCGTAGGGAACGGCTTTAGAGATTAATCAAACAAATTTTAGAAATAAAATAATAACACCATGTATAAACAGTTAATTATAATAATAATGAATTAATAGTAATTGTAACAATAAAATTAATACATGTTTCTGATAAATGTAGAAAAAATTACTATACTTACGGATCCCGGAACATGTGTGAATTCCAATTGATAAAATAAATATTTTTAGAATACTTTTTATTCCTTTTATTTATTTTAATAATTATGAATAAAAAATGAATGCCATTGAACCTTAAAACGTTAACTCATTCAGTCAACATGTCAATAAATTCTTTGTAATTAATAATTGCTAATTGCGGTTTTGTTAAACAAAGTTTAATTCACAATTTTAACGTCAATGATTATGCTTTCTAATACATTAGTTATAATTGTCAGTAATTTCCGTGTTTAACTCCTCAAGGATAATAATCAGTAAAAAGAAATTAATGAAATTAATTTAAGCTTCTATCAAAAACGAAGACGCCACGACAATCAGAAAATACCATTATTTATTTTAAAATAAAAAACAAAGTCTTTTGTTTAAATTTTAATCATTCTACTTGGGTCCTTGTCAAACTAATAATATAATATAAAAGACTTCAGGCAATTTCAATAATTTTCTCTATACATAATATTTCAATTAACGACGCAGTCATTTTTTGTGGGTTTGGGCTCCAGCGGAGCCAAAACTCACTATGTCACGGTTTTGTGAAGTTTGAACTCAAGGTGATTATCATGTTTATTTACGGCCGTTGCACTTGTCCTCGAGGAAAATGCGCCCTGGTTAAGTAAGACTAATTACACATTTATTTCTTTGCTTTCATAAAATCAGTCTTTGTGAAGTTATATGTGTATAACGCACGTAAATAAACAACAAATCAGTTTTGGATTGGACGTCTCACCGTTGCAATTAATTTCGCTTGTATGATATCCTTCCCTACGGAATGATTATCAACAGAGGATGGGATTATCAACCAATTACTTTGCACTTTCTCGGTATTTTTAAAAAAATTGTTCGTTGTTTACATAAGAAAATGAAAGTTTATATTCTTAATTTATGCAAAGTATGTCGCATATAATAGGCAATGTGTCTAGAACTATTTTTGTAAGCGCGCAAGAAATCGTCTTACGTACTACTTGCTTACGAATTGCAAATGAATTTAATCTGAGTGGTGTCCCCTTTTTGTTAGATACATGTGCATTTACAAATAAACAGTAAGGTAACTTTTAGAACTTTATCAATGTAGCAAATGGATTAAATCTCCATCGTTGACCACAGGAGCTCGTATTTACAAAACCGTAGAAAAATTTAATACTACGATAAAACTCTCCCAAAACAACGTTTTGTAAATACGTAAATAGAGCCCCTGTGTGTTGACCTGAAAAGCGAACGTTGTGAAATGTGTATTGATTTCATGTTAATGTCAATATATTAATATATTGATATATATATATATTGTTCTCTCAACAATTAGAATTAAAAAGTAATGTTACTTAAATAAAGACCAAAGGCTAATTAATGTTAAAACTCATTTTTCTGTGGAAAGAAAAGATCTCTGACAATTGTAGAAGTTGTGAGAAAGCCATGAAAAAGTTTGATTTTAAATGTGTTAGAACACATAGTGTTAATTCAACAGTTTAACAATTTGGTAAAATTTGGTAACAACTTGCAAAAAAAAGAAAAACGTTTTCTTTATGATGAGCTCATGAACCAGAAAAAAATTGAAATTCAATTCTTAAATAAAAAGAACAAAACTTATACAAACAAAGCAAACATGCTTGATGATATTTGAAAATCTCCAACTGGGGAATGGGCAAATATGAGAAAGTTTACATTTAATACTAGTGACAGCTCCTTACTGGTATTAAAGCTCAGGGTCAGCATCATATGTCAAACTTGCCCTCTGCTCTGTGACATAGCACTATAAAATCAGCAAGTGGTTGTGTTAGTTCAAGTAAAACATGTATATGCATGCACTCAAAAACTAATTTGTGGAAGAAATTTGATAGTAAAACACCAGTACATTAATTTGTACTACAGTAAAATCACAGAGAATGGAACAAGTCAAAATGCATAGAAAATGCTGAAATTCAAGTATGCAAAGCACATTATATTTAAAGTAGGATGTGTTTAACAAATTTCATTCTCTTAGTAGGCATTATCAGTTCCAGCCCAGCATTTACACTTGTCTAACTCTGGCTGCAGATGGAATAAACAATTTAGCATGATGTCAGTGGTAATTCTGCTTACATGACAATTTTCAGTCATTAAATTGGCATAAGCCCATTTGGAATGAGAACATAGGGTTGTGCTATGTACATGACATTGAGGATTGTTATTATTATTTTGCTAATTATCATATGGAAGACTTGTCCAATGAATATATTGTTACAAAAACACAATTTTTGTATTTTTCCAGTATCACAGGTTCCTGTGAAAACATATCTAATTGTGTCCAGCAAGAAAGCTACAGTTAATAGGGCTTAACCTCCATGTCTTGATTGAAACTCGGACACAACATTTTGAGCTATGTTCAGTACTGATGAACCCTTAATTTCACAAGTAATATATGGAGAAATTTATGTCGTTTAAAGTCCTGCAGGGTCGATTTCAAATAACAACCATAATTGCAATGAATCGAACTGACTTCTGGCCGCAGAGGCCCAATATATTTCAAACTAGCCACCCACCAATGAGCTCCAAGTCTGACCTCCAACTGCGACAATCTGTGGATGTTCCACTACGCTAGCACTATCATTCTGCTAATAGCTAGGCTACTACAAGAAATTCATCTACTCACATACACTTAACAAATTTGTTCTTGAACAAATCGTTCTGTGTGTGAGCATGTCAATAAAACCCTCTCAAGTTCCTAGAAATGGGAAAAAATATTTCTAATGACATGAATTCAGGATTGGCAACAATTTTCATGGAATCCTGCTTCGCACCGGAATATTTCATTATTCAAATTGATAGCTTTTCACTACCAACCCAATTTCCACTTGCCAAGATAATCACGCCCAAACCCATCAGCACCATCGGTGCTTTAATTTATTTAATAGTACCGTATAGCAGATTTTATTCACAGGGTGTAAAATTAGCATATTTTGGCGGTTGTAATTAAAATACCAAAATCAAAATCGTGAAAATGTTTTCCAGTCAATCATTAATGAGTTGTTTTAAACCAGGAAAAATTTAATACGCTAAAATTTTAAACCCTTTCTTGTCAAAATCTAGCCCCACTAAAATAGCCCGTTATATGTTAGTATAACAACAACACGGTGTATCTTTTAAAACACAAAACATGTGTTTTTATCTGTACTGACCAGGTCCAAGCGCATGTTTCGGTTTGAGATCTTTTGTTCTTTTAATCATAGAATTTTTTCTTAAAGGTATATGATCCATCGGCTCAACTAAAATTAGCCGAATGTAATTAAGTCTGAATTTACAAAAAATATTAGAGAACAACACCTTCAATTCACTGTTTGTTGCTGGATTATTTATAATTACGGTGCTGTCAATTTTTCGACCCGGAGGCAAGTCGTCGTTAAGACTGAATTGACAATGTTGTGGTTACTAAAGAACAAATTGCGGATCCCCCGAATTTTTTTCTGTGGAAAACTTTCAAATGACATATTAGTGTTTTGGGTGTTACGACATCGGCTTAATTTGTCATTTTAAATTCTTCAATTTTGATTTCATTTTCCTGATGAATGTTTCTTGGAAATATCCTTGCGGCAAAAAAACTTTTTAATCAGTGGATGCATACAAATTTGCTGATAAGCGGTTTGATCTTAGTTAAGAATTGTCTTATTCGCGTTTTTACACTGTTAAAACTTTTTTCACCCTTTTGTATCAAGTAATCTTTTCTAGCTTTTTTCTTCTAGGCGTTGCTTTGGTTCTGTTCATAAATCATGATCACCCTTATTTATTCAATCCTGATGGTTTCATTGAATCTTTATTAAAGCTGCATTAAGTTTAATGATAATCTTGTCACTTAAAGACCGAAACGCTTAGCGACATGTTAAAGATACCATCTCGACTAACTAGATGAACATATGTAACCGACCGAGGATGGGGCATCTTCTTAGAAAATTGATAAGAAATGTTGTTTTTTCACTTGTTTTGTAGAAACTAATGTCATGTCCCATAACTGTTTTTCTTGTATTGTTTAGGTATAACTAACCGGTTTTATTTCGTGTTACTTGTTGCGTTGGATGATGCAAGGTATATTTATGTCGTTGTTATGTTCTTTTTTTTCTACATAAGTTTTTAAAAGTACTTAAAGCAATTGTAATTTAATGTTTTTAAAAGTTATTTCAATGCTTAAATATTTAGCTGTGATGTGTTGTGCAAATTTATTAAAATTTTATTTTACTACATTCTCAACGTAATTAAAAGCGCATTTGAGACCTTTTTGATTAAAGAAACACGTTATCACGAACATTATTGTATTCCATTACGTTTTAAACAAGAGCAGTGTTTCAATCCTTTAAAGTTGTTTTAAGATTTAAATGACAAAAGCTGAATAAAACATGAAGTGAAAGTTTTTCCTTAACCTACCCAGTATAGGTACAATGATGTGAAACCGTTAAGATAAAAAACGAACCTTAGAATTATCAAATGTGTACAATATGATTTGTTTTTAGGTTTTAAGTGAAGTTTATTGTTTTAAATAAACAGACATATGTATAAATTATAAAATTATGCGGGAGTTCTGGGTTCGAACCCTGGTCGGATCTGACCAAGGCTTGAAAGGTGGCGGTGACTGTTGTTTCGCCAAGCACTCGGCATTTAGAAATGAAAGTCACGGGGTCCATTAAGAAAGGATCTTGAAACCCGATGCCCCGTGTCCATGCAGGTGTGGTAGGTTTAATAACCGCCATGTACATTGCCCTACGTGCACTGCACAGGTAAAAATTTCTGTCATTTCACCTAAAGCTGGTGACGTCTCTATATAAGTGAGACATTCTTGACTCAGACGTAAAACCCATTATATCAAATAAAAATCAAATTATGTAAACTTCTTATGTCAACCTAGGTTTGTAAAAAACACATATTTTAAAAAAATCAGTTATTTATTTATATTGCAATGTATTTAAAGCAGTTTGAAAAATTAGCTGAATTTGAAAGCGGAACATGATTCAGGTAAAATGCACGTGATCTAGTTATTGTGTAATCAATAACTCTGTGAATCAGAAAAGCACCAAGTGCAGTGTAAAATAAATTGTTTAAATCGATTTAGTCCTTCATCTGCAGTTTCGAATTATTTTACAAATTAGGTTCTATTCTACATCAATTTCCTAACTGCAAGTTTTTGATGTGATTTCACCAGAAACCGCAAAAATAGATATGTCATCATTAATTTTGTTCGATAACAAACAAGAATTATGATCATTTAAATGTTTCATTGCCGTTTTTTCTGGAAAAAAGCAAAAACATTATAAATGCTCAACTACATTACAAAGTTATAGATCGACCAAACAGCGAATCTGCAATTTCATATATTGTTGTGAACGTCTCTTTTTTAAAAAAAATCTTAACCTAGATGGGTATGCGCTAACAATTCAAACTGTAATTGGTCAAAGGAAATATGGCTCTTCAATTTATGGGTTTAATGTTCTGTAACATTAGGATCCCTTAAAAAGAATGGGCCTTGATGACTTTACCTTTGACAGGGCTTCTTACCGCCAAAGTTGAATTGGGGCAGACCCTAATATAAGAACCGTTTTTAATTTCCCCTGCACCTCCGAACTTAGAGCTTTAAAATAAGTGACAGAATCTTGACCTTTGCGTAAAATTCCGATACTCCAAACTGAGCAACTTGAAATGGGTGACAGAATCTTGATTTTGGCGTAAAATTTCATTAGCCAAGCCATTCTTTACCATTAACGTTGAACTGAATTTGCCAATCTCTTCGAGGTTTCCTTATTTTAAATATCAGAGTGAACTAAATATCTCAACATTTCATGTATGACTCATCGCTATATTTTTCCTAGAAAATTCTTTAATCATAACAGATGGATTCGGATGAAAGCAAGATATAATATTTTGTGTAATACAAATAGACATCGTTCCTAGAAGTAATGTAAATATAGATTAATCAGATACACACATCAATAATTGTTATCACATTGAGTAACCGGGTCAGATCGTTCATCATCAATTTTTTACTCTGATTTTGTATCTTAAATTAGAAATATTTTGTAGCATGTGTCAAAATCATTGTTCATTCTTACTATTATTCTAATTGAGGGGTTTAAAGTCTGTGAACATGTAAGTAGGAACGGTTCCGTAAAAAAAACTTTTTAAAATTTGGAATGAAAAATGAACTTTCTTTTAAAAGCACAGATCAGCTTAATAGAGAAAAATGCATTTAGGTGTAAGTGTAAGTAATATTAGTGCACAATCACAAGTGTACAAGTAACACAGGATGAAAACTCATCTTAACGCAATACTTAAAGATGGCATAAATCTCATCTTTACGCCATCTTTACGCATTTCGTAAAGATTCTTAATGACCTTCTAGCCATACGCTGTCTTTACGCCATCTTTAAGTAACAGGTAACTGTAAGTAATACTACCAACTGTGAAGTAAACCCTGTCCTATATCAGATATATTAGATTTAGATTCCACATCCCATTTTTAAAAATTCTCTTTTATCACAGACATCTAAATATAAAGAGAATGTTATAATTTTATACATCCGGATACTGTAATATGGATGCAAAGTCATAATTCTCATTCAAATTACTAATAATAAAAATGAATGAAAAGAGAATTACATAAATTAGTAGATTAAGTACAAAACTAAAAAATGGATTATTATATTATCATTATTATTATTATTATTATTATTATTATTATTATTTGTGCCATGTGCGAAATGATTTTGAATTCATTTATGTAATAATAAATTAATTAATCTATTAATTCATAAATTATATAATTATTCATGTAACAATGAATAAATAAATGCATTATGAATTTTAGGGTTTTACCTACGTGACTATGAGAGCGAGAGAGAAAGAGAGAGAGAGAGAGAGAGAGAGAGAGAATCTTATGATTGTGGTGATATAAAAACCTTCCAACAATTTAATTGTTTTTTAAAACTCTGAACAGAAACTCGTTAATGTATTAATGAATGTCTGTTTAATTTAAATTTTAATTAGACACATAAAGATCCTTAAACTGACAATCTCGTTAAGAGTGAGAACATCTTACTTAGAGCATAAAAATTAAAAATAGGAGCAATTCAATAGTAGCAGGGTGCTCTACTGACTTGCATATCAGGCTATCTATCCAGCTTAGTCTGCCACAAAGACACAATTTTCATATTGTCTTGAAAACTTTTGGGTGTCTTATATGACATTCACTTGCATAATAGTCTATTTATCTTATAATCAAGAAATTAAGCAAAATACAATTTAAAACTGAGAAAATATAGCATAATGCGGTCAAGCTGCTTGAAGTATACACATCTAGCCCTGAATTTTAGATGTTCAGACCACCATTGTATGTAAGTCACAATGTATGGGTTAGCCCCTACAAAATTTTATCCAATCAATTCCTGATGATAATAGTTCCATGGTTGAAATCGCCAATATTCATCAGTCTTGAATTAATCTAGATACTTTTAACTCTTTTTAATAACAGAAAAACCAATTTTTAAATTCCCATCCTGAATTTTTACTTAATTTTATATACCGGTATAGCATTTTGAGTTATCTCTTTTCAAAATTTGAAATTTTTTCTCTTTAACACAATTTTATTTAATATTGTCTTAAATCCTTTTTTTTTTTTTTTTTTTTTTTTTTTTTTTTTTTTTTTTTTTTTTTGTGTGTGTGTGTGTGTGTGTCTTTTGTTATATCAATTATTTTTAACCATTCACCATGTTATAATCATTATAGTTAGAGATTCGTAATTTGAGGCACTATTTAAATAGATGAACTCTCTTAGGCTTTATGATGTTTTCAATTGCTCAAAGTAAAAAATGCTGGGAGTAATCATGTTTTTGTATTATTGTTTTACTCTCTTTTTTTTTTTGCATAACAAGTTTTAAAATTGTGCTGTTTTATCTGAGTGTTTTAGTGTCTCATAAGTCAAAAAGGCTGGGAATAATCATGTGCTTTATTTATATTTAAATGTTTTATTGCATTGAATACTTGTGACAATTTCATAAAATAAATAAATAACTTAATTTATAATAATAAATTAAATTATTATTATTATTTCTAAAATAAATGATAATCGTTAACTAGTACTTAGATATGCATGACTGATTCAAGTCAAGAAACACAGTGATCCCAAATTTTTACAGTTGTAGCACCTCATCCTGTCTTGCAAATACTTGGTTATACAGTGATGAATTAATTCATCTTTAATGAACATTCCTGATATCTTAATTAATGAGATTAACAATTAACGACAGCATATCTCATTTGATTGGGGAAATCTCAATTTGCAACTGTGAACCACATTACTAAGTGTAAAACTATTGAGATAAACCTGGTTGTGTATTTAATTTTTAATTTAATTGTTCTTTATAAAATCCAGAGAAATGAAATTCAAATATTGGATTTTTTAATTACAAAAAAAAAAAAAAAAAAAAAAAAAAATGAAAAAAATAAAATAAAATAAATAAATAAATAAATAAATAAATGTTTACACAAGTTGAAACTGGAATAACCATTTGAAGTACAAGGATAAATAAAAAAACTTTCTTCTTACTCTCAAGCCATTTTCAGTATGTCAGGTATATTTGTACAATTTATATGATGAGAATAACTGAATATATACATGTATGTATAATGTATTATAATTTTAATTATGTCTTATTAGCTGAAAGCTCAGATGGTTCACCGTCCGTCGTCTGTCGTGCGTCGTCCGTCATCTCTTAAAGTACCAAACCAAATTTGATGAAACTTGTGATTATGATGCCTTGGTGAAGGTTTTTCAGATTTGCACAAATGGAGGAGTTATGTCCCCTTGGGGCCCCATAAAAAAAAAGGGGGGGGAAATAGTGTAAAAACTTTTAAAATCTTCTCCTCTGAATCTACAGGCGATATACCTTAGTTATTTCATTTATAACATCCTTAGGTCATCTATTTTCAGATTTGCACAAATGGTAGCCATGGGGCTCAAAATGGGGAAATTGTAAGGCACTGAGTGAGGAAATTGCTAAAAGTTATTTATTTGTCACTATATCTTGAAAACTATTAATTTTTTGTATAGGCATGTATATCAGAATATTGTAGGTATTGCGACAACAATCATTTTGATATATGGCTCAAGGTCACATGTTCAAAGGTCAAGGTCGCCGCTGCAAAAGAAGACTTAAATTGCTTATTATCTTTAAAACTATTTGTTTTTTGTATAGGCATGTATATTAGAATATTGTAGGTATTTACATGACGATCATTTTGATATATGGATCAAGGTCATATATTGAAAGGTCAAGGTCACAGCTGCAGAAGAAACTTAAATTGCTAATTATTTTGAAAACTATTAACTCTTGTATAGGCATGTATATTAAATATTGTAGGTATTGTGACAACGATCATTTTGATATTTGGTTCAAGGTCATATGTTGAAAGGTCAAGGTCGCAGCTGCAAAAGAAGACTTAAATTACTAATTATCTTGAAAACTATTAACTTTTTGTATAGGCATGTATATTAGAATATTGTAGGTATTGCGACAATGGTCATTTTGATATATGGTACAAAGACAAATGTTGAAAGGTCACGGTCAGAGCTGCAAAAAAATACTTAATTTACTTATTATCTTGAAAACTTTTAACTTATTGTATAGCCATATATATTAGAATATTGTAGGTATAGTGACAGCGATCATTTTAATATATGGTTCAAGGTCATATGTTGAAAGGTCAAGGTCACCGCTGCAGAAGAAGACTTAAATTGCTTATTATCTAGAAAACTGTTAACTTTTTATATAGGCATGTATATTAAAATATTGTGGGTATTGACATGATAATCATTTTGATATATGGATCAAGGTCATATGTTGAGAGATCAAGGTCACAGCTGCAAAAGAAGACTTAAATTAATAATTATCTTGAAAACGATTAACTTTTGGTATAGGCATGTATATTAGAATATTGTAGGTATTGCAACAACGATCATTTTGTTATAAACCGTGCGTAAAGATAAATGGTTGCATAAAGCTTGCGTAAAGATGACGTAAAGATTAATAATTGCATCAAACTTGCGTAAAGATTGCGTAAAGCCATTCGCATAGTATTACTTTGGTAAAAAGCCTAGATTTAAGATTGCGTTAAGATAGCGTAAAGATAAAGGGTTGCATGAAACTTGTGTAAAGATGGCCTAAAGCCTTTGCATGGTATTACCCTGGTAAAAAGCCTGGATTTAAGATTGCGTAAAGATGGCGTAAAGATAATTGGTTGCATAAAGCTTGCGTAAAGATGGCGTTAAGCCACTTGCATGGTATTATCCTAGTAAAAATCCTGGATTTTAGATTGCGTAAAGATTGCGTTAAGATGGCGTAAAGAAAAATGGTTGCATAAAGCTTGCATAAAGATGGCATAAAGCCAAAAGGTTTTCGGGAAGCGTAAAGGTGGCGTAACGATGGTGTAAAGACAAATGATTGCATAAAGCTTGCATAAAGATGGCGAAAAGCCAAAAGGTTTTTAAGAAGCGTGAATGTGGCGTAAGGATACGTTTACGCCATCTTTACACAATCTTTACGCTGTCTTTACTTAAAGCGTAAAGATGGTTTTTCGTCCTGTGTAATCTTTCATTTTGGTGAATAAATAATTTTGGGTTATTTTTAGTACTGATTGATTTATCACGTTTCAGAGGAAATGAGTTTCTTTCTAAATCATTAAGAAATGGGGAATACTATCGCAAGCTATAAAATGGCTAAATCTGTACAGCTGTTTTTAACAATATGATTAGCATCTCAAATAAAGTTAAGCCTATTTTTTTAGTTTACATTGTTATTTCAATTTCGATCATTTAACATATATAACAACTCAATAGCTGTCGTTGTTTCGAATTCTTAGTTTCTACGTTGCAAAAAACACATTTTCTGATTAGGTCTTTTTTCTTCTTTACCATACAAATGGATTTAAATCTACCAACACTTGTACAAATGCAAAAAAATAACATTAAATGTTTAATACTTTCGATATCGAGAAAAATTGAACTTAAAAAAAGACAGATAAATGAAATAAATTGCTGAAAAAAAATGTAAATACAATGATGAAACTCAGATGCCAATGAAATAGAGACAGTAAAATGTCTTCATAAAACCACATAAATACGTTTGATTAATTTTCCAAGAAGATATTCATCTGTCTGCTTCTTTAGATATGATAACTTAGTCATCCATACTATAAATCAAAAGTTACGTAAAGTTTATACATTTATAAAGAGAAAAAGTTTATAAGAATTTAGGCCGAAAGAAATAAGCCGAATCAAAGCGCCAGACGGTTTGAGTAGTAATGATATTGCATCCGATTTGAATGCTCGAAATTCTAAAACGATCAATTATCGGTATTCAGATATTTTAGTTGTTATGTTATAAAGCAGCTATCAGTCTTTCAAGGCCTGATCAGTGCTTAAAGGTTATTTCAATTCAGAGTAAAAAATCTTCTGACTTTAAGTAATTTAAAAAAAAAAAAAGTTTGAGTAAATATTTAACATATATACCATCAGTTGTTCAAAGTCTAGTCAAGTATTTAAAGGTTATTTCAATTCAGAATAAAAAATCTTTTGCCTTTACTTTTACAAAAAAATTTTTAGGATATCAAGGTCTAGTAAGTGCTTAAAGGTTATTTTAATTCAGAATAAAAATCTATAGACTTTAAATAATTTTTTTAAAAAAAGTTTAAGTAAATATTTAATACAAATACCAGTTAAATTTAAATGTGTCATATGTGGGCATTTCGGAAATTCATTAATTTAGACATGACGTTTAAATATATTCTATTTAAAGTCGAGGATAGAAATATTAACTCAAAATCATCTACTTAACAACAAATATCAATGTTAAAAAAGAATGAGTACTGTTCTTGATTGATATTGTAGGTTTTTAATCCAAAGCGAGTAGGTTATTTAAAACCTCAAAAACATTTCTGCAGCTATTCAATGCTACAAATTAAAGCATTAATATATATTAAATATACTAATAAAAACCTATTTTATAAACAAAGAGTAAAAAAATGTTAAAATAAAGGAAAACTTAATACCAAATAGGTAACCAATACTCATATGATTTGATTGTTCGTTTACTTGGTCTAAAATATAATACTGTCTGTTACCATCCTATTCAATATTAGTTTTGGGTAAAAAAACTAAAATCATTTAATCAATTCTTTTGCACAAACCCTTTATTAATAAATTAATTAATAATTTATTTTATACTTCGTTTTATGCTACTAATATATCACAAATAACCTGCATAATTTTCTATTCCATATGTGCACATTTTAGAAACTAGGGACCGAAAAATATAAATAAAAAGAAAATCTAAACATTTGAAAATCAATGAATCAAAGTTCCAAAATTAAATAGAAATTCTGCTAGGGAATGCTTTGCATGAGGAAACAAACCTTAGTTTGACGGATGAAAATTTTGACAAAGTACAAAGTACTGCCCACTGAGTTATGGATACCCTCGGGGTTTTACTTCACTAGCAGCGGTACCCGCTCAGGTGTAGTTAATATTTAAAACATACTAAAAATAATATAATGTCACTTGTGACGCTTTGTTTGAAAATTCATTAAATAATTTCTTGAGAAAAAGTAATTTAATTAATTTGAAACAAATCAGTTTTTTTGCATAATTGTTTTTGGCAAGGTGGCATTTTACTTACGTCATCCAGGTGGCCAAGACAAAACTACAAAAATCTTCAGAAAGCGTTTTGACAAACTTTCTTAACACTGTGATCTGTCTCTGAAATTATAATCTAGGTGGTAAGATTTGCTGTGATTCGTACGCTTTTTTATGTGGCTACAGCGCCCTCCTTAAGAAAATATTTTGTGCCAAACAACAAGCAAGGTATTTGAAAAGAAAATAAGGTCATAACTGTATACACACATATACCTGTTAAATTTTGATGTGCCATCAAGAAGGCTGAAAATTTTGCGAAATGGTATATTTTCTGAGAGCAAAAAATACTGCTTACTGAGTTATGGATACCCTCGGGAGTGTGCTCCACCAGCAACGGTACCCTCTTAGGGGTAATAAATGTATAATACAAATACCTGTTAAATTCCGATGTGCCATAAATGTACATTTTGGCCGATCATTCCTCATCAATATCAGGGACGAAAAGTTAAAAATAGATAAAAAAAATAAGCCAAACAGTTGAGAACTGTTAAATCTAAAGTTCCAAAATTATTTGAATCCAAATCCAGCCAAGGAATACTTTGCATAGGGAACAAACCTTAGTTTAAAATCAATTTTATAATTTATTAATTTATAGTTTTGTTACTTCTCAATTTTTAAGTTACAAGATAAAGATACGAAAAAACATTAGTTTTCAGAGATATCTGATATATATTCCTATTTGTAGGGTGCAAAAGAAGCACAGTGAAAGCTGTCTATAAGAGCCAATCAAGGAATATAGCCAATGTTGCCTTTATAGACAAGTTCTATCAAGGGTCATCAAAATAAATTGTTTAAACAGTTCAAACGTTCTTATTCATTTCAGTACCCAAATTAAATTGAATAATAACCACAAAACTTTTTCTTCTATAAATTAAGAGCTAGCCAAGAAATTAAACAAACAATAATTTATATCACATTTCCAGGAGTTTACAAACCCTTTCTACCACCTGGCTAGGTAAATGGTCACTCCCATGCATATCAAAATGTCCAATTAATAAAGTCAAATAATAAATAAATAAACATGTAAAATTTTCTTTAACTCATTATGTAGCCACTGTTAATCATAATCTACAATCTAAAAACATTAGCGACTAATCATTACGAGTAATACAAAACAATAAAAAGACATCCACATAGTTAATCCATTAAAACATATTAAACAAAAATAATAAACAAACTAGACCAATGTCGAGGAAGAGCCCCGCATTATACCTTCTGCTTATGAATGAGGTTTTTAATATTAACAAATATCGAAATGTGTTAATAGCAGTATGTAAATAATTGAAAGTGGTATGAATTTCATGGCAAGAATTGAAAACGAAAACTGTAGGTACATATGTGAAGGCATGTTTTAATAAGTTGGGTAAAAATATACATTTGTAACCGACAATAGAATAATGGTGTGAAATGTGATTTTTGAAAATATTTGAATCCTATAATGTTTCTAAATATGTTTTATACAAGCACATCAAAGTCATTGTACTTCTTACCTAATACTTGAAATCTACAGATATTTGCTTGTGGTCACTGTACGTCCACAATTGTGTCACTTGTGAATGATGAAGGTCTCTTGTCCAGACATGATCGATATGTGTACCACTCTGGTGAGTTGGAGCAACGCAACCTTGCTTTATGCAGAAAATTGAATGTTGTGTTGGTGGATTTCCTGAGATCTATGTTGAAGTCCCCTCCTATGATGAATGAAGATTGAGTCTTGTGCAAAAAGCAGTTGATGACAGTCTGGACTTCTAACACTGCTGTCTTTGGAGGGCAATAAAGAAGCAATACTGAACAACTGAATGTGCCTTTTCGTTTCGTCAATGTAACTGCTACAGCATCAGTAGTCGGAGTAGGGTCCATGTGAATCTTCTCTACGTTAACGTTTCTTGTAGCATATACCTATGATCCACCACCATATCCAACCATTCTTCCAGTAGAGAGGGCATTTGGGAATCCCACAATGTTTAGATGGTAATGTTCCTGCAAGGTTTCTGTTGATGCCAAAACATCTGATGTATTGATGTAAGGATCGTGTTGTATGTCTTTTATGTGTACTGCCTAAAGATCGTTGGTGTTGAAGAAACATATTCTTTCTTTCTCTGTTTGCGTAGTGGACAGTCTGTCCGAAGCAAATACTATTATTTTGTTTCTTAGTCTTGCCATTTCTTCAGAAACAGCATCATCTGTCTCAATAGCATCTGCATTCAAGTCCAGAAGGAAGAGACATTGTAGCAAAGTTATACGTCTGAAATGAAAACATATGCTTGACCTTTGGTACGAAGCTTCTTGAATAATATAACAACCTTATGCAGAGTTTGTCCTAGGACCTTGTAAATTGTACAGGCCCAACACAGAACGACTGGAAACTGTATGCGAGTGATTTCTGGAGATGATTCAGATATTCCTGCATGCTGCTTTACTTCAACTGGAAGAATGGGTACACCATCCTTGTAAGAACTCATTGAAATCCTTGATGTCTGACGAGCTATTCGTCCAACATTCCTGTTGTCAAATTTCACGATTAAGGCTTTTGGCATGGGTGATGAATGTTTATTTTTGCAAAATATCAAGGACAATTCCAGTTGCACCATTGATTAGTCCATCAGCTACATCAAGATTCTTTACTAACATTATTCTTGCATTTTTACAGAGTGTTAAACTGTGAATAAGGCCTTCAAAAACTTGAGAACAGTTATAGTTTTTTTCCAAACTTCAGGGTATTTTGTAATAGCCTCTATATGAACTTTCTCTTCTATTTGAGCATTTAACATGGATGTTAATGCATGTCAACATCTGCTCGGGTAAGAAAGATATGCAATGCTGTTGTTGGATAGTGTACATCAGTTCTGGAAATTAACTTTGACTTTAATATCTCAATATCATCAGCAGTGCGCAGTCTGCTTAACATTTCTGCAAATTCCAAGTCTCCTTTCTGACGCATGATATCAGTTAATTCTACCAAAATGAATTCGTTTTCCCACAATCCTGCAAGGATTACTGCCATTTCCTCAGCATCCACATGAACTGCATCTGAAATATCAGGCAAAGCTTTTGTGTTGTTGAACTGGTGGCAATTGATAAAAACCACCAACTGCCAAAATACTAACGCCTCCAAAGAGCATGCCAGTTCCATCTGTTCCTTTAGCTTTGTTGAAGACGTTTGTGAATATGAGAAAACATTGTTCTTCCTACCATAGAAATTTCATCAATGACAAGGATTTTGAGCTGTGACATTATGGTCCTAAATGTTGCTAATAGTGAAGGGTTGAACTTAAGTGAGTAGTATTCTGCCACGAAGTAGATGAAGTGCAGCATGAAGTGTAGTCCCGACGATGTTGTATGACGCCATTCCTGTTGGGCTAGTGAGAAGAATAACAGAACTGGATTCTCACCAGGTTGCTGTAAAATTCTAGACGCTTGATGATAAATTGCCTTTATGAGTTGGCTCTTTCCGGTACCAGCACACCAGTGACGAAGAGGTGAAAAGAAGGAGGTTTGTTGTCTTTTGATGACACTGTGTCTTTGCACCAATGTATGATGTGCGTAAAAATTGTCCTTTGCTTTTCATTCAAGCCATGTATGAAGGCAAGCAAGGTATGTCTTTGGAATAAATCAATATGTCTGTTACTTTGCTCAGTTTCTTCCCTGTTCCATCTGATATCATCACACATTCTCTGTTTATGTTCTGCATCCAACATATCCCATGCATGCTAAGGTGGACCATTGTCATCAAATCTTTGCAAGGCATCTTCAACAAACTTACTATGGTGTTCTAATCGATCTTCTGTTGCAATAACAGTTGCTTTCATTTCTTCATATTTTGCCTCATAAGAAAGCACACAGTTTGGAGCTTTCAGTTCATCTTTATTCCTCCAAGGAAGAAAGAGCATTAGTTGTTGGTAATAGAATTTCTCAGATTCCTTGTTGACAGAAAATACATGATATCTGGGTGTCCCAGGACTTGTCCTTTTTTTCATTTTTGTTTCACCATCAGTTAGTTAAATCATGTTTGGAAGGCATGAGGCAAGGCTTTCATGATTACATTTCTGTCCATCCTGAGCACCTACATTTTCATACCATGCAGAAAACTCCCAAACATATTTTCAAGTAATGGATGGCGAGATCTAGTTTGATACTTATCTACAATCCCTGTGGAAAAGATATCAGTGTCGTTATCCTCTAGGGTATCTAGCACTTGTTGTGGCTTAAGTATTCCTGTTCGTTCCTCTGGTGAGTCTGTGGGTATCCATACCGTTTTTGTGCTGCACCTGTTTAACGGTATACTGAGAAGACGATTAGCTGCCTCTTGTGCACTTATTTCCCTTTTGTTCATGTAAACATTGCCAACTTTTCTAAGTCTGGCTTTAACATCAGGATCCCATAGCTCTTGCTGCTTCTTTTAGCATCTGAGATAGTTCACGTTCATCTTTTGTCAAGTAAGCAGCAATATATGATATGCAGGCATAGTCACATACAAACTGTATATCCATGTTGGCTTTCCAGTTTTCCAAAATGATTTTGTTATAGTTGTTAATTTTTAAGGCATTTGTCTCTCTTTGTTGAACAATAGATTTTCCAGATTTTGAATAATGAAGTGCTTTATAATATTCTTCTCCATGTACTCCTGCATCTTCAACTGGATGGGAAACAAGTGTTCTGTTACCATGAGGTTTTGGATAGTGAAGTCGACAAACACTTCCTTTTTTGTTACAAGCTACGGAGTGTATATGCTTTTGTTTACTTATCACTTCATTGTACAATGGATCGTCTTCTGGTGGAATATTACAAGTAATATATTCATCTACCCAAGAACAGATTTCTTCTTCAGATGATATGTGCAAGTCTCGGATATTTTCTACTCATAAAACTGCATGGCAATGCAGAGATCCACAAAGCTGAAATTCAGTTCTCTGAAAATAGTGGGTAACCTTTTCAATTGGCTCTGATGGTGACATAATAACATCTTTGAAAAATGTTTGAAGACGGTGGTCGAATTTGTCTAGCAGCAACCACAGGATTCTGCCTTAGCCAGCTACACTTCTCTTCATATGACATTTTCTTAATGTCTTCCTCAGTGAATGTCTGTCCATGTTGGAGTCCAATTGCTTGGATAGTTTGTGGCCATTCCAAGTCTGCACATGACAAAGTCAGAAACCAAGTGAACACACCTTTCGCTCTAACCATTGCAAGAAGTTTATATTGTGCATGCTGCCAGTAGGATGGTGATCCTCTAATTTGCTGTAGAAATTGGAAAGCTTGATCTTTCACAAAAATATCTCTTATAAATTCAGGATTTTTTAATGTCCTGCTGTGATTTCTTTACGTCTAGCTTTCTTGAGAATTTTGTATTTGCTCTTTTTCACACACATTTGTGGCTTAAAACAAAACGGGAACACATGATGCAAATCTATTGACCACATTTGTAATCCTCTGAATGAAGTACTTTTTTTAAGTTATTTTTACTTTTCTTGGTTTTTTTTCTTCATCTCCAAATAATGTATGATGAACCATCAGGAAACAGTGTGGTAAATGCTAATGCTAATGCTAATGCTTCAGACTGCTTATCTAAAAATGGATATAATGTTATCCTTCCCTCTCCAGGTACCATGGCATACTGTTTTTCACCTGAAGCTACAGGGTTTGTTGGATGAAGGCAGGTGTCATGCTGCAGTCCTTACACTTTTCTTGAGGATCCTGTATTGCATATGAAACAATGTCATCACATTGATGTTGCTGATCATTGTTCTCAACACTTGCAGTAGTTTGAATGTTTTTTTCTTTAAAACTTGAATTTTCTTGGCAAATTGATTCGTCTTCTTCATTGCCATCGTTGTGTAGATCAGTTCCATCATTAAACAATGATGTCAATAATTCACTATTGTCATCCTGGCATTGTTGTAACAAGTCACGTGTTACATTTATATTTTTATACAGTTCATTGTGGTTTACAAGCCAGATGAGTGCATCATTACCATGATTTGGGCGAGTGTTTTGATGAAGGTGACATCCCTTGTATGATGTCTTTTTTCAACTTTAAGGGGATTATACCAGCCGGGTCAGGAGTTCTAGGCAGTGATGTACAAACACTTCGGTGTCTATTGGAACGTTTACAAATGAGCCAATTATTCCTCTTTTTGTCTTCTTGATAGATTGACCATTTTGAAAAATATAATTCTTTGAGAGACTCTCTAATTCTCCTAAATCCTTCCGTTCCATTGGAATTTTATGCAGGTGATGGTTGTTGAGACCGACATTACAGGCATCTTTTTCTTCATTAAGTTTGAATGACAACTGGAGCAGATGTATCTGACATTGTCAAATGACAACTTATCAGTTAAACAGTCACTAAGTAGAGCTTCATCAGCATACTTATATTTTTCCTCATTCACCACTTGAACATTTGTTCTGTACCACGTTCTATGGCAACAACAACAACAGTAAACAGGGAAATCTTTCAAGAATTTATGATAGTTATTTTCAAAATCAAATGATGACGATAGCCTTTTCATTTTTCTGTTGCTAGTTTCAATATCTTTTATTCGATTTCTTTCCTGCTCATCATGCTGACTTCTTTTCCTTCTTCGAGAAGCGGTATTATTCTCGCGGATGTTCATCTTTGTTACTTCATCAAGTTGACTACGTTTATTTTGTCTGCTTTTCAAATCATTTTCTTTGATGTTCATCTTTGTGACTTCATCAAGTTGACTACGTTTATTTTGTCTGCTTTTCAAACCTTTTACTTTGATGTTCATCTTTGTGACTTTATCAAGTTGACTACGTTCATTTTGTCTGCTTTTCAAATCATTTTCTTTGATGTTCATCTTTGTCACTTCATCAAGTTGACTACGTTTATTTTGTCTGCTTTTCAAATCTTTTACTTTGATGTTCATCTTTGTCACTTTATCAAGTTGACTACATTTAGTTTGTCTGCTTTTCAAATCTTGTACTTTGATGTTCATCTTTGTGACTTCATCAAGTTGACTACGTTTAGCTTCTCTACTTCTTATGTTTTTTCTTTGATGATCATCTTTGTCACTTCATCAAGTTGACTACGTTTATTTTGTTGATAATGAGCATCATTTTCTTTTATCTCCTGTTTGGCAGAATCAGAAAGATGACTGCGTTTAATTTTTCTGATTTTGGTCTCATAATGTTTTCTTATTTCATGTTGAAAATTTAACAGCAGCTATTTCATAATGTGTTGATTTCAGGTATTTCACCATCCTAGAGAGATAGTTGTTAAGAATCTGAATACTGCTCAAGTTCATAACAATAGCTGATCCTGTAGATGAAGGGTATCCATGTACATTTCGAGAGTAAGGATCAGGAATATAAACATTATTCTCTTAAGAATAAATAGCAGTTGTATATGCAACATCGCTACCACCTCAAAGCAGAAGGAAAGCATACTCTGATGATTTCTTGTGAGAGTATTAATGGCATTATAAAAGTCAAAGGATGAAGCTGTCAATCCAGACCACTCATGAAAAATAGACATTTTATAATATTGACTGTTAAACAGAATTAAGTTCTTCAAGTTCTTTTACCATCAAGTAATCGTGGTGGTGTATTTTAGACAGTTTCTGATAAAGTCTCTTTCCATCTTGAAGCAAATTATCTAGTAAATGGGGAGTGAGGTTTTCCAAGTCACATTGAAAGGCATGTATACGAAATGAGCGGGTACCGCTGCTGGTGGAGTACAACTCCCCGTGGGTATCCATAACTCAGTAGGCAGAACTTTGTGCTGTCAGAAAATGTACCATTTAGCAAAATTTTCAGCCGTCTAAAATTTGAAAATGATTTAAAACTAAGATAAAGCATTTCATAGCTGGATTTGGATTTATATAATTTTGGAACTTTAAATTCATTATTTTAACTGTTTGGCTTATGTTTTTATCAAACTTTTCGGTCTAAGTGTCACTGATGAGGAATGAATTTCCGAAATGTGCACATCTGGCACATCAAAATTTAACTGGTATTGGTGTTATATAAATATACAGCAATTGCAGGTACACTGTGTTTCAGCATTTTCTTGAAACACAGCCTTTCCTTGATGGATATCTGCATGTAGCAAAACCACTTTGTTTTTTTTTTTGTTTCTGCTTCTGGTCACTAAAGTAGTCAGCAAGCAAATCTTTAGAAGATGATTTTAAAAATAAAATTAAGGAAAGTAATCAGTATTCAACATTTTACTTTTTTTTAAGAAATAATTTCCAATAATTATATAAATTTTCTTTTTCATACAATTGTGTGTAATTCTTCAATCTGTATCCACAACTGTTTAATGTCTCAAGTTGTGTTTTATCCTAACATGTATTTATGTGCACACACTATGAATAGAAACAGCACTGAATTGTTAGTATAATAAAATTTATTACACATAATCCAGTAAGGAATCATAAAATTGTAAAACCTGTCTAATTCATTGCTTAATTCCCTGTCAAAACATTAAATCATTTATGTCAGAAGCATTTAAATAACTGTTTTGGAAATTTTGAAACTGAAAACATTGAACATGAATATAATGAAATAGTAATCATAACGCTTGCAGTAACAACTTAAAACTATTCAACAACATTTTCTCTTTGTACCTCATTATCTCCCTTGCTGACTGATCTGCTGACCGTACTGGAGGAGGTCACTACATCATGGAGTATAGCATCATATTCTTGAATTGGAATGGTTGCTGTCTGCTGAAAGATATTAATATTCATAAACATGAAAGTTGAAATTACTACATGTTTTAGTACCGGTAATATGTATAATGATAATAAGCATGTGACAAATGTTCAATGTGAAATTGAAGAAAAGTGCTTATCCACTTACCCAAATACAATTTAGATATTTTGTGTTATGTAAGATAATATTGTACAATTATTACTAAGTACCTCATTATCTCCCTTGCTGAGTGATCCGCTGGCCGCACTGGAGGAAGTCACTACGTCATGGATTGTAGCATTTTTTTGCATCCGCTGCTGGAACTGTTAGTGTCTGGTTAAAAATAATACTCATAAACCAAGTTTTGATTGCATGGTAACTTGCTACAAACTAACCAGTCAATCAACAATACAGAACAAGGTGTTAATTCACTACACTACATTGTATTTGCTTATCCTGCACTTGAGGTATGTTCAGCCAAGATTAATCAAGTTGAATTACGAACACACAGATATTGAATTAGAGGAAATATCAAGATCATCACAAAATTTAGATTAGGTCTGTTAATGTTGTAGATATGATAAAAATAGAAAAGTGTCTGTAATTTGACCTTTTGCTTCTGTTTACGATGCTTGTTTTCAGCTGCACGTTTTTCAGTACTCTTTTTCTTTAGGCGTAACATGTCTTCAACAGAACTTCATCTGAAATACCTTTATTTCCTTTATATATATGTGACCGTGACTGGGAAAATCGGTCCAGTTGCGCTATGACGTCAAACTGAGAAAATAGGTTCGAAAGATCGACGCCAGCAAATTGCGCACCTTGTTTTGAATTTTTTTCGGAGCTTAACCACAAAACATATTGTGCAACCCAAACCACGTGTATAAACAATTTATGCTTTATGTATACATATACTAAATTGTAGACTTTGACAATAATAGGATATCTATATTTGTAGTAAAAATTATGAATTTGTACACATATTTACACTTTATTTTCCGTGTCGTATAGAAGTAAAACATTTCCCGTTTCCCATTTCCATACGGTCCTTCTATGTTTGATGATTAATAAAAAAATTGGTTTAAATATCAAATGCAAATCATGTATTTTCCGCTGCATTAATCGTAAGGTTTTTTTTTTTAAATACATATTTTTAGATTTTGAAATTTAAATTAATTTGCGCAAATATGTAAACATAAATGAAGTTAGTCATACTTAAAAATAACTCTCTCTCTCTCTCTCTCTCTCTCTCTCTCTCTCTCTCTCTCTCTCTTCGCGTTTTAGATGCAAGAAACACGCATAAATATACTAAAGATCTGAGTTGTTATTTACATGAGGGAAGAAGATTTCCCTAGTTCTACATTTCTACACGGAAAAGTCTACAAACTAATACAATTGTAAAACGAGGATTCACATACCTTAATTATTGGTAAAATCAATGTTGTACAAAAACGTAATGGTTTATATTGTTTGATATTTTAAAAAGGATATCAATATCCAAATCATGAGGTATAGTCCTACAGGAGCTGGAACTCCTCTTGCCCAAATCGAGAGAGAAAAATGTTTGTGTACGATGATCTAGATCTAGAGTTTGAGGACTGGTTTTAAACTGTCTTCTATTGCGTCCGTACGACAAAACCAGACATGGGTCAATAATTAGACCGTTGCACGATATGTCCATGTACTTTAAATCAAATGCACCTACAAACAGATTTATCAAACATCAACAGATTTTATTTATTTATTTATTTTATTTATTTATTTATTTATTTATTTATTTATTTATTTATTTATTTATTTATTTATTTATTTTATTTAGCGTTTTGTAGAAACAATTTTATTTATTTATTTTTTATTTTATTTTTTTTTTTTTTTGAGAAAACAATTAACAAAACTTTTCAAAATTCTTTTCGATATTAAATCTGATAACTAGACAATGAATTTTCAATTTTCATAATTTTATATTAATAAATATTCTTTCAAACAAAATTTTAGTAGTCAGAATAAAAATATTTCGTCACTCTCCAAGTATTTTACAAATCTTTTTCATATTTAAAACAATCATGGTAGTTATAATTTTTGTCGTGACGATATAAAAAATCTGTCTTTTTTATTTTATATTTATTAAATTTTTTTTTTTTTTTTTTTTTTTTTTTTTTTTTATTTTTTATTTTTTTTTTATTATTTTTTTTTTATTATAATTTTTTTTTTTGCTTAAAAAAGTTTAAGCACATCAGGTCTAGCTTTCCAAGTTATTGAAACAAAATGATGAAAAAAGCGCAAATCAATACGCACAATATCGACAAAGAACGACAACGAGGACTCTAGTAAAAGTGTTTGTTCTCGGTCGCGTTTGCTCTTGCCAAGTATATATTTTTCAGATGAAAATTTTCTTCTCTCATTAAATATTAAACTTTGTTCCATTTAAAATCATTTCTCGTAGATCAGGTAAGAAAATTACAAAATAAATATGCATGCCCCGAGATCATCTTCTCTTCCGGAAAAATTCAACAACGGCGCACACTTTTACATGGTCATAGATTTCAATTTAAAAAATAATGCTAATAAATTTTAAAAAGCCCGTAAAACATAACTGACATCGGGTAGGAGGAATCTGATATTAAAGAATCAAAGTTTAGCGAAATATACTACTCAAAATTTGCTAAAAGATCAATTCTTTATTTTAAAATTATTTTATTTAATTTTCAAAAAAAAAAAAAAAAAAAAACATTGGTTTTGCACAAAAACAAAAATAAAACTTAGTAACCAATATGCTACTGTTTCCGTGTAAATTGATTTGATAAGTAATGTGTGAAAACAGTTTCGGTGTGAAGTAATACACCCGTGAATTTCTGAGTGCCACTAGCTGTACTGAAACCCAATTTGGTTCAAATTGTCAGATTAATGAAATTTTAATCAAATTAATTTTTTAAATATGCCTCAAATAAGGTTAAAAAGACTATTAACAGATACCTAGATGAATTGCAAAACGATATTTCATTGAGTGATATCTCATCAAGAACTCTTCAAGAGCTTAAAGATGTGCTTATTGAAGAATGAGACATACTTCCACAATTTGAACCTGAACAAGACGCCGATGTAGAACTGTTACTGATGCGAGGGAAAGACATACTCACTATTGAATATGTTTGTAATGAGTTTATCGTTATTTATGAATTTTCACATGTAATGATTCATGCAGTTGATTTAAAGAATTGATGGTGGTGCGATTAATTGTTGCATTTTTTTAATCTCGTATAATTAAATAAATGAATTTGTTTATGCCTTGTTAATCAGTTTTTGTTTGCATTACGCTGATGTGTTTGAGATTAAGACTATAATTTTTTTAAAGGACGAACATCCGTTGTTAAAATTATGATTAGATTTAAGCATTTCTGTTGATATTAAGTTTTTTGCGTATGTCGGGGGGGGGGGGGGTTGCCAAAAGTCGGTTCAAATCCAATGTCTGTCCCTGGTGTAAACATAAAGCAATGCAGAAGTGCAGAAGTGCACAAGGGGTGAATTTTAGGCGCTAGTTCATTGCGACGCTGAGTTGTTGTTGCACCGCCAGTTTATTATACCTCCGCAACGAAGTAAGGATGTGTATTCGAATCTCCTTGTCTGTCAGTATGTCCGTCCGTCCGTCTGTCTGTACATCTGTAGACACAATTTGTCTGGAGTTTAATTCAGTTAGGTATGATCCAATTTTTCTGAAAATATGCATAGATGTTAGGCATCATTAAAACCTGTTCACCCGCAACTATCAGTTTGGTCGGATGAATTTTGTGGTTTATTTCCATTTCCAACTTAATATTTTTCACACGTACAATTTGGCCATTTGTCCAGGGGTTTATTTAATTATGTAGGATCATTTTTTCCGAAACTATGCATAGATGCATCTTAAGAACCCATCACCCGGGATCAAATTTCTCCACCAACAATTGGGAGCGGGGGTATTAGTCTCCTTCAGGGACAGTTCTAATTAATATAAGATGTAATAATGATGTTGTAGCAATATAAAGACACCCCGAATATACACATTATTAATTGTGCCACTTGTTTCTGAACTATAACTGTTGGTCATCATTTAGTATTGAATCCAACTAAAGATTGTAATGTATGATTTTGGTGCATTTTGTTTCTGTGTAAAAAGAATGTGATTTAACAAGCCATTTATCTTTGATGAATAAAAATGTTATCCGTTACATAGGCCTATGGCCATGTGTATTTCCAAAGGGTTTTTTAGTTTCATATATATATTTAGTCATTTTTATAAAAAATAATCAATAAAAAAAAACAACTAAATAAAATAAATTTGGTTATAATTTACACTTGACTTATTGCTACTTATATAGTTTTTTTATTTTCTTCATAACTGCAAGTCCAATTTTTTCCAGTGTCATATATTTCATCATTGATAAATTGTACATGTATCTGTCATATGTTGTAACCAACTTCTCAAAAACAACCGGTCAATAAATTCCAATATAGCTTAAATATCAATTATTTTTAAGCTTAAATATGCAATTCATGAACAAAAATTTGAGTACAGACATTAGATCATGAAAAAAAAATTGTCAGCTATATAATTTAAACTGTTAGGTTATAATTGCGTATAAATTCTGATATTTTGCATTTTTTCATCTCATGCCCCATTTTACAGTTACCATAGTAACAGATTTGTGGTTAAGAAATAAAAAAAAATATAATAAATTTGATTTATTCAGGGGTTGTAGTTTCATTTTTATCGCAAATGCATGACCACAGAATTAAGATTTAGGTCATGTTTAAGTTGCAGAATTTAACGTCTTTGTGCATTTTTCAAGACGTTAAAACGTAAAATCGCAATTTTACTACATGTATTTATTTTTTGGGTAAAATAAGAAAATATTTAATCGTTCATAACTGAAGAAATAGTTGAAATATTCATCTCAAATTTTCAGGATATGTTATTGAGTCTTAATGCTTTCGAAAAATGCAAAAATATGAAAATGTGATTTTTGCGCATCTGGACCCATTTTCCCAGGCACGGTCACATTTAAAGATGGAAACAGCCTTTACAAACATTTAGGCTGTTTCCAGAGTAATGTTGCCAGCCTTTAAAGAATCTATTTGAAAAAAATTGTTTTGATAGAGCCTGAAAAGCTTTCACTAAACTTTTTGTAAACATTAAACTGTTGTGTGTTTATTTTGTTTTCATGAATTAAAAATCAATTGCTTAAGAGTATCAGTTTTATCAAAAGTGGCTGACAACATTACTAACTATGTACAAGTAAGCAATTGGCATAAAAATGTTCTAGAAAATTAAAAACAACAATGGTGTGCAGAATGAATGCAAGAAATAGTCAAAGCCTAGATATGAAATAATGTTGATCATATATGTGATATGAAACATGAAAAAGTGCAGACAAACCCGAGTTTAAGTATTAATACAAAATAATTTCAATGTTATAACATGACTGTACCTGTTCCTAATTTCTTAAAACAAATTTTTCTCTTTTTTTCATTATTTGATTTATATTTTCACATACAAGTGAGATGTATTTTCAATGTTTGTCTTGATGTGAACAACCAATTCATATTTCCGACCCGTCAATCGACGAACGTACAAGACAATGTAATGACATTATAATGTCGCACAAACAACATGTGGATTTTTTGTTGTATTGCATTTCATACTCCTGCGTTCAAACGCGTGGATTCGTCTGGTGGACAATGTGACGACATTTGATTGTCTTCGACGTACTTCGATTGACGGGTCGGAACTATGAATAATTATTTCAAATAAAAGCTGAATCAATATTTTAAACTTTTATCGACAAAAATCCCAAAACACAAAAATGTCATTAAAATAAGTAATATGACAACACTTATGGTTAACTACTGTATCACAGTGCATGCAATGAGTTGATATATATATCACACATTTAAGTCTACATGGTCTGGATTTGTTTTTCTTCTTAAGATATACTAATTATCTTTCAAGCATAATACATAATATATAATTACATGACTAGATCCATCATGCTAAAAAACACAAAGAAAACAAAATATCAAATTATTTGAATTAGCTATAAATGACACAAAATGTTTTTTCTTTAATAACTAAACATTGGAAACTAATCATAAAAACTGTTCTTACAGAATTGTTTTTAAAACTGAATCACTATAGTTTAGTGAATAAACTACAATTATGGTAAAAAAAAATGAATGAGTTATATATGTGATCATCACATGGAAAGTTCTTTCAATTAATATTATAAAAAACATGTGAGGATTATAAGAAGTACAGCTGGCCTCGCTGTATTTTTCCCACTAGTCTCTACTCTTGCTTCTTTTCTTCCCCATTGGTTGACTGTCACATGAACTACTTGGATTGGATGACGCTTTGGTCTCATCTATGTCATCCACTGCCATCTGTTTCTGCTTCTTCTCAGGTGGTACGCTATCAGTGCATGTCTGCTGCACAGTGTTTGCCTTCTTTGGAGTGTATATTGCTTCTGGCACAATCATTTCCATTCCAAAAAGTTTATCCAGTGTCTCTTTGGACGAGTTTAAGTCATCAACTTTTTTTTCGAGATCAGTCACTGTGTCAGTTTTTTTGGAAAGTGTGCTGTTGTATTTCACCAATTTCTTAATTTTGGCATCCTTTTTTGGTACTTTTTTTCCAGTTGCGCTGTAGTTCTTGTAGTTCAACAAGACAAACCCCCTCCTTTAATGATCTTTAAGGATCATTAAAGATCCTTAAATATGTCCTTAAGGATACTTAAAGATGCCTTAAAGCCTCCTTAAAGCCATTCCATCTTTAAGGATCTTTAAGGACTATTTAAGGACACCTTTAAGCGTCTTTAAGGAGGCTTTAAGGATCCTTAATGGAACTGAATTTTGAAGGATTTTAAGGAGGCTTAAGGATCCTTAAAGATGTTTCATAAAAACAATTATTAATTGAACGATGGCTATTACATTCATTCAGTTAAAAAGTATGATTTGTTTTTAGTATATTTTGAATTTTTATAGTTTATACGACATAGGAAACATAGATAACGCCTTCTAAATTCTTCTTTCGACATTAAGTCTGTGTAGAGGAGCTTTATGTAGTTTCCTAATAATACTTGTTTCTTAATTCATAAATGAATTAGATAACGAATGTGCAGTTTTAACAGTAAAGGTAAACACCGTGTTTTAATCAGATCGACAGTTAGTATACAGTAATTAACGGTATTAGTTAATTGTATACAGCGGTACTTGTTTGATTTCACCCAAGGTTTTTGACTTTGATGTGCAGTTTCTTCTCTAGGTAGCAGTAGGAGATCACTATGAAGTCAAATAACATGGTGAAATGATTACCTAACCCTTGGTGTTGGAAAAAAATTCTGTTTTCGGAAATGATTTTAAAAAACAATTTAAATATTAAAATATTAAAACATACATTAAAGAAATTAAATTAATCACAAAATAATGTTCTAAGCATGTCATATATCTTATTATTTTATTTTATTTTATTTATTTAATTTTATTATTTTATTTAATTTCGGAGAGAGAGAGAGAGAGAGAGAGAGAGAGAGAGAGAGAGAGAGAGAGAGAGAGAGGGCACATTTTAGTGTCTTTGAAATTGACATATATGGAACTGACACATGATGATATCGAAAATCGAATAATTTCAATTTCTAATGAAAAAGACATGGTAAAGTAAATATTTAAAACAAAACTAGAATGTTACGGTAAAGGTTATTCTTTTCAAACATGAACAAGTTACGAAGTGAACATATTAAAGTAAGAAACCAGTCACAGAAAATAACCATTAACTGACAAACTTTATCTCAGTTGGATGTGAATTTTTGCAGTCAGGATGGAGTGCAGTGAAATAATGGTGATAACCCTCTCTTTCTCTGAATATTCATAATCATATAAACCCCCACTCTCTCCCTCGCAATGTATTCAGTTCTCTCTCTCTCTTTCTCTCTCTCAATGTATTCAGTTTCCGATCTTCTCTCTCTCTCTCTCTCTCTCTCTCTCTCTCTCTCTCTCTCTCTCTCTCTCATATTCGTTTTCTTCTGACCCCCTCTCTTTGAAACACAAGTGGATACTCTCTCTCAATATGTTCATGTAGTCCCCCTCGCTCTCTCTAACTCTCTCGATCAATTTAAGTGTATTAAAATCTCTCTCTCTCTTCTCGAACATTGAATTCTTGACAGCCCGTAAAAGAATTAAAAAACATCTCTCCCTTTCTATATCTTCAATTTCTGACCATTATATCTTTCTGTATTCAACTTGACGGTGAAAATAGGTAATGCCCCCCCCCCACACACACACACATACCAAAAATTTCCGAATAATACTAGTACCTTAGTGAAATAATGGTGGTGACCCTCTCTTTCTCTGAATATTCATAATCATATAAACTCAATGTATTCGTTTTCTCTCTCTCTTTCTCTCTCTCAATTTATTCAGTTCCCGATCTTTTTCTCTCTCTCTTTCTAACATATTCAGTTTCCACAGAACCCCTCTCTTTTTCTCTCTCTCAGCATATTCAATCCCTTCTCTCTCTCTCTCTCTCTCTCTCTCTCTCTCTCTCTCTCTCTCTCTCTCTCTCTCAAAAATTCAGTTTCCGCTGACCCCCCTCTCTCTTTAAAATATCTAGTTTCTGCTGATCTTCCCCATCTCTATCTCTCTTTCCCTCAATGTATTCAATTACCGATCTTATTCTCTCTCGCTTGTTTTGGTTTCAATTTCACCTGGAAGCAAAATGTCTATACAAAGCTTTGTATGATTGTATGAACTAAATGAAGTTAGCAAGCAGCAGATGTATTATAGTCAACCCTCTTTACATCAGCCATATATTGGAGCACTAAAACAATTAAACAATCGTTATTAGCCAATTTCTTAATGTTTTAAAAATGAATAAATTGATAACAATGATAAAACTTTGAATTGTTGTAATATGACATACAAGGAAATATTTCTCAAAATATTGAATATTAGTCATAACACTGTAAACATAAGTTCAGGACTGCTTTTGTAAAGAGAAGAAATTATATAAGAACACACTTCTTGTAATCAGTCAAATTCTGTTTAGTATATAACTTTTGTAAAGTAGCAGAATAAAGAGGGTGGACATTGTATTGTGATACAACAGACATGGAATATGGTTAAATGACGTAACCGGCACCACCACTAGGAGGCGGATCACTAGGTGAAAGCTTATATGCAAATCTCTATCAAACAATACATTATCTCTATCAAACGATACATAAAATACTGGCCAATAAAGTTCAAAGCAGTTTCTCCTTATAAAATGTAGTAAATATTGACATTTAAACTTTCACTGGTGCCGCAAAGATACAATATGTAGGTGAACATAGTGACTTTATGTGCATATGGTTGTGATCATCAAAGCACCCATCCATAGGGAAACTCATGAACAGCATTAGCAAAACCAGAGTGCAGCAACCTCATTAAATTTGGACAAATTAGTGGAACAATAAACTAGAGCGAGCAGCGAATCAGACGGGCGGACAGACATATGGACAGGTACCGATATTACAAGCAACTTTCATCAGCATCCGATCAATCATTTAGAAGATAACTTGAAGAAAACAAAATGGACAAACGGACGAACGGACAGATGGATGGATGGACAGACAAGGGATCACTACAGATACCGAGTGAGAACCATAAGGTAAGGACTATCACGAGCAAGTTTCATCAAAATCCCACCATTCCTTCAGAAGATAACATGCTTAAAACGCTCAGCAAATCACATAGTATACAGGTCCATAAATATGCATGGAATTTGTTGAGCATCAAACTTTAGTAAGGGATTTATATATCAAGAACATCAAAATCTCACCATTCTTACTAAAGATATCATGCGGAAAACATTCAGCCAATCAGATTGCAGCAGCCTTATAAATATGCACTGAATCTGTCAAACATCGAACTTGAGTAAATTTTAAAGACTTATGCACTAAGTATCACCAGCAAGTTTCATCAAAATCCCATCATTCCTTCTTAAGATATCATGCGGAAAACATTCAGCCAATCAGATTGCAGCAGCCTCATTAATTATGCACTGAATTTGTCGAAGATCGAACTTGAGCGAGAGACATATGTACCAATTATCACAAACAAGTTTCATAAAAATTCCACCATTTCTTTTCAAAATATCGTGCGAAAAGCGAAACGGACTGACAGTTAGACAGACAGACAGACAAGGTGATTACTATAGAGCATCCGCATCGCGATGTGGAGCCCTAATAATGTTATTTATCCCGAGATAACAACATACAGTTTTTACTTTTAAAACACCTAGTAACAACAGATGATGCTTTTCATGAACTGACAAAGTAACACTCTGTTTATTAAAAAAATGTAAACTCCTTACTTTTAATCAATATGTAATAATTAATAATATTCAGCTTTTACACTTGTCCCATACACATTGCTTCACTCTTTAAGTAAACAATACTCATTACCCAAACAATAAACTTCAAAACTGGTTCAAATAAGCTTTTTAAAATAATTTTTTTCTTTTCATTGGAAAATATCGTCATCAATTAACTTTTTTCAAATTCTAATTATTTACACATCTAAAATTTTTAACTTGAATTAAATTTTGCCTAACAAAAACAACTGTCTGATCCGAATTGAAACGTACACTTCTCTAAGTCTATAAGTGATGTTATCATATGTGAATCTCCATGATACGTGGTAAAGTCCTTCAACGTCTGCAGCATATTCAACGTGTCTAGATTAATTTTTCTTGTTGTTATCACCATCATTGTCGTCATCGCTGCAAAATCGTTATCACAGTTCATTTCCTTCAAAATGTAACTTGCTTGAGAGTTCCAGTTGATCTTAGTATTGTCACAATAAGAACTTCACTCTAATTGAACCAGTTCACTAAATCACATGGGAAGAGTTACTGAGACATGGCTAACACAGAAAGTGGTACGTTATCATCAGCACTTGCATTATCAGCAAGTCAATAAACCAACAACTGCAAAGCATTTAATGACTGTTTGCTGGTAAACTTCTTTCCATGAATTGTTTATCGAATAGATAGCCTGCAAACGTGTTTTTTCTTCCAGTAGCCCTGATCCGGATTTACTCGTCTTTGTCCATCTCACTTATAACATATCACAGCTGTTGTTTTCTACATTTAAGTTTAACTGTTTGGATTATTTCAACTTCCATAGGTTGGGCTTTGGAAGTTGTATTAGCTAGAAGAAACACAAACCTCACATTGCTAAGAGAAACATGTGGATGTGGCGGAATGTCTAAAAATATCAAAACATGTCTACGCATCGACCTGTTTATTTTTCAACCATTCTTCAAAGATACAACTATTCAGCCAAGCTTTACGGTTTGCTTAATAATAAAGAGAGTCAGTTTTTATACCAATAAATCATCTTGATTGTCTAGATTTTCCAATAACTAAGGGCTGAATTTTCTCATCGGTCTTTGACGAACACAAAGCTATTGTAATTTTCTTTAGAGAATAGTCCTCAACTTTCTTACCTTTAGTTTTTAGAGTTTATTCTCAGAGTCCCTATGAAACAATCCAGTTTCGTCTATATTGAATATGTCCCGAGACTGAAAGTAGATTAGCTTTCCAGTAATTAACTACACTATTATCAACGTCCCCACGTTCAACACTCATTGTTTCTACAAAAATACGGTGCCAACCCTTAAAAGAGTCTTTCCATCCATTAGATGATTAAAACAAATCAAGTTTTTGGTCCCTTGCGCACGCAAGAGCTTTTTCCCGAAGCATCGACCTATTTAGTAGAAATACGATGTGTCCGTTATAGACAAGTGGTTGCTTTATTCAAGTGTCCGCTTACACAGGTTAAACTGTATTTTACTCTTTAACAATCGACGCTTTTGTTTGCATGACTCACATATCGTATACAGATGACATTATATTATTTGTATACAAATATATTTCTTTAATATTTTTGTGATGATACAAAAAGGTTCAAAGATACCCTTGAGGATTTGAAACATTACAGAAAGTTTAAACTTGTTTTGTTCTAGTAACCTAAAAAGAAAATTTCAAGATAAAATATTATTGCTAATTATATGACATTTTATTATACTACAGACATCATACTAATACTTCCGATGTGTTCTACTGACCCATAACTTAAGAAAACATTCTATATTAACTCATCTGACATTTAGAAATGATTACTTTTACTTGATTTGACGTTCGATTAAACTTTATTTTAGTTCTATGTATTGTCCGATTTTCTGACATTTATGATAACGATGCTTTTATTGTTCTATTATATCATCAAAATAATTACATTGAAGATAAAGTAATATAGGTCTTACTCTGTACTACATATATTTTACATTTTAAAGCCTGTATAATTTTATTCTTTTGTCTGTTTCATTTGGGATAAATTGATTGTTATATTTTCTGATGCCATAATTTTTATTTTACGATTATATAAAAATTCAGTTATTGAACAGATAAAATCAAATGTCGGTTACAATTTTTTTAAACAAGTTTTCAGTCTGTACTCTTCTGACGGGATTAAAATATACTTTGATAAACTTTTGTTCTACAGTTTGAATACTTCGGCTTGTATATACTTTCCTAGATATAACTATAAACAGCTAATAAATATAATACAAATACCAGTTAAATTTTGATGTGCCAGATGTGCACATTTCGGAAAGTCATTCCTCATCAGTGACACTAAGACCGAAAAATTTGATACATAAATAATATAAGCCAAACAGTTGAAAATAATGAATCTAAAGTTTCAAAATCATATAAATCCAAATCCTAATCTGAGAATCTAAACAGTCCATACTGTTTTTTTTTAACATTTCTGTACCTATAAACTATAAATAAATCTATATTCCAATCTTTATACAGGAATGATTTAACCATATTTATTGTTTTCTTTTGTCAGATTGCATTGATCATTAACACATTTTTTTTTCATTTTTTATGACAATTTAGAAATAGTTTTAAGATTTCAGCAAGTTTGAATATTTCATAGACCCTCACAAAGGTCAAATTACAGATGTTTTTGATTGTAAACGGAGCATTTTTAAACATTTAATTTCAGAATGGTACAAGATAAAATACACTATTTGTTTTATATCAGTTGTATATTTCAATTGTGGTTTAAATTATAATGTAATTATATAATGTTACATTGAAAATACATTCGTTTGATTTATTTTTCAATAAGAATCTTTATTTACAATATTTGTATATATCAGCGCAACATACTTTAATAGAACACAGGTTTAAAATAGGAGTAGTACCTCAACAAAAGATCACAGAGAATCAAACAAATATGCACAGCCAACACAAGATAATAATAAAAAAAACATTCTTAGTACATCAATATCATAATAAACGTACCTTTGTCTCTAAATACTGTCGACAATTTAGTCTTTTTGTTTGGGAGGGTGTGATTTGGACTTTGACTGGTATGTTTGTGTTTTAGTTATATACTGTAACAGAAAACAGATCAAAATAGAGGCTTAAATGAGGAAATTGAGTTTTACACCCCGGTAAAGATTTAACGTTCATATCTCGGTTAGTAAATTCTGGACTGGCGGAGAAAGCAGGAATATAGTGAAAAACTACCAACCTTCCACGAGCCAACTGACAAACTCTCTCACACAATAATCTGCTCAAACATGATTCCAACTAAGGAGATAAGAGTCAATGTAAACTTTTAATATTACACAACCATCGAGAAATAATGTGGAATGAAAATACATCATCATAAACAGGAAAGTACAGTTTATACACGTCATAAATAATAACAAAGATTTCAAATTAAAGTATAGAACATTAATTTTTACAACTTTAAATCTGTAAAGTTAGCAAAATGCTGGAACCAAGAAAATCGGCTAATGTCGGAACAATTAATAATCCATCAATCAACATGGTTTTTTCAGCCCAATCTGGAAGAAACGTGAAAATATTTATGTATTTTACTTTGTACATTAAAATTTATATTTGATTTCGTTATAGTTGTACAGTATTAATTCTCAAAATAGCTATTATTTTATATTTAGTTTAAGCTAAATATGGTTAATATGGGGAGCCGCACTGACAGAATTTAAAGGAGTAACAACATTTGCAAACTTGTGAAACATTAATGAAACAGATTTGCGTTTGCGAAAATTAAACATAGAAAATACGTTTGTTTTGCTAGAAGAATGGATAGTCGAGTGGTCTAAAGCTAGCGCTGAATAATCAGTGTGAAATTTTCAATCATTCAAGGCATTGCAATTGTTCTTTTGTCACTTAAAAGTGATCTTACCATCTAGGATCGTACATATTCGGGCAGATCCTAATGTGAGAAATTTTGTTCGCTTTATTAAAATAACCATTGCTATATGGATGTGAAGATTCGAAAAATAAAGAAACAGTATTTTGTTGTCAGAGCTCCGAAAGCCTTGATCGCTTAAGTAATTTAAATTGCCAAGAAGTATTTAGTTTTATATATTCGCGAATTTAAAAGGGGAAACGATAAACCCCAAAACACTCAAAAAGCTTCTTTTTTTGTTTAAAATCGAAATAGTTTTTAACTTTTGTTACAATAAGAGAAAAATAAAACCGCCCTGATTAAATCACGTAGTCTTGTTGGTATTACTTGTTAGAAATACCAGAATGGATCGTGTTTGACCGATAAATTGTTCATGGGTTGATTCAAACACTTTATTTTTATATTTTTACTTATTTATCTTAAAATTCTTTAATTTCACTTTTTGTTTTTTTAGTAAGGCAAGGCTTTGCACGAGTCAGCAATTAAAAAAAGCTTTGTTACAACATTTTTAACAGAAAAAGTATTTGTGTTTTGATTACTAGGAATAATGCGATTACTCCCTGGATGTACTGTAAGAATCTTTAAATAAAGAATGTTTATCTTTACTTGCATTTTGATGAACATACGATTATTGACAAATATTCTGTAAATATATAAAACAAATACCAGTTAAATTTTGATGTGCCAGATGTGCACATTTCGGAAATTCATTTCTCATCAGTGACACTTAGACCGAAGAGTTTGATAGATAAAAAACATAAGCCAAGCAGTTGAAAATAATGAATCTAAAGTTCCAAAATTATAAATCCAAATCCAGCTAAGGAATGCTTTGCATGAGGGAACAAACGTTAGTTTTAAATAAATTTCAAATTTCAGACGGCTGAAAATTTTGCTAAATAGTACATTTTCTGACAGCACAAAGTACTGCCTACTGAGTTATGGAAACCCTCGGGGAGTTTTACTCCACCAGCAGCGGTACCCGCTCAGGGGTAGTTAATATACAAAACAAATACCAATTAAATTTTGATGTGCCAGATGTGCACATTTCGGAAATTCATTCCTCATCAAGAATTTGCAAAACCCTGCTCTTATAGTTTCCTAAAATCAAATGATTTTGCAAGTTCAATGTCCTCGTATTGAACTTTTTTAATGTACTGATTTGCAAGTTTATTTTTTTTACAATCTCCAAGATCTACAGCCTATACATATATCATGCTTGTACTTTTAAATAAATTTTGCTCAATTATTTGTCAAGCAAACTTAAACAATGTATATTTTAGACTCAATTTTCAAAATTATAATCAGAGTCATATATCTCGATGATATAGTTATTGTTACGTAAAATGCAATGTTTTTCGTGATGTCTCTACCAGATTAAGGTTTCATTCAGCCTCGTAAATCAGCGCTTTAACATCGATCCGAGGTCGTTATAACTCAGTATTTAAGAGCTATACGCAGTATCACATTTATTGTATTTATCACGGATCGGTTCGGTTTTATTGATCTGTAAATAACTTTGATCTGTAAATTTTGCTTTTAGTGATATTTTTGTTTCCGCTCAGATTCTCGGTTAAGTGTACCCACGAGAAATAACATATAAGAAATCCAGGTCGTAGCAACTTTATGTAGAACACTTGAAAAAAATACAAAGACGGATACAGATATTTACGACCAATATCCAAACTATACTTTAGCGATATCGTTGCAAAGCATTCATACAGAATATCGGTCACTAGGCTAAAATTATAATGATAATTATATATAATTATATATACACTTCTTTGAATATATGTGATGAGGTGAGTTGAGTTTGAAATTTGAAAATCAAAGTCCGATAAAATTAATTGCTAAACAGTATATAATTGATAATAATTATAAAATAATCAGACTAAATACATTTTGATTAATGCTAACAAAAATTGTTTTAAGAGTTTAGGCCACAGGACAGGTTTAATAGCAAATATATGAAACAAATACCAGTTAAATTTTGATGTGCCCGATGTGCACATTTCGGAATATCATTCCTCATCAGTGACCCTAGACCTAAACTGATAGCTTAAATTGAATGACTGATTTACCCGAATGTAATATCCCTGTAAAGATGTGTCGTTCACTGATTTTTGGACGTCAGCATTCGTAAGTGAAAAAGGAGAATTTCATCTTTGCATTAGGCAGACTTGTTTAATTTACCAGTGCATGTGTACTATTATTCCTCGCACTTCTCTCTAGTTTTCAGTTGAATTTTCAAAAGAATTATTGAAGACAATGGTAAAGTATTTTTGGCTTGCTACGCTACGTCGCGGTCAAGTTTTTTGATGTGATGTACACCTAATGTGCTTTTACAATGATTTATATTGACCGATTGAAATTTTCTCACTTAACATATGCATGTTCTAGTGACTTATCCAATTCCATTTGACATATGTTTCGGTCTAATGAATCTATTTGACTATTGTATATTAACCTTTTTGTAACATACTTGTTTTTGGTTGTTCATTTTTCATCAAATTTTTCAGAGATTGTAGACGAGGGTAAACCAAGTTGGCGTTACCATTTTTGCCTCCAGCTTGAACAGTTAATACCATATTTTTACATCTTTTGATCAGTTCTTCTTTTTTATTTACCAAATTTTTTTGACTTCGTGACTAAAAAGCCATGGCGTTATCATTTAGTAAAAATACGATGCTCACAAAACATAGTATGTTTAAGTTCTGCCTGGGCGGAAACACAAGACCAACCCCCTCCTTTAGGATCCTTAAAGATTCTTAAATATGTCCTTAAGGATACTTAAAGATGCCTTAAAGACTCCTTAAAGCTATTCCATCTTTAAGGATCTAAAAATGAAACTTAAAGGACTCTTTAAGGACACCTTTCAGGATCTTTAAGGAGGCTTTAAGGGTCCTTAATGGAACTGAAATATTAAGGATCTTTAAGGAGGCTTTAAGGATCCTTAAAGATGTTTCATAAAAACAATTATTAATTGCACGATGCCTTTTTCATTCATTCAGTTAAAAGAATGATTTGTTCTTAGTAATTTTGAATTTTTATAGTTTATACGACATAGGGGACATAGATAACGCCTGTCTAAATTCTAATTTCTACATTAAGATTTGTGTAGAGGAGCCGTATTTAGTTTCCTAAAAATACTTGTTTCTTAATTCATAAATGAATTAGATAACGAATGTGCAGTTTTAACAGTACAGGTAAACAACCCTGTGTTTTAATCAGATCGACAGTTAGCATAAAGTAATTAACGGTATTAGTTAATTGTATAAAGCGGTACTTGATTGATTATAGATCCCAGGTGATTTCACGCGAGGTTTTTGACTTTGATATGCAGTTTCTTATCTAGGTAGGAGTAGGAGATCAGTATGAAATCAAATAACATGTTTAAATGATTACCTTGCCATGGGTGTTGGATATAAAAGTGTGGTTTCGGAAGTGATTTTAAGAGACAATTTTAATATCAAAATATTAAAACATATACAACTAAAGAAATAAAAGTAATCATTTATTTAATTAATTTAATTTAATTTAATTTAATTATTATTTTATTTTATTTTAGTTTATTTTATTGGGGGGTAGTGTTATGCATAGATGCAAATAAAGCATGAGAGAGAGAGAGAGAGAGAGAGAGAGAGAGAGAGAGAGAGAGAGAGCACATTTTAGTGTCTTTGAAATTAACATATATGGAACTGACACATGATGATGTCGGAATTCGAATAATTTCAATTCCTAATGAAAACGAGTTGGTAAAGTAAATATTTAAAACAAAATAAGAATATTACGGCAAAGGTTATTGTTTTCAAACATGATGAAGGTACGAAGTGAACATATTGAGGTAAGAAACCAGTCACAGAAGATAACCATTAATTGACAAACTTTATCTCAGTTGGATGTGAATTTCTGCAGTCAGAGTGGAGTGCAGCTGAATAATGATGATAACCCTCTCTCTCTGAATATTCATTATCATATAAACTCTCAATGTATTCAGTTCCCGACCTTGTTCGCTTTTTCTCTAAAATATTCATTTTCCACAAAACCCACCATTCTCTTTCTCTCTCTCAGCATATTCAGTTCTCTCTCTCTCTCTCTGTCTCTCTCTCTCATATTCAGTTTCCGCTGACCCCTTCTCTCTTTCCTTAAAATATTCAGTTTCTGCTGATCTTCCTCTATTTATATCTCTCTTTCCCTCAATTATTCAGTTTCCAACCTTCTTCTTCTTCTTCTCTCTCTCTCTCTCTCACTCTCTCTCATATTCGTTTTCTGCTGATCCCCCCTCGCTCTCTTAAACACAAATGGATACTCTCTCCCTCTCTCTCAGTATGTTCACTTCTCCCTCTCTCTAACTCTCTCTCGATCAGCTCAAGTGTATTAATCTCTCTCTCTCTCTCTTTCTTGTAGGTTGAATTTTTTGACTTGCTCGTAAAAGAATTTTAAAAAAAACATCTCCATCTTCTATATATTCAATTTCTGACCATTATCTCTTTCGGTATTTAATTTGCAACGATGAATAATAGGTAACCCCCCCCCCCCCCCCACATACACACATACTAGAAATTTCTGAATAATACTAGTACCTTAATATATTATGTGAACTGCAGATTCCAGAAAAAAAATCTACTGTTATTATTTTTTTATTTTGTTGAATAATAGACTCGGAAAGACCATATTTATTTATTTATTTATTCATATTTATTTATTTATTTTATTTATTTATTTTTTATTTATTTATTTAACCATCTACCTATTTATTTATTTATTTATTTATATTTTTTCTGACATTATGGCCAATAATTTAATTCAAAAGCTATTTGTTTAGTTAACATACTGCTTCTTCTGTATCAATTAAATTTCTAATTAAAACATATAAATAAAAATAATGTCAAGTAAAAGGAATTAGAAATAACAGATGTCATCAACATAATTAATTAAATGATTAATACACTTGATCATCAAACACCATCTTGCTGACTGATGTTAGAGATACTAGTATATTACAGGTAATTTTTAATGCATTTCTATCAACACATAATTTATCTAATGCATTTAAAATTCTATATAGATAAAAATGATAACTGGAGCAAATTATATATGAAATCTTTATAAAAAATATATAAAATTTTTATAAACATGAGGCCCATGGGCCTTAACGCTCACCTGAAGATATGTCCAATATTGTTTGCAAAGTGCAATAGACAATATATTAAGTACAGAAACTTTATAAGTTTTCTCAAGTTAAGAACTCCCACAAAACTTAATCAGAAATATATCCACTCACTTTTCATTTATAAGTAGCTTATATAATATGCATGAAGTAACTGTAGTGCAATGAATAATTTCCAAATTATTAATGAATTTCAGTATAATTATGCAGCTATGTCCTTGACCTTTGACCTCGAACCACATATAACTGTCATGTCAATACCTACAATATTCTAATATACATGCCTATGCATGACATTAATAGCTTTCAAGATAATAATAATTTTAGTATAACTATGTTGATATGACCTTGACCTTTGAACTTATAACCTTGAACCATATATCAACATGACTGTCATGTCAATACCTATAATATACAAAAAGTTAACAGTTTTCAAGATAATTAGCAGTTTAAGACTTCTTCTGCAGCTATGACCTTGACCTTTCAACATATGACCTTAAACCATATATCATATCAATACCTTCTTCTGCAGCTGTGACCTTGACATTTCAACATATGACCTTGAACCATATATCATCATATCAATACCTAATAATATTCTAATTATATGCCTATACAAAAAGTTAATAGTTTTCAAGATAATTAGCAATTTAAGTCTTCTTCTGCAGCTGTGACCTTGACCTTTTAACATATGACCTTGAACCATATATGGAAATGATCAGTCATATCAATACCTACAATATTCTAATATACATGCTTATACAAAAAGTTAATAGTTTTCAAGATAATTAGCAATTTAAGTCTTCTTCTGCAACTGTGACCTTGACCTTTCAACGTATGACCTTGAACCATATATCAACATGACTGTCATGTCAATACCTATAATAGTCTAATATACATGTCTATACAAAAAGTTAACAGTTTTCAAGATAATTAGCAATTTAAGTCTTCTTCTGCAGCTGTGACCTTGACCTTTCAACATATGACCTTAAACCCTATATCATATCAATACCTTCTTCTGCAGCTGTGACCTTGACATTTCAACATATGACCTTGAACCATATATCATCATATCAATACCTATAATATTCTAATTATATGCCTATACAAAAAGTGAATAGTTTTCAAGATATATAGCAATCTAAGTCTTCTTTTGCAGCTGTGACTTTGACCTTTCAGCATATGACATTGAACCATATATCAATATATCGTCATGTCAATACCTACAATATTCTAATATACATGCTTATACAGAAAGTTGATAGTTTTTTAGATATAGTGACAAATATATAATTTTCAGCAATTTCCCCACTCAGTCCTTACAATTTCCCCATTTTGAGCTCCATTGCTACCATTTGTGCAAATCTAAAAATAAATGACCTAAGGATGTTATAAATGATATAACTAAGGTATATGTCTTGTAGATTCAGAGAAGAAGATTTTTAAAGTTTTTCACTATTTCCCCCGTAATGGGGCCCCAAGGGGACATAACTCCTTCATTTGCGCAAATCTGAAAAGGCTTTACTCAGGCATGATGGCTACCAAGTTTCATCAAATTTGGTTTGGTAGTTTTGGAGAAGATGATTAAAATGTTAAAAGTTAACGCACGACGGACAACGCACGACAGACGACGGACAGGTGAACCATCGCAATAGCTCATCTAAGCTTTCAGCTCAGGTGAGCTAAAAATAAATATATAAAAATTAATTTGATCCTTTTGTTGTAAGAGATATTTTTAAAGGAATAAAAGAAAATTTTTCACAAATATATGAAAAATGTCCCACTTGTTTTCTTTTAGTCACGTGATCTCATTTACATATTCTTAGGGTCATATTTTATTATTATTAACTTCAGTATCATCTCTTCCATAGCTACATAGGTAAGGTGATGGACTCCTAACTTGAGGGACCAGGGTTCGATTCCCAGTGAGAGCGGATAAGTAATGATAATTTTAATGATAGAAATTCTTGTATTTCTATTAAATTAATTAGAATTTAATTTAAAAATGTATTAAAAAATACATTAAAAACTTGAGATTAAAAAATTATAAAAAGAAAATTAATTTATTATCGCTTTATTTGTTCAAAATAAATAAATGCATTAGTTTTTTTCAAATAAAATTTGAAAAAAGATTATGATAAAAATAATGTTTCATTGCCTTTTTTACAAAAAGGAAAAATATACATTTTTCCTTAAAGATCCTTAAAGCTTCCTTGAAGATGCTTAAAATTTCAGTTCCATTAAGGATCTTTAAGGAGTCTTTAAAGACTCCTTAAAGGCATATTTTAGGATCCTTAAAGCCCTCTTAAAGGTCCTTAAAGAGATATTTAAGGCAACTTTAAGGAGGCTTTAAGGATCCTTAAAGATGCCTTTTCATCATGTGAAAAAAGCGATTGTTTGAGAAATCATTTACGTCTGTCTTAACTTGGACCAGTTCATTCTAAAGGGTTTTTTTTAAGTTCTGAGCTGTGAAGTACATAGTTTAATTTTGAAACTTTTCCAAAAATCTGAAAAAAACTAAACGCTTGAAAAGGGAAAAATTGATTCATAATATAACACAACCTGGTAAGGCTACATATTATCGTAGCCGTTTTTTTCTCGGAAAAAAAATTAAAAAGGAAAGATCTTTTGTTGAACTTTTTTCTTTAACCACGCGTTTTATACTAACCGATAAGTAAATTTGTAGGATCTACTGTTTCGCCATTATAATGTGTATGATTCCAGCAATGTGCCATTGGAACATTTCATTTAAAATATTTTGGCCTTTTTGATTTTAGAATTAGATTAAAAGCTTGCATGGTAATTTTCCTAGCAGTAAAATCTTACAAAATAGAAAAGTTAATTCTTTAACATTTAATTCATACATATTGTCGTCTCTTTCGTTTTAGTGTCGATTTTACAGGTGACATAACACATAAACACTCAAAATATAATTTTCATACTAATTTAGAAAGTACTTAAAATATTTCATGCTTGAGCGCTGAAATTCTTTTTATACTTAATTACGAATTTCATGCTATGGCGCTTAAAAATCATAAATTAAAAAATCTTGAATTTTAAAAAGAATCATGAGACGGGTACCTATTACATAAAGTGATTGCAATTCTGTCTTTCCCGATATCTTACATTATTTTGTTTAATACTGATTCTGCATACATTGTACTAAAATCGCCTGAGTATAATCCAATAATTGTTTTTCTTACACATAAGTCAGAATCAATCTTGCACATCAAAATTTAACTGGTATTTGTGTTATATATTTACTACCCCTGAATGGGTACCGCTGCTGGTGGAGTAAAACTCCCTCAGGTTATCCTTACCTCAGTAGGCAATACTTTGTGCTGTCAAAAAATGTACCATTTAGCAAATTTTTTCAGATTCTTAAACTTTGAAATTTATTTAAAACTAACGTTTATTCCCTCAAGCAAAGCAGTCCTTAGCTGGATTTCGATTTATATAATTTTGGAATTTTAGATTCATTATTTTCAACTGTTTGACCTATGATTTTTATCTAACAAACTTTCGGTCTTAGTGTCACTGATGAGGAATGGATTTCCAAAATGTGCACATCTTACAAATCAAATTGTAACTGGTATTTGTGTTATATTTACATCAACGCGTTTAGTTCTCGAACGTCGAATGAAACCACGTGTACTTGGGAAAAACAGCCCCTCAGCAATCAAGATGACAAACTTTTCTAAAAAGAACAGCCGAAACGGATTCAAACTTAGATCACAGGTATTTGGGTACAGGATTTTTTATTTTTATTTTTGTTAAATCTGGGACGATTAATTGTAAAAAATACCTGAAAACTTCGATTGCTTAAAAAACCTCCTCCTCTATACAGAAAAAAAAATAAATGAATAAATAAATAAATATAGAAAATTTAAAAACAAAGTTTCTCACTCTGAAATGTAAACACGGTCGACCCACTAATGGGAATCTCCGCCTAACGTCATATAATTTTTATTAACATTAAAAAAATCCGTCATCGATCGTACTAAAAATAATTTTCTATTAAAACTCCCAAAAATTTCTCGCTCGTTCGGCGATATTTGACCATTCTATCGTCGAAATTTATCATCTTGGGTAGTCGTCCACCATTTTTCAAAGTTGCTCCATCGGAAGTAAGATACACAACGCCCCTTACCTTTTTTAAAGATTAATAAAAATCGTATGATTTTAGGCTGGGATTCCCCGAATGGTCGACCGTGTTTATATCTAGGAGTGTGAAACCTTGTTGTTTTATGTATAGAAAAAGTTTTATCTTATTTTATTTCATTTTTTAAAATCGTTTTTGAAGTTTTCATGTATTTAATACAATTTAATCGTCACATAATTTACCAAAAAATAAAAAATAAATATAAATAATCCTGTATCCAAATACTTGCGACTTAGATGGAGGGAGACACTGTAGTTAGTATGCGCACGAATTAGAAAACGAAGAAGACACTGTAGTCAGTATGCGCGCGATTTAGAAAACGAGGGAGACACTGTATGCAAGCGATTTAGAAAACTCAGGTACCAAGTATCCAAATACCTGTGACTTAAAGGAGGGTGACACTTTAGTCAGTATGCGCGCGATTTAGAAAACGAGGAAGACACTGTAGTCAGCATGCGCGCGATTTAGAAAACGAGGGAGACACTGTATGCAAGCGATTTAGAAAACTCAGGTACCAAGTATCCAAATACCTGTGACTTAAAGGAGGGTGACACTTTAGTCAGTATGCGCGCGATTTAGAAAACGAGGAAGACACTGTAGTCAGTATGCGCGCGATTTAGAAAACGAGGGAGACACTGTATGCAAGCGATTTAGAAAACTCAGGTACCAAGTATCCAAATACCTGTGATTAAAGGGGGTGACACTTTAGTCAGTATGCGCGCGATTTAGAAAACGAGGAAGACACTGTAGTCAGTATGCGCGCGATTTAGAAAACGAGGGAGACACATGTAGTCAGTATGCGCGCGATTTAGAAAACTCGACTACCAAGTCCCGCCTTAAACAAGAAAGTCGATGACTTTATGTTATGTTATGTGTATGTGGAATATTTTATGCAATATCATTTCTATGAACACGATTTTATTCTATAAAACTTTTGATAATTAAATCGAACTAAAATGTGCAATAAACAATGAATAATCAGCTGTCTGTTTTATATCTACTTTACAAAATAAAAAAAATATTCGCTTTACAAGATTTGCGTTATCTAATTCTCCATCGTTAAAACAATGGAAAAAAATTACAGACGCGTGAATACAAAATTAATTAATTTGATAATATTGTCTAATGCGGCTATAGGGATTTCCTAGTCAAAACAATTTAGTGGGGTCATGGAAACCAGTGAATTCTGTGTTTAATCATACAAATGGTTGTCTTCCTCGTCTAGACATTGCCTCGATGTAGTAGATTTTATGTGCTAAACAAATGTTCGCTATGATCTTATTTGACAGCGATAGCATCATTAATCAAAATTCTGACATATCAAATCAATAGATCGGATAAAACATTTATTTTCTACATAATTATTTTGATCACGAAACAACTACTGTATTTGTAAACGTTTGGATTATAGCGCCATTATTGCATCTTTTACGATATCGCGTGTTGTTGCAAAACTCTACTTGAGAATATTGATAAAAATCTAAGATAGGGCGCATTCGAAGCGCTGTGCAGATCGTTCCTATCAACTTGATCGATTTGCAAATTAACTGGCACAATTTCGGACAAGTTTCGATTGTGCCGCGGCTAAAGGTGGTGTAGCTGGAACAGTGACGTCATTAAAGATGAAGGACATAAAACAAATCGACTAGTCAAGGATCAAACGTCTGTGCAGTCAAGATAAATAAACCTGCTGTTCGAGCTGTGGTTAAATAGCACTCAACAAAGCTGTTAGCCTCAGCAGCTTAATTGATCCCCGTTAAAGAAGAGTTTTTTAAGCTATGGTCCGCTTTACACCGCTTAATATTTTCGTCCCACTCAGTTGTATCGTATTCTAATAAAATTGCTATAGAAGCTTTATATTTTTTTTATCAAATTCAACTTTTGGTGCCAGAATATTCAGAAGATTTGCAGTATCTTAACATTTGGAACATGTTCTGGACTTACTTTTCGAGTACACACTAAAAATTGTAATGAAGTTTCCTAAAACGTTTTAATAGAACCAAGGCATGACGGTAGTTGAATTGCATACTATTATTTACTTTGTCTTTATAGTATCTACAATACACTTGATGAATTCCAAGACAGGGTTACTATTCACGCCCGACCTTGAGCAGTATTCTCATAACAACAGCGATTGTCTACAGATTACTGACGTTGGTTTGTTGGTTGTTATATTCTTTCACATAAGAAATTATTTATCTATTCCCAAGGACAGCAAATAACGTATCACTAAGAATTAATCTACAAAAAAACTTGTGTATTTTTGTGATGGAAAAGTGTTGATAATGATCTTCCTTGTGCTTGTACTTCAAATGGCTAAAAATACATCGGACTTTTTGTCAATAAGAATTATCAGCAAGAATAATAGTTTTTACAAAAAGGTTCAAATTCAGTGCAGTTATCTAAAAATAAGTCAGGGATTATTCATTTGAAAATCTTATACATATAATAGATATACAGTTTTTGTAAGCAATACTCTGTCTACTCATTGTCAAGCGCCATTTATATGTATTACACGACGGCCCAGTTTTGAATTATTGACCTCCTCTATGGAGGCGGACGCTAACAGTTCCTAGTCTTTTGGTTGGTTGAATGTCATTTTACATCACAGAAACAATTTGCCAGCTATTTATGACGAGACTATTTTCATAATCTTTGGAGATTTATTTTAGCAAAAGTTTATACGACGCGAAAGTTAGCAAGTGTTTTTTTTGACCAGCATTGTATTAGTGCGCTCTTATAGTGACCTTTAGACTGCAAACACATTCGCCTGTGATGTATCAGATAAACATCGCAATCCACTGAGCCTTGTTCCGAGTCAAGCAGTAAAAGCCTACGATAAGAAAAATTCCGTTCTTTGCTTGCGATGGACTGAAGTTGACCCGGTCGAGGCCCAAACTTACGACACCTTGTTCTCGAGGTGCCTATATATTAAGTATATTGCCTTAAAGAAAAAGTACTTACCGCCGCTTCATTGATTGTAAAATTAAATGATAAATGCAAATGGTGCATAAATATCGATCATTTACCAGATAATATAGACCAAATGGATGATCAGGTCTGACAGTGCCGACATATTCTCGTTAAATTAGGGATAATAGCTTTTTAATCTACATCTATTGCCTAACGAATAATGCTTACATCATATTTTATATTAACTTTGTAGCTGGAAACTATAAACCATTCGTTATTTTCTTGTTAACTCATGCTTCAATGAACTGATTTTTGTTTTAGATAAGTAAACTATATACAAAATAGCCATGGATAATGTCAAAGAGTAAATTTCATCTTGATTCATTGCTTGATTTATTGTCATTATTCTATAATTTTTTAACTGACCAATTTAAAAAAATTCAGTTGTTTTATATACATTTCTATATATCAAACGTTTATTCCAAATCGAAGGTAGACAATTAATTATGATAAAAACATGATAGAAAGTTTTGTTTAATATAGGTTAATGGTAAACTCTCAAAGTCCGAAAGCTTTAAACATAACCATTACTATAATACAGTTATACTTTTAAAAGCACGTAGAATGCCCACGTAAATAAAATTTTAATGGTTTATTATATACAGTTTAAGTGCTTTGTGATAAAAAAATGCTCAAATAAAAATTCCTCTGTATAATCACAAATGTTTCCCGATGAAATGCTAGTGGTTCTATACAGCTAAACAACTTCATAACATTTTTCTATTATACTCTCTGTTCATATAAACTGGAAATTGGGCAAATTTTTACAATCATTCACTCAGTTGAGTGTATACTCAGCTCAGATGTTCCCATTTTTATGCCATCAATATTTTTAAAAATTTATTTTTATGAGACTTTATTTTGTTTTTTTTTAACACAGTTATACTAAACAGTTAAAATATAACGTTATTTTAGGTATTCATTTTAACTGTTAAATGTCTTTAAAATGGAACCACTACGGAAGCTCACTTAGTAGAGTGCTCGCCTTGTATCTGGATGGTCGGGTTCGAGCCCCGGTAGGTCTGACTTAGACTTAAAAATTGGTAAATACGCAAACAACGCATTATGGTTTTCTGACTGTAGCTGATCGCACCAGTTTATTGTGCGGACGGATACTTTACTCGAGTGCGCTCTGCACGAAGTGTACGTATGCGTCCGCACAAAATACGAATGCGATCAGCTACGTCAGAAAACCACATAAGTGGTTTTGTATTTATCACATACCCTACCAAACTGAAAGAAAGCTTTCATTTCTAACTCAATCTGCCAATAAATTCACAATCAGTTTTTTAATATTGATTTTTAATCTGATTGGAAAAACCTATTTTTTATTGGAAAACGCTAAAAAAAAACATGCTAAAAAGTAATTGAAAACAACAGATAATTGTTCGTTTAGGTGTCATTTGTTAACATTTTAAAACTACTATCGTAAACCCTGGTTAAAACTTAAAAACAAATATTGATTAACCCTTAAAATGCCAAAGGGCCTCAAATGCGGCCCTTGCTGTATCCCTTTGAGTGCCAAATGGCCGCACTTGGTGGTTCTTTCAAAGTTGACGTTGCAACAATCACCATGACGTCATTTGCCATTGAATTACGTCGTACGTAACTTCGGGACGCTTCGTATTTCCATAGTCATGGCCCCTCCGTGGATTCGATTATACCCGCCGGAAAACCAAGACAGTCCATTTGATTTCCATGAACTAACTGGACCGAAGAACATGCCATCGAGGGATTCAACTCCACTAACATATTTCATGTTGTTTTCTACCATGAATTTATTCAGACAGTGTGTCAAAGAAACAAACAGGTGAGAAAATCGAAGGTGATATGGGGCCCGCATAATAATAGAAAATTGATTTTGCCACTGAAATGAATGGCTCTATCAACTATGGAACTTTAAAGATCCGATTATCATACAATGTAGTTGGTATGATACAATGTGAAAATATGTATCATAAAATGTAATGTGTAGATTTGATACAAATGTGTAGATTTGTTACAAATCTGTAGGAAGGAAGCAATTTTGCAGAGTTGATACAATACAGTATTTCCAAATAACTTTAAAATATTTTGTCGAACGAAAGTCGATTTTGAAAGACCTGACAAGTTTTATCTTTAGCTTTTCTTGATCTTGTTACCGGGTTCTAGACGGTCTTTATGATTTTATCAAGTGCATATGTTTTGCAAATTGGTAACGGAAATCAACTGTAAACGTATTTAATTCAAAATTACCTTGATCATTGTCCAGTACCATAACTTGGCAAATTCAGTCGTTTCATTATTTACATTACAGATAAGCAGAGATTTTATTGGAAGGAATATTGGAAGGCTTGCTCCCCACTCACGTGTAAAAGCCTGGAGGCCAGTATCTTTTACCTTTATCTTTGAAATTTCTTTAAAACTTAGGTTTGTTCCCTCATGCAAAGCATTCCTGAGCTGGATTTGGATTTATATAATTTTGGAACTTTAGATTTATTATTCTCAATAGTTTGGCTTATGTTTTTTATCTATCAAACTTTTCGGTCTTAGTGTCACTGATGAGGAATGAATTTCCGAAATGTGCACATCTAGCACATCAAAATTAACTGGTATTTGTGTTATATATTTGCAAAGCCTCCGTCTAAATTTCAGGAAAGCGCCGTCTCTCGATTTGGTTTTGCTCACAAGTGTTGACATCATGACAACGTCTCTGTTTGTTGCGCCGTAATAAAAAAAAAACCCAGTATTTAACAATATTTTTACGAAATTGGTTATCATTTAAGGAAATTTCAAGTTATAGATTAGCTTTTAAAGTTCCCGCAAAATTACGCAAAAATGGCGCTAAAATGTATTATTATACCTCATGTAATTTTCAAGTAATTTGGTTGGATAACTAACCGTTTGAAAATAAAATAATATCACCCTTAGATTTACTAAGAATAAAGAATGGCGCGCGTGCTTCAGGTTAACATTAGTTGAGGAGTTATGGTAACGGGTAATATTACAAAAAATATCACATGCGCAAAAGGAATCTTTAATCACACAATCGAACGCATTTCGATCACAAGCAGCTAAACGTTTGATGGATACGATCTTTTATTAATAGACATTTTATTCATATGCAAGCGTTTCTTTGATCAAGACTACCTGTCATCAGACGACAGACGACAACCGTCGATTGGTACAGTAATGATTTTTTTAAGTAACAGAGAATCTCAGGTTAAGAGAATATCTGGAGAAAGACATTTGGCATAATAAAATAAATATAACATTCATAAGAGGAGGGTATATTGCATATTTTCACCCTGAGGAAACCATTGTCAACCGAGGCAATGTTATCTTGACGCTCCCGAGAGGCTTCAATGATTGTGACTTTCAAATTTGCAAGGCCCGAAATGTTGCTTGGCATTCTCTTAGAGAGTTCCTATGGCATTCAAAGGGTTAATCAAAATTAGCTAACATCGACCGGGATTCTCCCAACTTGACAAAATTCTCCCAACTGAATAATGATGTCACATACGAAAAGTTCTTGCGTATTCATGACGTTATGATGTTGTTGGAAAAGGGAATTTCCCTAAAAGTAGTTTCCGGTTTCTATGGTGATACGGTTGTTGTATCGCACATGTGCGATACGGACCATTGTATCACATAGCAAGAAAATATATTTTATCGCTATAGTAATATTCAATGGGTATGTGATAAAAGACTTTTCTTTTGCCAAGCGCTCGGCATGTAGAAAAGTGAAAGGCACATGGTCCTTTTGCAAGAGAATTTAAAAACTATGCCATGGCAGGCGTGACGTCCTAAAGACCCCTCCCTGCACAATGCCCTAAGCGTACTACAAAGATTAAGATTGTTGCAACTTGATCTTTAGCCGGTGACGTCTCGATATAAATGTGATAATCTGGACTAGAATGTAAAACCTCATTGAAATGTTTCGATTCAAGTTAACCCTCAATTTAAATTTAGTGACTGATTATGAAAACTTAGATCTCTTATTAGTTGTCAAATTTATTTTTCTTCTTTGTCTGTTTTGACTTGGGTCTCGGAGTCGTTTCTACTGCGAGTACATTAGTTCGCTTTTCAAAGTTAGGAGGTTTTCTCTGGAAACTCCGTTTTTGTAAACCATCTTTGATAAAAATAAAAATATAAAACTAAATTCAAGATAAAAATAATGTCTTGACTTGGTCATAAAACATATTGTTGTTACGCATTCCTGTTGACTTGACCACTGACGCATTCAAGTTTATGTTTTTTTTTTATCTATGTTCTTTATTTAAATAGCCAAAGCTGGGACGCAAAAATGCAAACAGCAGAGTCACTTGTCCTAAGTTTTGACGACTTTTTGATAGATAAAGATATATATATATATATATATATATATATATATATATATATATATATATATATATATATATATATATATATATATTATGGATTTAAAATTCAGTATATTTGAAAAATTTCACTAACGACATTAAGTTCTGGGTTAATGTAATAAACCCCAGGCCTTCTTTTTAGTGAAGCAGAATGGATATTCCAAATTCTTAGTTACAACTTTATAAATATGTCTTTTTTCGTACATTTTTAATTCACAAATATTTTTTTACAAATATTTTTTTCCAACGAATAAAATTTACTGCATGTTAAAGATTTTGAAAACGTGTTTAAAGTGGACTTGAGTTATGCTGTTTAAGGTCTCATTCTTAAAATATTTCATTATTTGAAGGCAGTCAATATAGAATAGTGAAAGAAAATCATCGAACTTCAGCAAGCAAAATGTTTTTGACACAAAGATCGAAATTTAAACCAAGGAAGAAAGGGCACATAGATCTGTACACGAGCGCTTGAGATCACGCTTTTTCGAATGTGATATCCAATATTATCTCCCATGTAATTTGATTTAAAGCTATTATTGACATAGCCATTACAGAAGGAAAATAACTTCGTACACACGTATACAAAGAAAAGAAAAAAAATTCCACAAATTAGTTTTTAATTTTTAAAATTAATTTTATTTTTTTTTCAAAAGTTTTATAAAGAAAATTTTAATTTAAAAGTATCAAAATTGATGTCCAACTGAAATTTGGTCAAGATTTTATCTAGTATATTTAAAAAATAGAAAAATGCAAATTAGTAAATATATAACACAAATGCATGTAAAATTTTGATGTGCATTTCAGAAAAGCATTCCTTATCACTGACAACAGGGGCCTAAAAGTTTAGTAGATGAAAAACAAATGCTAAACTGTTTAAAATTACTGAATCTAAAGTTTCAAAATTATGTGAATTCAAATTTAGTTGATATATATTAGTTTTTATCAGGCGCCATTTAAAAAAATTATCAACACATTACTTATACGAAAACTGAATTAGTACATGACATTTTTGATATGGTTGTGTTTAAAAGTAGTATTCCGGTAGTAGTATTCCTGTTTAGGACATTTTATATCATCATCAAATTGATATTCATTTTAGGTTTATTATTTTAATAATAATATTTTGATTACTAGTTTAGTTTCTATTTCTATTTTCGATCAAGTAAAGGTAAATATCGCTGACTCTATATTAAAGACAAGTTTTTGTATTATTTTCCGATTTCAATTTTTTTAAAATTGATTCAACAAGAGCAAAGATGTGCAATTATAATTATTAGTTTAAATCGTGAGGACGTCCAATACAAGTTCAAAAATTTAATAAAAAATCCACAACGCGAAGAAAATCAAAATTTTAAACCATTTCTGAAATGGTTCAGATCAAAGAATAAAGTTTAATGACTATTTAGGTTCCTATTGTTTGTGTGTGTGTGTTTGTGTGTGTGTGTATGTGGGTGGGTTGGTGTTTTAACTTTCATTCCATTTTCCGAGATATGCACATCTGGCACATCAAAATTTAGCAGGTATTTGTTATATATTAATTATTTATTTTAGAGAAGACATAATAAAATGTTATATGATGATTCCATGTTTTGAAAATTGACATAGAAATATTTACAAATTGAGTTGAGTTAATATTTGTTTTCTATTTTTTTATTTATCTGACATATTAATGTTTGGTTCCTAAATTATCTTTTATAATTATCCGAGTTCCTTAATTGCAAAAGTAAAAATATCTTATTTAATTCATAATAAAAAAAAAACTTTTTCAAACAAATAGCATTTGCTCCATGAAATACAACTGCTTAAACTGGACCTGTGTCATGCTGTTTTACGCTTCATTTAATTTTTTTACTTATTTGAAGGCCGTCAAAATAGAGTTGTGAAAGAATTCGGAACCCAAAATAAGCACCGACCTTCGGGGAGGGAAAATGACTTTTTGGCAAAGATCAGAATTTAGACCAAGAAGAATAGAGGCTCTTTGATCTGTAAACGAGCGCTTTAAATTTCGCTTTTTATACGCCCGTCAAAGACGGGGCGTATTATGGGATCACCCTTGGCGGGCGGGCGTCCGGGCGGGCGGGCGTACTGGCGGCGGGTTTGTCCGGCCCATAACTCTGACATCAATGGTCAGAATGACTTGAAACTTGGTATGCCTACTTACCACGATGATGCAAAGTGCAGTGCTTAGGAACCGTAACTCTAGCTTCCTTAATTTTTGAGTTATTCCCCTTTGAATGCTGTTAGCATGTTTGTCCGGATCATAACTTTGACATCTATGGTCAGAATGACTTGAAACTTGGTATGCTTACTTACCACGATGATGCCAAGTGCAGTGCACAGGAACCGTAACTGTAGCTTCCTTAATTTTTGAGTTATTCCCCTTTGTGTGCTGCCAGAGTACGCGGCGGGTTTGTCTGGCCCATAACTCTGACATCTATGGTCAGAATGACTTGAAACTTGGTATGCTTACTTACCACGATGATCCGAAGTGCAGTGCTCAGGAACCGTAACTGTAGCTTCCTTAATTTATTCTACCAGGGAGCAGATACACATAGAGTTGTAGGCTGAAGAACTTGCTGTCTTTGAAACAACCCAGTATACTAGACATTACCTCAATTTTGTGATGAAGGTTACAAGAACATGATGGTAAAATTATATAAATGGTGTGGCTGGTGGTAAGTCTATTTTGTTACTGAAAATAATACCAAAATCTCAATAATTACTATTGTTTTTTATTGTACTCTTCTAATTAGAATTTTTATTTTCTTTACTTTGTACTTATTGTACTTGTTGACTTGTGCACTGCATTTTGTATCATTGTGATGAATAATTGAATTGACTTATTGATTATGAACAGCTCATATGAACTGTATAAGTCCCTTTACAGTTTATAATAAACAAAATATCCACATAAATGACTTGCATATTTGACGGGCGTATCATGCTCTGCCATGCGGAACTCTTGTTTAAAAAATGACAACTAATAATATTTTCATGTTGTTTGTTTTTAAGCTCTTCTTCATCCGTTATTGTCGTAGCTTTTATAAAAGGGGAATAACTCGTGTAAAAATTCATAAATGTATAGAAATACACTTCTGGTTTATGTTATACAAACAAATCACAAATCGAATTTCGAAATTGTTTAAATTATTAAAAAATTCTTAATTTAATTTTTTTTTCAAAAAAAATTCAAAATAAAAATTTACATTTTCTGAGTACATTTTATAATCATAATTTCATCATCGTAATTATTAATATATTTCTGTTCAAAAGTCTTATTCTTGTTACGAACAATTGAAATCAAATTGATATTCTTCTTTAGGTTTTCTATCTTAATAATAATTTTTATAATGCTAGTTAAAACTTTTCATTTTATTTTAGAACAAATAAAAAGTAAATATTGTTGACTTTATATTTAAGACAAGTTTTAATATTATTTTCCGCTTTCTGTTTTTAAAAATCCTGATTAAAAAAAAAACAAAGAAAAAACAAAGATGTGCAATTGTAATTACAATCAGGTTAAACGTAAAGCAAACCAATACACGTGCAAACTCATTTTAATATCGAATCCCCAAAGTAAAGAAAATAAAAATTCTAATTAGAAGAGAACAGAAGAAAACTGTTATTAAAATGTTGCTGCAGTACTTATTTTTTCCAACCTGAAACATCCATGCCTACCTACACGGTAAAAATTTTAAAACCTTTTTTAGTACAAAATTCATATATCAAACGTAAAACTTAATTTTCTTAATTTCATTTATTTTATTTTTTTTAATTATAATTATTTTCTATAACAAAAGTGTTTACTAAACGAAAACAATTTCTTTATGGCTTAGTGGTTGTGTATGGACTATGAATTATGTGTACATTTGTAAATGAGTTTCAATCATCATTTTGTTCCGATTAAACGTAGGAAAAACGGCTGGTACAAAATAAAATTGACAGAAAAACAAGAGACAATTGCATGCAGGATGCACAATCTTTTAAACGGGCTACAAAACTGTAATTATAAACTTTTTTTGTTTTTGAATTCTCTGAACTTATCAATGATTACTTAACGTCTGGGATATCACGGCTAAAGCAAGCAACAAAGAATGTAAATGAAAACAAGCAACAAAGAATGTAAATGAACACTTTAAGCCGAAACGTTTTGAAGAGTTCATTCGAACGTAGATCTAGAAAATTTAGTTCACATTCGCGTATAGTCTATCAGTTATATTCAATTTATGAATGGTAATTTAAATCTGAATAGTCTTAAAACTAATCATGCTGACAAATGTGTGAGAATTTAAAAGTATGATCGTTATTGGGTTATATTCTTATCAGTTTTAAAATTTTAGTTAACAGTAATTTTTGCAGTGGTTTTATACGGATAAAGATACTCCTTATTTACTGACGCACAAATTAAACGCCTGTTGGTCAATCCGTAATCATCCTTTACCTAGTTGTAAATTAGAGGAACAGCATTGAAATTTTAAATATTTTTGTAAACCTACCTGTGATTTTTTTTTTAAAATTGTTAATTGGAAATTCATTATCAACTTTACAACAACTAATTATAAAATGGAAACAAGTATACTAATTTGAGTTATAATATATCATTAGATAGAACAGAATTTTTACAATGATTTCAGGGTATGAGAAAATGAAAGATAACCAAAAATTTAAAGAATAATTATAAAGTATACGAGTAATCTCTCTTATACCATATTACATATATAGTAAATATCAGATTAAAACAAAAGGACATTCATTTTGACGTTATTATGAATGGACAATGGATATGCTGAAATATTAATCCGATTTTTACCAAAAAATACATGTATATAAAAGATACTATTAAAACAACATTTTAAGAAGAGGTTTGCCATTTTGATAATTTATAAATATTATGAACGCATTAGAGAAGCTGGTCAAAACACAATGCAGTATTTAAATCTTACCATTTTCACGCATTCTGATTGGCTTAAAAGTTATAAGTTATTTCCTCATAGACTGTTTTGACCACTGCCAGAACTATTTTATTGTAAACAATGGCGAAATAAATTCATGCGCACATTTCATAGTTGTTAACATTCAACTAATTTGTTTAATCAACATTAAATGTTATGTTTTCGATGTTGTAATTTTAATATTTATTATTATGAAAGTTGAATTAAAAGCTTTGCCTTTAATTTTTGCTTTTTTAAGTAAAGCAAATAATTAGGTACTCAAATTAATTGATCGACAAGTTTTAAAAAATTACTTTGCTTTTGAGGTTGTGATAAGAACATTTACTAGTATGTTTGTGTTTTATGATTACGGAAGAAAAAAATGCTGGCAGAATTGAAAATTCTTAATCAGGAATCTGTATCTAATAAAAACGTTGGTACTCATACATGTATAAGCATTTAAGAACGAACAGGAAATACTGTAATTAATGTAAAAGTAGGCTTGACAAGACAAAAAAAAAAAAAGACAAATAGATACTGAAGCAATGTTGAAACTATTAACTATTATCCTTCAAAACTAAATAGAGGATTGGTCAAAATGTGTGTTTAAGTTTTATTTAAACCCTTCATTTCTAGTTATTCATAATCGCTAACTAAAGAATAAACATAAAGTTTATTTAATGACTGAAATCGAAATATATATTGACACACTGGACCTTTTAAACCCAGCCACATAAGTGAAGAATTGTCAAAGTTGTCTGGAAAATAGATTATACGTGGATTGGCGGAGTTTTCTTCGTCTACATGTGACCTGGAGCCAATGTGCAGACATTTGCTTTACTATGGAACGATACTTGACATGGTACTGGATAGCCAAAGACAACAAAAAAGACAGCAAAAAAGCAAGGAAGAATTTTTAATTTTGATATGATGATGGTGGTTGGGGTTTTTTGAAGCCTGGTGTCGAATTGGGGCTGTTTTAAAAAAAATTGTCGAAAAAAGGGTAAGAATTTTGATTGTTAGGGGCTCTATGCCGGCGTAAACGACTACTCTGTATACGAAAAACATAGGGGATCTTTATCGTGCCCCGTTAGGCTGTCGGGTACACGGAACCTCCGGCTTAACGTCTTATTCGAGAAGACGCACACGTTGCATACAGACACATTCATACAGAGCTGATAGATTGAAAGAAAAGTACCTGAAAAAAAACAACACATATACAGACAAGACAATCACCCTAGGGTGACATGAGTGTAAGGAATAGACGTCACATTGCTTTTTATATATATATTTTTTTTATTTTAGCGTTGAACATTCATGCCGTGGATAAACATATAAAAAGATTTAGACTAACACACTCCTCGGAGTTGGATACATCTGCTCACACATGTGCTCAGCCTTTTACTCTTCATATATACATTTGTATGCATGTTTGTGTGTTTTCGGGTATTAAAAAATATTTAAAAAATAAGTAAATAGATAAATTTTGACCTGCTATGGTCTGACTATGCACAGTTAGCCGTGGCCTGGCCTAAACCGTAGCAGGTGTTCGCGGTAGGATTCTGTGCTAAAGTTCCGAAAAATAATTAAATAGAAAACTAAATATAGAGGTGGTTAGAGAGTAGTAGTTATTAGAGGTGCCAAATATAGAAGAGATTTTGATAATTTCGACCTGCTATGGTCCGACTAAGCGCAGTTTAGTCGTGGCCTGGCCCCGACCGTAGCAGGTATGTGTACTGCGCTAAAGTTCCTTGATAGTTGTTTAGATATTGGCATTGAGGGATGATGGTAAGGAGAAAAGAATAAGAATGATATAATAGACGCGTGAGTTAGTATGAGGATGGAATGTACTGGGTGTATGTACATTTGTCCGTCAGTTATTTTGTGTGCGTAACGAAGTTGTGTTAGATCCTGCTGTGGTATTGTATTTTGTCAATAAAGTCAGTTAGGTGTGCGTATGTTTTGTTCATTAGCCTGGTCGGTGGATTTAGCAGCTGTTGTAGTGAGACAATGCCTGTGTTATGAACCAGTACCCGACGCTTCTGAGAGAATTGTGGGCAGTGCAGTAGCACGTGCTCTATGGTCTCAGGTTGTCCACAGTGGTTGCATTCTGGACCGCAGTTTTTGATGCGCTGGGTATGTTTGTGACCATGAATCATGGTGGTACCAATTCTCAGACGTGTTATGGTGCGGTCTTTTTGGCGCTGCGTGTATATAGCGTGGTTCTTGGGGTTGGTGATAATTCTAGTTGCTTTATCCAGGTGGTACTAGTGGTGATGAGTAGGTCAGTCCACTTTTGTTTGATCTTGTGGGATATAAGTGAATACATTTCTCTGTAACCTAGTTTTACATTATTTTTGGCCAATGGTTTGTCAAGCGCTAGTTTTGCTGCTTCGTCAGCTATTTTGTTTCCTTGGATTCCGATATGCGACGGTATCCAAGATATAGTTGCTTATAGGTGGTGAGCTAAGTATTGTATTTTGAGTAATAAATCGGGTCTGTTGCTTCTTCCGGAGCTAATTGATTTGGCACTTGATAGAGAGTCTGTTAAGAAGACAGCTTTTTTTATATTGTTTTCGTGTATAAGCCTGAGTGCACTACGAATAGCTATCATTTCTGTGGTATATATAGACAGATGGTCCGAAGTTCTGACGGCATAAGTTTTGTTTAAATGCAGTATATGTATACCGATACTTGTTTTGCCGGTTTTGGGATCTTTGGAGCCATCTGTATATATTTTGATGTAGTCTCTATAGTTGGAGACAATGTGCTCCAAGGCAAGTGCCAGGTGAGCTGGGTTTGATTGTGTTTTGGTGATTGTGTGTGTTAGTGTTGTGTCGACAGTTGTGTCAGTGTATAGCCATGGAGGTTTGACAGGTGGTTGTTTTTTAACCTGTTCTATTTGTCTAGATCTAGTTCCTTAATATACTGTTTAACCTTAAAACCATAAGGTTCTGTGTTAGGCCTCTATTTTTTGTATAGTTTTTTGTAGACGCGACAGTCCGTTAAGGTGTCGTTAACCGGTAAGTTGTGTCCGTTGGGGGAGGTGCGGGCCCAGTATCTGAGGGTTAATAACTGTCTACGTAGGTGCAGTGGCATTTCACCAGCTTCTATCTGGAGAGAGGTGATGGGTGTGGCTTTTATGGCCCCTAGAGCTATTCTTAATGCTTGTTGTTGTAGGATGTCAAGTTTATTGAGCGTCGACTTATCAGCCGACGCGTATGCTTGACAGGCAAAGTCCAGGTTCGATCTCAGCAGTGCTTTGTATATGAGCAAGAGTGTCCTTTTGTTAGCACCGAACCCGTTCCTGAGACGTTTCTCATTAGATTGAGCACTTTTTTACACTTGACTAAAATCTGTTCAACGTGTTTTTTTCCAGCTGAGTTTTTGATCTAATGTTACACCTAGAAATTTGTGATCTGTTACAAATTTGACTGGGGTATCATCTATAGTCAGTTTTATTGATTTTGGTGGATTTCTCCCGAACACCATGCCCACTGTTTTGGATGCAGACAGTTTGAACCCCCATTGTCGGGACCACTTTGTCACTTGGTCTAGTATTTCCTGTAAGTTATATTGTATGTCGTCAAGCGTTTTGTCCGTGTCCCAAAAACAGCCGTCGTCCGCGTATTGAGATAATTTAGATGTGGCTTGCCTAATGCAGTCTGATAGGTCATTAACTGCTATATTGAAGAGAGTCGGGGAGATGACCGACCCCTGGGGGGAACCGATGTCTAGTGTTTTTTGGTCTGATAGTGTGTCCCCTACGCTTACTTTAATTTTTCTTGTTTTGGATAAAAAGAAAAATTTTGCCGGATATTCCGAATTTGTTTAGTTTTATGAGGACGCCTTTGTGCTACATTAAATCAAAGGCTTTTTCTATATCAAGAAAAACTGCCGCGAGATGTTTTTTGCTTGGGCTTTACGTATGTCAGTCTGTAATCTAAGTATGTGGTCCGTGGTGGATCTTGATTTACGGAAGCTACTTTGATTGTTTGAAAAAATATTATTTTTGTCTAAAAAGTATGTCAGTCGGTCGTTAACCATCGTTTCCATAAGTTTGCAGATTGTTGACGCAAGAGAAATAGATCGGTATGAGGTCGGGTTTGATGGTGGTTTATCTGGTTTTTGTATAGGGACCACGATAGCTGTTTTCCATTTTTCCGGGATGAGACCAGTATTCCAGATTATTTATGAGTTCTTATACAAGGTTAAGGGTGTTTTCCGGCATGTGTTTTATTATTTCGTGTGATATTTTATCATCTCCTGGTGATGATTTACGTTTGTTGGAGAGGGCCATTTTTAGTTCGTTAATTGAGAAACTTTTGTTTAAGGGACTATCTGAATTTAATTTGATTTCATCTTTGTTGGAGATTTGTTTACTATAAGTTTTTTCTTGGATACGTTTGTTTTTGATGAATTCAGGATTTAGTTGCAAGTTGAAGCTAGCTCGCGCAAAGGAGTCTACCAAAATGTTGGCTTCATTCTGTGCGCTTGTAGCCACTCTATGACCGGAATCTGCTTTTGAGAATTGTTTTTCATTGATTTAATTTTGACCAGACACTTTTGATGTTTGTATGGTCGTTTAGTGTGTTACAGTATCGTTCCCAATGTTTATTTTTAGTTTTTCAATTATTTCTTTTAGTTTTTTATGGGCAGTTTTGAAATTTTCAAAGTCAATTTGCCTGTTTGTTTTTCTGAATTTGTTATAAAATCTAGTTTTAATTTTCCTGGCCTCCTCAGTTTTGGTCCCACCAGGGGTTATTTTTGTGGGTTTTTGTTTTACCGTAAGTTTTCGGGATTGTTTTTTTCTGCTATTTTATTTATATTGGTTTGCAGGTTTTCATAAAAAAATATTAACGTCTTTATTTCCGATTTCGTTTGAGTCTAGTTCATTACATAAATCCCGAAATGTAGCCCAGTCTGCTTTATTGTAAATCCATTTAGGATGAAATTTTTGTTCCATTTTAATAATTTCGGTTTGAATTTTAGTCATAATCGGGACATGATCCGAGCCAAACTGATTAATTACTGGTTGATAGCTAATCTTATTTGCGAGGTCATGAGTGTTAATCGACAGATCAATTACTGTTAATGAGTTATTCATAATCCGCGTGGGTGATCCGTCATTATGTATGACAAAATTATTGTCATCAAACCATTTTTCCGTTATTTTACCTTTGGCGTCGGTGTTTTTATCCCCCCATATTTGATTATGGGAGTTGAAGTCGCCTATAATGAGTGTATTGTTATCACATTTAATAGTTTTTAGAATGTTTTCATATTCATTATTATTGAGTTTGGGATGTAGGTAAATATTAAAGATATTTCATTTCCTATTTGATTTTGTGAATAATTCTATTTGTTGCAGTGCGATTTCATCTTTGTTTTTAATTTCGTTAAATTGTATATCATTTTTGACATAGATGGCTAGACGATTATTTTGGTTAGTTATTGCGGGTTGATATCCTGATATTTTATAGGGCTTTTGAGATTAATTTTTATGAGTCTTATACTCTTGGATAGCGACAACTTCCGGTTTATATTTATCTAAAAAGTTTTTAAATTCAGCTATCTTAGGCCCTAAACCCCCAGCATTCCATTGGAGAATGTTAGTACACATTATAGTATGTTAGTAGATTGCTAGGGGTGGGCGTTAGTGGGATGTATTTAAGACATTCTGGCTATGTGTCTAATTTTATCGTTTCTTGTTGCGACATAATGTCATTTTTTTCCAGTGTCGCTAATAGTGCTGATATAAGTGTCTTCAGGGTGTTAATTTCACTTTCTATCGAGTTGTCGTCTGTGTTATCAATTTGTGGAATATTAAGGGCTTGTTGACTGGGTTGTTGAGAAATATTTTCGCTGGAACATTGACTAGGATTTTAAGACGAGTGTTGAGTTGAATCTTGAGTTGAATCTTGGTTTAGGGAAGAAGTAGTAGCTTCTGATTGAGAAACAAATATATCTTGACTGAGTTGCTCCTGGTTATTATTATTATTCTGTTTATTTGGCTTAATCTTAACTGATTTTGGTTTGGGTGTAGACGTTTTCTTAGCCATTTGAGCATATGTTATGCGGGGTTGTGACTTGCTTACGGTGGGCATAACCGGGGCCTTTTTTCCACAGATGCTGCTGGTTGGTCTGTGGGGACCGCCGCAGTTAGCGCATTTAGGTTCTTGTGAAAGTTTGTCACAAAGTTGATATTTGTGATTACCCGCACAATGGGAGCATACAGTGGAGTGTTTACATTTGTCAGCTTTATGGCCCGGTTTCTGACAGTTGTAACAGAAGGTTGGTGGATGGTTAAACTGTTCAATGTTGAATGGGAAATTCCACACATATATAACAGTAGGAAGACGGGCTTGATCAAAGGTCAACCTAACTGCCTTTGAGGCTTTCCTTTCTTTGTTGTTAAGGCGCAGGACTGTGTAGGGAAGACGGTATTGAGGGAGGAAGCATTTATTCCTTTTTTTATGTCATCGGGGTTTTCATTGATACCGATACCTTTGATAACCCCGAATGATCTTTTATTGGACACTAATTTGCATGTAACAGGTACGGTATTGAACCCATCGCTATATAGTATATCCGTTTCAAGTAACCTCCTAGCGCTAGTTGTGTCCCTGGTGTTAACTATTATATTACTGGGCGTGGTCTCTATTTTATAGTTCTGTCCTTTCAAGATTTGACTTATAGATTGGGAAATCAAGGAATGGGACATTCTTTGTAAAAGCCCCTTTCCTTTGGTTCTACAAGAGATGAGTATTGTAATGAATAAGGTGCTTGCCCCTACGGGCGGTACCCCCTTATCTTGACTAGAGTTAGCGTCGTGACGCTTCCGCCTGCTTTTCACTTGCTGGAAATTATCCTCGGAATCCGAGAATGAAGTGCCCTTAAATTGCCTCTTACGAGGTGTATCAACATTATCTATCATATTTGAATCCATATTAAGTAGGGACCAATATAGGATTGACCTTGATACTAGATTTGAATAAGTAATACTGACTTACTATATTTTCTCTAATATTCTTTAAATCTTTTTCTTTAACGTCTGTATTCTTCTATCTTCGTCTGTGATCTTGTAGATTATACGTGTTTGCATATAGTTTTATGTAGAAGCAAATTGTATGTCATAAACAAGAGTTTGAACTAATATATTTTATTATTAAGATTGTTTTCGTTGGTATTAGACACATTAATATTTTTACCTATGAAAAAGTTCTTTAGCTTTTTTATTTCCAATAAACTCTTCCGTATTTATTCTGGTTTGGTCAATTGGTGACACTAGAAAATTAAAAAAAATGTAGCTTCATATTGTCACATTTGATTTTCTTTCACAAAAAGTTGTTTAATTTCGTTTTGAAGGAGAAATGGTGGTTTATGACCGGGTTAAAATTTATTTCACTAACATCAAAGTCGTGAATTCTAGGATTCAGAAGGAAACCGGAGCACGCATAAAAAGGATTTAAAGCGATCTGAAAATACTGTTTTGGACAAATTTTTGAACTATTTAAGAAAAAATTTCCAGAATAATCCAACTGTAATAGAATGTATCGTATTCAATACTTCCTTGTGACTGACTACATGAATATCTTAAATGGAACATGATAAAGGTTTCAGGCACGTTTTGCAAACGTAAATTTTATAACCCTTCAATTCTTTTATAAAACAATAGATACCATTTTCATTGTATTTATTAAACAATTGAACTGTTTTAAACTGATGTTCATTGTCAGTATGAAGGCAACTACTTCGCAAGCACATGAAATAACGCGCGTTAATGAACATCATTTTAAAACGGTTGAATTGTATATTTACGTAAAATATTTTTTTTTAAATTATTAAAGTTTTAAAAAATAAATGGTTTTAATAATAAAAAATTCCCATCTATAACACATGCACATCGGGGGAGTCCAGTAGACGCAACAGCTGAATTAAAGACCGAGAACGACACATTATTTATCCGAACCATTTTTTGATGTGGGGAAACAACGGGGGTTTTCGTTTGATAAATAATAATGTTTTCAGGTATTTTAATGGTATTTTCTCGATTTTTCAATAACATAATGTTTTTTGAAAATATTGGATATAAAATAATATAGATAAAAAATTGAATATCACCAATAAATGTGTTTTTATTTGTGGACTATACTTAGGTCGAAAATCAGGTGCACCTGTGTTGCCCCATTTCATTTATGGAAGAATTTGCAAAGTAGTTTGGAGTAAACGATTCCTGGCTATATGTCGGAAGTGAAATTTGTGAATCTAAAACGGAGAAAACTGTAGCAGAGGGATGATTTTCAATTGCCAAGCGTGTGGGTTTCGATCCTGTGTCGGGATATGTCCTAGACAGGGATTAACCAAGATTTTTTCTTGAATGTCGAAATTGTTAGGTCAAGATTTACTCCAACATTATGTGCCGAGCTTCATACTCGGTATCGATCAAATGTTTAGACAGCAAAGCAGTGAGGAGTATACTTATTTTCTATGCCTGATGCTGTACTAAGATCTCTCAAAGTTTTTGAAGTTTAGCAAGGAGTTTTGTAGTACTTAAACCATGTATTATAGTTTTGAGGAGTTGCTGTAAGATCTGATTGTTCAAAAACTTTTTTTTGGTTTGTTGGTTTTGACAGACCAGTTATTGTCCGTTCTTATAACAGGCCATCAAAAACACCGTTTGTTTTTTTTAACTTTGTCTCTCACAATGTCAATATTACGGTAAATATCAGTCAGGCCCCAGTTTCACAATCATTCACTCAATTGAGTGTACACTTAACTCAATTATTCCCATTTTTCTTTCTTCCATATTTTAAAAAGTTTATGAGACAATGTTTTGTTCAACAAAACTACACTTAACAACTTAGATATAACAATAACTATTCTTTGTAAAGTCTTAAAAATTGATATTGAAATATTCCCGAATTTGAGTTGAATGTACACTCAATTGAGTGAATGATTGTGAATCTGGGGCCAAGTGTCAATTTATTTTATTAAAATTAATTGTTAGTTTCTTTGATTTTATTTCGTGTATTTTAACTATCGAACCGTTCTTGTATAATTTCGTTAATTTTATGCGTTTTCAAGCTGGTCTCGAATATTAACAAAAGTGACGTGACAGCCATGTTTGTTTACTTGTTAACCTATGGTAATGTAGTCCGGATTGTGTATTGCTTTTTATATGTATTCATTCACGGAATGACAAGGTTTTTGTCATTCATTGTCAATTATGAACGCAACGGATCTCAAGCTTGCAGCTATGGGAATTTCACAAGGCAAATGAAAATACAAAATATTTAAGAATTTAATTTCTACATGTTTGAAAGCAGTATTTTTGGGACAACAACATAATATTTAGGGTCGTCTAAAAAACTTCTTAATCCATTTGCTCCATTTTCTGTCTAAAGTTTAAAACTTTATTTTTGTTTCATCAAAGTTGATAAGTTGTTTAACGTAGCATCAATAAGTTTTAGCTATTAGCGACGGGAGCATGGTTATTATTATCTATAATTTTATCCGAGAAGTTCTTGCATGGGTTTGTGCGTGTGCGGTTGTGTATTATGGCCTGTCGTGTACTGTTACACCCGTGGCGACTTTTTCGTAAGGTGAAAAATAGGTACGCGGCAGGCAAGCATATTACTAGCCAAATCTTTTTTTCCTGGCACCGGTTGAAACCAAATATTTTCTTTATTCACCTGCTGTAAAACGCCAGGCAAGGAAGCAATATCACAAATTTTAAAGCACTACCCAAATCTTTTGTCCTGGCACGGGGTGAAACCATATACATTTTTTTCTTCACCGGATGTCGAGCGCCAGGCAAGGAAGCAATATCTCAAATATTTTAAAGTTCTAATGTATGACCCGGCCAAAGTTCAAACCTATGACCTCCCGCTCTCGGGGCGGATGTTCTTTCACTGATGCACTAAGGCGGTTTATTATCAAATCACCGAACTGTTATAAATATGAACTCTACAAAAGTATAAAATAAGTGTTATCTCGCCTAGTATGCTTTGCTTATTATATTGTAATGGCTGGTTTGTAATTGTTTTTTGCTTTCCAAAGAATATATCCTCGCTTCAAATTATACGTTTTTTTAATCTAACGACAAAAAGCACATCACCTCCATAATTACAATGTAGATATTTATAAAACTAATACAAAAATAAGATAATGTTTACATCGATTTCTAGCGTTTCCGAGTAAAAAAAAACCAATAAATATCATAAATCTATCATTTTCACCAAAACAATTGCAAGAAATCCATGATGTTTGATTATAATTTCAGTGCTAATAGATTTAGCGGAATCTGTAACGAGAAAGCTAGTTTATGTGTCTGGCAGAAAAAAACGCACTGTTAAATGATATTTCTGTACACTATAAGAAACATTTATAAAAATAGATCAAATTTGACATTTACTTTTGTACGTCAAATAATTTGTAATTTAATAGACTTTTCGTTTATACACAAACAAAGATTGCTCAACTGTGAAAAAAAATCACACAACACACACACATTAAAAAAAATAAAATTCAGTGAATATATTACTTGTAATTTAACCATTTTTTCCTACAGATTTAGTTATTTGTTTTCCATAAATTGACATTTTACTGAAACCCCTTTAGTTAATCTAACTTAAAAGGTTTGGTCGTCTAGACGATCACCCATCAAATAATCAATGGCTAAGTGGGTCCCGTATGTGCTTGATCGAAATTTGATTTTTAAAAGTACATCAATTTTTTTACCAGTTTTTCATTTTAATTGTCGGACAAAAGAAAACTTGTTTTTTAAGTTTATTAAATATTGTTCTAAACTGTGAGTTTCTTTTTTTTTTTTTTTTTTTTTTTTTTTTTTTTTTTTTTTTTTTTTTTTTTTTTTTGATAAGAATAAGGAACAGCAAGATTACATTTAGTTGTTTTTTAAACATTTTAAAAAGACTGACATTTTTATTCAATTCTCTTTTTTACAATGTTATTTTTTGGTAAAAGTTTTTTTTTAACATTTTGAAAAGACTGATATTTTTATTTTATTTACTTTTTTACAATTTTATTTCTAGTAATGGATTCAATTTAACTAGAACACAGCAATTTGAATACTAGTATTTGGTATTATCTATAAAAATAATTCACACTCTTTTTTGGACTAATAATGTCATGATTCATGCCAAAATCAACAGAATTTATTATATTTTGATTTTGAATAAAAATGTCGATCTTTTATCACTTTTGAGACATTTTGCTGACAATTGTCAAAGTTAAATAATTGCTGGTAAAAAATTTCTTTCACCGATGGACTTGTCAAATTTAAGAAATGAATCCAGTCGGTGTGTGTCAAGAGATTACAATAATGTTCGAGTAATAATAAATCATGTATTTTTTTTTAAATTCTTCAATCCTCTTGAATTTCAAACTTTTATTTTGATAGACATAAAGGGGGAAAAGACAGAAAAACGAAGTAGGCCTATTTTAGTAATTATAAGTTCGCCGATAGCATGTCTTCTACTTCGACCGTTTCATTTGTAAATAAACAAGAGGTCAAATATTAAATCGTTTGTTTTGGAAGAATGACGTTTTTGTTTATTTGTGCAGTATTTCAAAAACAATGTTCAGTGATAAAACACAAGTATAACTATGACCAGTTTTAGCAGCATGCAGTGTGATTATGATGTTGTGACCTAAGTGGCTGAGTGGATAATGTGTTGGGCCTTTTTCAATATTGTTGGTTCGACCTCGGTCGACCACAAGTGAGAAAGGGGTTTTCCTTGTCGTAGGCGTCTACCTGTTAGCTAGGTACCAATATTATTGAAGAAACTGCTATGTTTGTCTGTTGAATAGAGGGTGCTAAATCACTCTAAAAGTCGTGGATACTATTGAAAGCAGATCTATTACAATAATTTAAATAAGACGAGTCGAGTTGTAAGTCTACTTTGTCATATTTAAAAATGTACAATTGTTTCTGTTCACGGAATTCAATCAGTGTATTTTGTCTTATACTACTGAATTTTTGTCCTGGTCCGAGAATAATATTTTCCTTCAACTACACGCAATAAGTCTGGTTTTCTCTGGATATTTTAATCAGACTGATCCGCAAAGGGACAACAAATCTTGACCGAGACGTTCGGTTAAAATAGAAGAGACCATGTACATCTGAAAACTTGTAATTTGAAAAAGAAAACGTAACAAAACAAGAATATGCAATAAAAAACCTTATTTGTTCTTATACTTCTTTTGGCAACTACAGACATTCTACAATGTTTAAATAAACACATTTTGTTTCCAATTTTTCTTACTTGTTCGAAATAGAAAACCCATGTTTCGTCACCAGTAAAAATATTTGTAAATTGTCTAAATGTATTTAAGAAACATTTTAAGCAATTGCATCGCGATTAGTACTTGTACCCGTTTTGGGTCATCTGTCAATATATGCGGAATGCCTTTGGCAGAAATTCTTTAGTACTTTTCAAAAAAAAAAAAAAAAAAAAAAAAAAAAAAGAAAGAAAAAAAAAAAAAAAAAAAAGTTTCAAAATGAAATGTACCCGCAACAGCGATATGCCAACAGCTATATCGTGAACCGTATATCTGCCATGACTCTCAATTATTTCCCTGACATTTGAGAAAGTTGTCTTGTCTGTTATAGTAACAAGTTGGCCAAATTTTGCTGCCACTATCTTTTTCGACCTACGAACCGTCTCATAAGATACCGTATCAGACCCATAAACGTTCCTCAATTCAGTAAAAACCTGTATTACCGAATGACCGAGTTTTATGCGAAAATTTATATAAGCTTTAATTTCTTCAAAATTCTCAATCCGTTTCCCAAATAATTTTCTTTCTGTCTCGAACAGACCTCGTATAAGGCCATATGCTGAATTTAAGGCCAAAATTGCCACCTAGAGGCGTTTTGTTTATTTATATAATATTAGTAACGAGTCCGATGAACAGAATTCAATGTACCTAAATTTACAAGCATTTCCTCTGAAACTGCTTCGTTATTCATGCCCTCTCTCTCTAATCCCAAATACATTAAACAATACAATTCACTATTCAAATTTTCCCCCGATACTTCATTTAAACCCTGTGATTAAAACAACGGAAAATGTTGACGTTTAACCTTCTGCTCGCTATGGCAAATGTTTAATTATGCAATAACATAAGGAATCTTTCCGTTTTCGTTAAAAATGTATTTCTAAAGCAGTCATCTGACCTTATCTGCAAAAAAAGAATGCAATAAATGGAAAAATAAGCAGAACAGATTAATTTTCTCAATTTCTTGATTTAGTTTGACCTTTGACCTAAAGTCACTGATCTATAATGCTATTTAAGAACATCTGATTCGGCATTAAAGAGTGTTGATACTAGAATATTTATTTCTGTATTAGTTTATTACAATTGTTTTCTGGTTCATTTAACACGTAACTTTAGGTTGATTATAATGCTTTTTGAGCACAGAATTTGGTAAAAAGTGCTTTTGACCTTTGACCTGGTTGCTATTGATAATGACCTATTTTCAAAATTTTATAATTTATGTTTAACAGACTAAATAGACTTCAAGAATCAAGAGTCACTTTACACTATTTGTACAATATATAATACGAATACCAGTTAAATTTTGAACAAATGATAGAAAAAATAAAGACATTTGTTACAAAAAGGACCAATTTTACCACTAAAATTGATACATGTTGACCTTTGACCCCAGATCACACGACATATTTTTCTAGTTTTAGAAACGGCAATCATTTTATTATTTTGTCCGGCATATATACTCTGCAATGGTACCACACATCATAGCATTGACTTTATATTTATCATGTAATTTACATTTATAAGACTGCCCCAGAAATCCCATGTGAAATTCACATTTTATCCAGAACGGGAAAGGGTTAAACAGTATTTATTTTAAAAATTAGATTATATTTCACCGAATGAAATTCTGCAAAAAGAAAATCATTAGTAAAGAATGACATTCCTGCAATACAATAAAACTATATTCATTGAAGAAGGTTCATAAATTGTTTGATGAAAGGAATAAATGCTGTGAATTCCACACTTTTCTTCGGGCGAATTGAAATATATTATATATATATATATATATATATATATATATTTACAGAACTTCGATGGCTCGAAGTCCAAGGGACTTCGACTAAATATTCGAGTCATCAGGGGGTTCGAGCGATCGAACATCGAGATATGATTGGAGGTTCACGTTCTCATGTTTACCGACCGTTAAAGAATCCTTAAATTTGTTGTACATGTACATAAACTAAAAGGTCAAATAAAGAAAAGTCCGAATTGAATATAAAATTTAATTATTTATCACGAAATTTTTTTGAATAAAAATAAAAAAAGAATAAAATGTCCCAATTAAAAATACAAATTTATCTCAAATTACATGTTGATCTGCAATCTGCTGTATGATGTTATATGGCTACGGAGTTAGAGTATGGCACTTTATTTTAATTTCAACAGGTGATGATACAAAATAAACTTACTTTATTCTTTGTTGCACATGTAATACTCTAAAGAAAAACAATACAAAACACAGTTTTTACTGGTAGTTTTAATCACAGGAAATAACGATAATACACATTGCTATACATATTCCAAGTGAATGTAATTTACAGAATCCTGAAGAGCAATCGTAAGGCACGAGTGGCTGAGGTGTTTTAAAAATAGCGATCAAACGCTTCCGCGTATCGTCATCGGATTAAGAGATTAAAGAAATGAGCATATCGACACGCTCTAAGTAGGTTATTTAATAATTAATTAACTGATTGATTTTAGGTAATTGTATAGATAATTCCATTCTATTACTTTTGATTAAATCTGTAATATGGCTTCAGCTTGTGTTTTGTTTACAATGACAAGGACCACATGTCCTTCTGACAAAAACTGTATTCGAGCGAAAGAACTTGAATTTTCACTAACTTTATACTTTTGAAAAATATTTATTGTTCAAGCGAGCGGGGGTATTCGAGTTAACGAAGTTCGAGCCATCGAGGTTTATTACATAGGATATAATAGGAAATTGGTCAGGACCAACAGATGACTTCGAGTATTCCGGGGTATTCGAGGCAACGACGTTCGAGTTTCACTGTATATATATATACAAAACAAGAGCATTGCGTATGAAAGAGGTTAAGAAATATATGCAACCATTGATTAAAAAATGGAGGGACAAATTAAAGTTTAACATTACTTACATAATGTACCAGTGACAACCAAGTTCACATAATTATATTGTTAACTAAAAACAATCCACACCAAAATCGACCTCTTAGCCAAAAACATTGATAATACAAAAGTCGTCTGATGTAAATGCAAAATTCGTGACAAGGTCTAGCCACACACTAAAAACAACGATTTGCTGAACTTGCCGAGTTTAATTGCCACATAGTTTTATTCCCATGCTTCTTAAACCAATAATTATATTTCGAAGATTATCAGCGTTTGGTCTCCTATAACATACTTGAAGCATGGCTGATAAAAAATTATACAAGGCTAATTTCCTCCTCGGTTGTTTTGGCTAACATACCAACCAACCATGGTGGTTGGATTGGAGTAGATTATAAGAATTTTACCCCTCCCCCGGTTAGGAGTTAGGATTCTGGTGAGAAAACCAGGAGGAAAAACACCATTGGCAAGCGAACTAACAAACTTCAGAGCGGACTTCGAACCCAGGAGGCTGAAACATTGTAATCTTAAAGCACACTGTAGATTACTCTGCACTGAGGTCCCAATGTTAACGGGGAAACTTCAGCTCGAGTCGGAAGTTGTTTTCGATCGATGTTTGACATGTAATCGTATATCTATTGTGCGAGCTATTGGCTTCATAAAGCTTACACATTTCTTAAACTGAACTTTCTTCTAGCAAGCTCCAATTTAGTAAGAAGTTCTTTTTAATGTTATTTTTATTTATATTTTTTAATTTTATTTATTTTTTCTAGCTTTAAGACCAACATAATATTTTATGAACTAACACCAAGTTTGTTTGTTTTTTTTTTTTTTACTTTGGCATTAGTTTCAAATCTTATATTGTATTTCTTTTCACTTGTTAGGTTTATTTATACTATAATTGTATTCGTTAGATTTTCTAGTCGCAAAGGGATGCATAAATGCTGATGATGCTTTGAACATGTTGTACGACAATCGCAATTGTTTATAAGTGTATGTATGCATAGGAGAGTAAATACCAAGAATATCTGTTGTATTTACAAACAAGGTAAGGCGGTGTTGAATACGTATTGAAAAAAGCATCAGAAACCTTTAACAGGTATGTGTTATTCAAGACTAGGCTCAACAAAACCCTTAATTGTTTTATGGTCGTCAAAACAATATTTTTGATAAGTATGAAGTTTCTGTATTAAGACTTACACTGGATATATTTTACACCCCATACTTCCGTTTTTTCTCAACTTTGTGCACATGACAGGTGTATTACCTAGACAGGAGGTTCTTACCTTTCCGAAGCACCTGGTCTCGCTTTATTGATGGAAGTTCACGCGTGTAGCTGAATTGACCAGTTTTCAAAGTTTTTACTCTTTTTATTTTTAGTTTTGTGATTTGGACATGAACTGATATAGTTGTGTTTATTTTCAATTACAATCTCAAGTGCTGTTTGTTTTGTTTTGTTATTCTTTATGAAGGCAAACGGTGTCTGTAAATGTATTCATAACGATTCCAGGTTATAAAATATTACTGGTCAAAATCGAATTGTGTTGAACTTTTTGATTTGAAAATCTAAAATCTGAATATTTCACCAGGCAGTTAATGCTGCTAAAATAAACGCATATCAAACGGTAGGCAAAAGCGTCTTTTTAGTTAACAAAGCTAATCAAAACTATTATAAAGTTACAAGTCTTGTCGACGTAGTACGCGTATGCACAATCATCCTTCAAGTTACTGTGCAGTGTAACTTGAATATAATTTGTGGGATATAAAACCATAGATTGAGTTTTTGTAATTATGTTACATGTATATTCTTAGTAATTATACCTCATGTAATTTTCAAGTAATTTGATTGGATAACTAACTGTTTGAAAATAAAAAAAATACCACCCTTAGATTTATTAAGAATACAGAATAGCGCGCGTGCTTCAGGAAAACATTAGTTGAGGAGTTATGGTAACGGGTTATATTACAAAAATATCACATGCGCAAAAGGAATCCTAAATCACACAATCGAACGCATTTCGATCACAAGCAGCTAAACTTTGATGGATACGATCTTTTATTAATATACATTTTATTCATATGCAAGCGTTTCCTGGATCAAGACTACCTGTCATCAGACGACAGACGACAACCGTGAATGGCCAGCCTAAGATAGTAATCATTTTTTTTCAAGTAACAGAGAATCTCAGTTTAAGAGAATATCTGGAGAAAGACATTTAGCATAATAAAATAAATATAACATTCATAAGGGGGTTTATTGCATATTTTCACCCTGAGGAAACCATTGTAAACCGAGGCGAAATATATATTATCAAACATGTATTTAACATAACATATTATAAATATATAACTATTTAGACTTTCAATAAAAATGCTTGATAATATGAAGGATAACAACACAGAAGAGAAAAGCAATGATTGCTGCATAAACTGTTAGCGGAAGAGATAGGTAGTGCCCAACGTGATTTGACTCCGCAGCCAGTAGATGACAAGTATACAATCTGGACTGTGGTTTTACATTTTCTTTCTTCTAGTAGCATTAGAAAATGTGAAGCATGAACTGTCGAAAAACCATTGGACTTCATCTATGATTACAAGTCAGAGAAGTTTAAAATCAAGCATTTCAAACTTTTCACCCCTTCTTATGATCTTATTTTACATTTTAAAAAGTGTAAACAATTCTCACCATCAGCTAAAAGATACTTATCTGCAAAAGCTCTTAAAAGGCACTATAGATTGACCCATCAGAAAAGAGTAGAATATTGTACTTTCAGTACAAGATTAGGTGTGTATGCACTTTTGCACTTATTATTGCGCTACTCTAATATGGTATTGCGTCCATAAGCAGCATAGATTCTGTATGTTGTGTCTTAAAACAGCACACTATCACATCATCCTTTATCTTTTTATCTATTCTCACTTTTAGAAATTGTCCTTAAAATTTTCGGATAATACATTTAGATTTTATAACAATTGTACATTACCCACAAGAAATACATTTATCTATATTATTCTGTTTTATCAAGGCATAAATATGTTTTGGTAATCTACACGGCATAAACTGTTGTGCAAATAGTAATGATGGATTTAATACTGTAGATGTTAGCAGTATTAGGTAAATTCATAATGATTATTTAAAATCCATTGACATGTTTGTTGCTAAACTGCTTCATTGTGAGCTTTAAGAAATTTAAAATTTAAAGCCTATAATAGTCCTGGTAATTTTAATTAGTATAAAAGTACAGACGTTATTACCAAATTTAACTACGACTACATTTACTGTAAGCTAGTCTTATCTTATTTGAAGTACCTTTGTTCATACTTGCTTGATTTTGATAAGCTCATGGTACAGAGTACTTTGGACTAACTTGAAATATTTGCAACTCGAGAACCTTTGCATGGTTTGAAGCACATGCTTGATACTAAAACCACAAATTGCAACCCTACTAGGTTATGTCTACCTACAGACATATATCAACTGCTTCTTAAAAATAAATAATGATTTCTAAATGTCGTATTTAAATATTATTATTTTTATTAAACTCAGAATTCTGCGGCTAAATTCCTACTGTCTGATTCACGTCTGCCGTAGCACTAGTTTTTTAAGGTTTTATAAGAGATATAGAAAAATTTTGTAGCATGCCACATACCGTTATGACGTATGCATTTTGTCGTAATTAACTGACACCAAACTAAATGCCATCTTAGCTGGAGTATACAATGCAGAGCTTTTTAAAATCTTTACGGGGATTAAATATCGGAAAACACACAAATGCTCATTTCGGAAAAACGTCGCTGTAATAATCATGCGGGTTAGGGTAGAAAATTCTGGAATAGTTCATTCAGCTGTAGGTAAGATCGCTGTTGTTAGACCTTACAGTTTATATTCCTTTTGCCGTCAAGCTAGCAGACGATATTACCTGGCAATCGAGAATGGGAAAGTCTGTCATGCGCAATTCTATTTTCTTAACCCGCATGATTTTTCAGCGATATATTTCCGGAATGAGTGTTTGTGTGTTTTCCCATATTAAATCCCCATAAGGATTTTAAAAAGCTGTGCATTTTATACTCAAGCTAAAATGGCATTTAGTTTGGTGTCAGTTAATTACGACAAAATGTATACGTCATAACGGTATGTGGCATGCTACAAGATTTTTTGACATCTCTTCTAAAACCTTGAAAAACTAGTGCTACGGCAGACGTTAATCAGACAGTAATTAATAAAAGTTAATTTTTGAAGTGACGAACGCGCGAAGTAGTCATCATGAATCATGTGACAAAATGGCGACATGTTCAGACTAATAATGATTAGAATGCGAGAGCTGCACAGGGCACTTTATAAGCATAACGTTATTTATGTAGCATTCTTGTATTGCCGCAGATACGTTTACAGTTTATTTGTTAATATTAGTATTTATATTACACATTTGATGCAAATTGGAAACGAACGCAGTCATCGGCTAAAATGATGTTCTGCGTGATTAAACTATTTTAACGGAAACGCAAAGTATTGAAAGAACTTGATTCGTTAGTGTTAATGACAAACTTATTGATAATGTGGAAAGCTAAATATTTTTATATGAAAATATTAACTATCAAAATATTTTCCTTATATTAAAAACTTAAAAATCTAAATAATTATACCCTCATGAAGATACACACGTCATGCGACAGTTTGCCGTCACAAACATAACGCAACATAGGCGACGTCGCAAACACAACATAGTATTCCGTATAAACGCAGATGGGCTTACCATTATCTCCTATTCAGCCCTTAATGTTTAAAAATTCAATTTTTACTAATTCTGTAATTTATATGTGCTAACGTATTCAAAAAATATAACCATTTCTTAGAACTAAAAAAAATTAAGATAAGTTTTGGGGTTAAGTGTTCTGTCATATCAGAGATAATTAATAAATAGGGAGCTTTACATCTGTTTTAGCAAATTCTGTTCCAAAATGATTTTTCCAACCGCCAGAGGTAGAGAAGCATGTAATGTAAATTGACTTCTTGACAAAAACACGTGTTTTTGAGAACTTGCAGATATTAGAAATTGATTTTTTTTTTAACTATACACGTTATAAAGAGCCCGAAAAAGGCACAAATTTAACATAAACTAACATATTTAATGCTCCACATGCATAATATAACGGTAGGAAATATAAATTCTACCTCTAAAAATGAAGCCACAGCTAGTCAAACACTTTGTCAACCAAAAGCACAGTTTCAGAGGATTAAGACGACTGTGATATAATTCAAATTTATAACTATTTTTGTATTTCAAAAATTTCAATTGGTGCCAAATTTGAATTAAAGAGACAGGTTCAGATAATGATGGAAAGCATGTCGATCAAAATGATAATTATTTTACTGTACGAATACGTAAGGATGCCAACGAACGTTTGAAACAAGTTATTTTTTTCAAAAATCTTTCGGTGTTGAACGATGATATGGAATTCGAAAATCTCGTAGTTCCATTGCCATTGCCAGAAAACACTCATTCACCGGTAATACAAGAAAACGTGTATGCGTTTTATTTTCGAAAATGAATATACAGTCGAATTACTGTTAATCGTATGTGCTGTATACATTTTATGCCAAAACCAACATAAATACTGCAGGTTTCCAAAATAAATAAATAAATAATAATAATATTACGGCATGGTTTTGCGCATAAGTATGATTAATAGCCCACCAAAATATCATTTTCGGTTTGATGCATCTAATTGCACAAAATTTTGATTGTTTATATTACATACAAAGTACAAAATAGGTTCACATTAACTTACGTATTTACTAAAGCTATAGTTTTTAATAAATTGATGTGTATAAAATATATTTTTATGCATAAAATACAAAAACACATTAATCGTAAAATTCTTTTCAGTAATAAGTCAACGTTTGGTTCTTAAATTAATTAATGTTTTTTAAGTTCCGACTTGCCAACAAATATTTTTCGCGACTTAATCTTACTCATAATAAAGCGCAGTGGTAAATCTCTGTACCCAATTCAACTGACATGTCGGGGAATAAGAACATTATTGAAAACTATTAAAAAGCCGTCGTATAAAAAGTATGAGACATTCCTCGTTTCATTCGGCAGGAAATCCCCGTTAATAACAAGTTTTTGAGTGCAGAAGTACTTTCAACCAAAAAATGTTGTTACGTCACTTGTGTTTGTTGCCATACGCATAAAAATGTTGATTTGTAACTTATATAACCCAAATATTCTAAATCTGCACTATGATACATCATTCATTGGTTGATATTTTTACCCTTGATTTAATTCTACTTTGCTATCACCAGGAATTTAAATCTCGTTAAAGATGATTTTGAGAATTAGAAGTAATGCTTTAAAATTGTACTTAAAGCAGTGGTTATATAATTTTGAGCTCTTAATAAAGTAATTATGATATCCGACGTAGGCTTTAAATACCTAAACGAGCTTTAAAGCAGCTGTATCAATTTTGGTAGAAGATAAAGAACATATAGTACTCATAGTAAACATACTGCATCTCTAACTTGAAGTTTTGAATTTCTAAATTAAATTAATTTTATTTTTGTTTTTGTTATCATGATGCGTTGATTGCCAAATGCATTATATTTAAATACAAATCATCAGAAATGTAATTTTCTACGTCCCCGCTCTCTTTATTTTCTATTTGCAATCATACAGAAAAATAATTACAAATATTTTCCATTAAATAATGAACAAAACACCGAAAAATCGCAGAAACCTATTATGAATTTTACAGTCCGATCTTTTTTTCACGATATCATATATCATGGAAGAGTAATGACCTTCTGTAAATGATGGGCCAAAAACATGTCTACAACAATGTAATATAAGCCAACTATTGACTTAGACCCTATATCAACAATGCTGTCTTCGTGTTAAATAATAATATAATAAATTTCATACTTCGCAATTACAACATTATTCTTTGACTAGAAATAATCCTCGAAGTTTGTCTTTACGTTTTTAAATCCTTTACATGATTACAGACCATATATTTTGTTAACTCATACTCAGAACAAATAAGTTAATTTTCTTGATTTGCGCAAATATTTGCCTTGAAATCTTAAATGATTATTCTCTTAGAGCACTAATGTATCTGTAAGTAACAATAAAACGAGTTTATTTTTGGAAATACTTCCTCGTTCGACATAATAATGAAAGACAAAACACAGGAAATTCCCAACATGTTGACTATCTACAAATATTATTTCTTGCAAACATTAGCACTATACAATTACATTGCCTAATGGAATAACAAGATTTGTTTATGATCACAGACGGTGTGAATTTAGAGATTGTGGTCTCCTACATCTACTTAGAGTTGAGATAATTTGTTCGACTGAATACATCATTTTAATAACAAGTTTTTCCTCTGCAATAATTTTGTATGAGTTTGTTTTTCTTAAAAAAAATTGGGTTTCATTGTATGAGTCCTGACGCATCTTCCTTTGAATTTGAACAATTACCGGCATATTTATGATATGAATGTTTTTTTTAATTTTTTTCTTTAGAAAATTAGGTAAACGGGTAGATTAATACTTAATTTAAGACGGTAAAATTTAAATGCATCTAAATTTCTACCTTATTTTTAAGTGTTTTTTTTTTACCAGTTTTTAAAGTAACGGGTTTTCTCAAATTGTCAAAATTGTAACTAAGGACAGATTATTTAATTTGCATAAATCCAGTTTTCTGATAGTTACAATCTTTCATCGTTATAGGTATTGAAATTATTTTTGGTGATACTCATCCCGTACCGTCAATGTCAACTGTGGTGTCATTATTCGAATAAAACCGTTATTGAAATATATATATATATATATATATATATATATATATATATATATATATATATGTATGTATGTATATAATCACAGGAAATCACAGAAAGATAAAATCCCATGCAACTAAAACAGAAAATACTATATATGTATAAAAATATTCACGAACATTTTTTTTCACACAGACATTAATTTAAATAAGGTAAGCATTTTGTACTATACTGTCTCAATGAAGATCCACCACTTGAGTCAAAATGTTGACAGTCAGTTGTCACTTTAAATAAACAGAATTGACGGTGTTGGTGTTCCATTTTTATACTAATGAAATATAATGTTTAACGCATTTTAAATCGGGGAAAGCGGTTTACTACTTTAGTACATTCTTAGATGGGTTATAACTTTTATTGTAAGATTTGACTACACAGAAAAAAATCTGAATTTTTACAAGTACCCTTTTCTGATCATTTTTGCTATTTATGTAGTCAATTCAAAAGAAAAATCTGAAAGCCATAATCATGTTGTTACCTTCAATGTTATATTAAAATGAGTATGTACTGTGGTTATTTTATATGTCCGTTACAACATATATTAGGACTTATACAGTAAATTATGTCAGTTTTGCAACAATATATGTATATTTATGCATATAATACTGCCTGGCTGTGCAAATGGAAGAGCAAAATCTTACTTTTCCATAATGTTTCCATATAATACCATTTTGTCTGATTGTAGAAAGACTTGTAATAATATTACATTCACCCCTTTCCCAAACCGAAATCAAACATTGATAAATGTTAGCGGTGACTCAAATGTTTTTCTGCTAAATCCGGAATTATTTATTCTATCAACTTTTAAGTTTAAATTATGTAGAAAGGACATCCTTGCTTTTGTAGAAAATGCTTAATTCTTTTCCTTTCTCTCTTTAAATATTTTAAATTAAATCTTATAAATTTATTTTGGTTTTTTTTTATTTTTGGTATTCGAGTGGTAAATTTTTTGTATTCAAGCGGTTAAAAAGTCAAAACACAACAAAAGATATCCAACATGAATGATTAAATCCTGAATTTATTATATAAATGTCTATACATAACAAATACCTGCTAAATGCAAATTATTCTATTAATTGAGAAAGTTGTCCTCGCAATTTTTTTTAGAAATTCTCCTCACACACTGTGATTCTCTGGCAACCAGGTTATTCTGTTGAACACCTACAAACATGTCGGTTTTATTTAATTGTAACTTACTCAACTATGCCACAGTGGCATTGAAAATATTACATTTTCTTTAAAAAGTGGCATAACAACTTTTAAATATTTGTAATAATTTTTCAGACCTTGTTAACCAATGTCATGCTGTATCAATGTGCGAATGTACACAAACTAGTTCGGTGTTTTTTTATATTGAAAATTTAAGATACACTGCTTGTAATTCTGAGTTTTTGTTTTTTAATTTTTTGCAGTTATTTTACAAATGTTTCAGGGAGCCGAGGGACATATGAAAGTTTATGGACCGGATTGTAAGCGAGAAAGTAATATATACCTCAGCTCAGCTACGCTTCTGTCCATATACCACTTTTAGGATTACTATCCGGTCCATAAAATACAATATTGTCCCTGAAATATCCCTGAAAAGAAAAAAAAAAAAAACAGAAAAAAATTTACTGAATAAAACATTTTACAGATCAAGAGCTAAACTTGATTTTATACAAATTTTTGCACTTTCACAGTATCTTTTTTGTCAAACATTTCATATTTTGATTGAATCCGTCAAGTGTACCAATTATTTTAGGTATGCAAATCGGTAGGATAATGCAGATGATACATCATTTGACGTTGCTATGGCTATACATCGTTTCGTGGTTATATTAATTCCTTGCCAGTTCGAATTTTAGTATCTACCTGAATCATATGAACGGCCTCAAATTTAGGGCATAACAAAAATGTCAACAATGATTGTCTGCATAGTGATAGTAATTATTGGTCGTAATTTTAACTTTTTTAAATATATTTTCTAGGGATGGCACGATATATCGGTATACCGATATACCGATCGATGGGCTACTCCCGAGGATAATCGATATTGATTTTTCAAATATCGATAAGTTTTTTCAAATATCGATAAGTTACTAGAAAATCTAAAACTTCAGGAAAACAATAAAAATATCGATTATTTAAAACAATGCCTTACTTGTTATTATTTATATTTATTCAAACGAGCTCCACTTGTCATTAGCTACTTGTCATAACACAGTAGCATACAAGGTAAGTACGTCATCAATTCTTCGGCACCTCTGTGTGATGCGAAATCCTTCCTATACTGGAGCGCACCTTGACACTCAGAAATTAAATTTAGTGGGAATATCTTCAATTTACAATAACATATTGACAAATATCATGCTAAGAAGTTGGATAGCCCAAACCAGCCCAAGCAATTGCCAATTTTCTAATCATTCGCAAATAAATCTAAGTTAGCTTTTATTAGTTCCAGAGCAACGGCAATAAAATCTATTGTTGTATATATGATTCTTGAAATGAAAACACTGACTACAGTTGAATCTCAGAGTTTCAAAAATATGTTTAAGGTCACCGAGCCACGATATACAGTACCTAGTCGTTCGTATTTTAAGGAGACACACTGAAAAAAATAACCAATAAACTCTACTAATATGATTAGTAGACCCTTAACCAATGCTAGTAAACCCGCCTATTACTATTTGATTAGTTAATCGTAATACATGACGTCATATGGTGCGCAGCGTCTCATTTTAGCGCGCTTCAAATTCAGACGGCGTGTTACAGAAACCAGACGTAGATTTTTAAGCAGACCAGGTACGGAAAGCTTGACTGAGATACGAAAAGTAAGTATTATAAATTGATTCATTTAAACGAAGATAAAATAAGACTTTTATTGTATTTTTGATAATCAACAGCTGTGACGCCCCTCGGCACCCCTTTTGTATCAAGACCATCTATAAACAACCACACATAGGAGTCTAAATAGCACTTATTTATCTGACTTTAAAATTATGTCCCATGCTTAAGTCAGGGACCATTTACATACATTTGCTCCCTATTCTATAGCAAGCTCCGAAACAGCGTCTAGGGTAAACGGGGGCAAATTCGACCACGTGCGCAATTTCGACCGTACTTTTTAAGCCTACTGTACTACGCAATACTAACAACAACAACAAAAAGAATAAAAATGGGATTAAAAGTGATTAGCCACCACTTGTCTCCTCTTCCTTTTTTGGATTTAACTACTGGGACTCGAGACCTTTCCGATACTAATGCAACACTCTACTTTCAGAGCTACCCTGACATCTTTCAAGTATGATCCTCCACACTCCAATAATGGCCCTCTGGTCTAAAGTGCAAACTTTGGGATCACAGCATTGTACCTCTTACCATCCTACTCGATGAGGAAGTTAGTTCACTGCCAAAGGTCAGTTATTTTCTCAGGGCACTCCAGACATTTCTGGGTCCTTTGTATAAGACTTTAAACATAATCTCTTGTTTTGATATTATTGGTATATTAAAGGCTGATAGACTGGTCTAAATTTCGAAGACTACTAACTGCTGATAATAAATCTGTATTTCTTGATGATACTTTCTGTAATTTAAGACTTCTTTAGCTAGTGATGTCTTTTCATAATTTAAATGTTTTAATGGAATCTACAGCCCAAATTAAAAAAAATATTGTAACTTCTCATTTTAAAGTTGTGTTTTAATGATAGGGGTGAAATAATCTTAGCTTGGATATAACTCAATAAATTTTCTTATCTTGTTTCATTTTCATAAAAACCACTGCGGTAGCTCAGTTGGTAGAGTGTTCGTTCCATAAGTGCCATCAGCGCAACGCACAGGCAAAATTTCTGCACTTTCGACTATATCAAATATTACCCTGCATGTCATCTAGTTTGATGTATCTAGATAAGATGAAAGAAATGTGTTTATTTTTTTCATATAATATAATCTTACAATGCATTATTTTTTTTAAATATTACCTCCCTTGTGTGTAAATAGGTAAATGTCTGTTAATTTTGTTAGTTTTGTCACCTCAAATGTATTTGGTAGTTGAATCACTTCTTGAAAAATCTTTGAATTTTATCAGCTTAAAGCTGTGCAACCCCTGTTGTTGAAGGTCCTAGTTGTGCAACACATTTTGTTTGTCACATCATCAAAAATTTAACTGGTATTTGTATTATATATTTACGAGGTTGCTATATTGTTGAAATTGTTGTTACTCGGTTATAGAAGGGGGGAATATCTGTCTAATGGCCTTGGTTCCATTTGTACATGACTTTATTCAGAGGTCATGTTTTGTTTATGTCAATTATGTTTATTCAAGAAATTTTAGAACAAAAATTCCTTTATTCATGAACATAACTGCAACTTTTCAATAATGGGCATCAATATCTGTGTACGATCTCGTGTTGAATTAAAATTCATGTCACAGTTAAACAAAAGAAATTGTAGATTTGAATTACATATAAGTACCTATTTTAATTTTAACAGCATTAGACAGCTCAATTAGACAATTCTTATCAGTAGAGCTTTTACCTGAAATGATGAAACCTAAATAAGAATTTGTAAAATGCAATCTAAAGAGTCAAAACTTGTTAAACCAAATATAGCTTGGCAATACGTTGCACAAGGGAAAAAATCTTTGCAACTAACACTGTTTAATTTACCTTTCTTTTTAGTTACTGTCTTGGACCAAGTATTGAGAATCAACAGTTGCATGACCTGCTTTTAAATGGCTTAGACAAATAAATTGGTGCCATTATAAAGATTTGCAATGGGTGAAAAATGCTGGATTTTCAGAGGCACCTTTTTGACCAAATTCAAATTTAAAGATCAAAGTCAATTTTTAATACTTTGAACACAGCTGTTTGAGAAGTCTTGCACAATCTGATGGAACAGAAAACGAGTCTGTTGTGTGTTATAGGTGTGACAGGTATTCAAACAGAGTAATTTCACCTTTTGTTAAAAATCACCTGTATTATACTCCAATCATTTGTAATTATGTTTCATAATCTATATGTCAACCGTTGTTGTTAATAATTGTCAGTCCTCTATTTAGAATAATAAACAGATTGTGCACGATTTAAACATTGTAGAAACTGTTTGAAAATTTGAAGTAACAAATTAGGTCAAAACTTAAAAATGATGTTTTTATTTTTGACTGATTAATTGTTAAGCTTGATACCCATGTTACACACACACACAGTTGAAAAAAATTAACAAATCAAAAACCAAATACATTTTAGTAGTAGCAAAAATACAAATTATCCAGTTTTCTGTGAATACTGGCCACCTTGTTTGAGGATAATTCAGAGCTTTGATCATTTTTATATGAGAAATGTATTACATGTATGAATTATTGAACGATACTGTTGTTTGGCTTTTGTGTGATAACCGGTAAAAGTGATATAAGCATTATGAAACTCTTAACTTTAGTATTGTTTTACAAATTCTTGCATGTTTTGTTGGATTTGGCTATCGACATTTTAAAGGACACTGTGAACTTTCTGACTATGTATAAACAACAAAAAAGATAAAATGTTATTATTTGGCAGGAATTGACTTTTTTAGTTCAACTGTCAATTTCATCCTATAACTTATATATTCATTTAATCTATATGCCTTTTTTGTTACTTATGGAAAATTTATAATATCGATTGTCTAGTTAAAAATTCCTCTTTCCTTCATCTTATATTAACAAATGTAATACTAGGAGTCAGTTTGTTGTTTTTGCAACAGTAAGCAGGCTTTTTGTTTCAATGTTTATTAAATTTACCTTTTTTTCAGACACAAGCCAGTGTGCAGCAATCTTTGGCATTTCCTTACTACTTAAGGAGAAATTTGAAAAAATGCTTAGTTTTAGTGATCGACAGAATGACAACAAAGATGAACCAGTCAGATTGCTGTAAGAAAACCAATTTTTACCTTGGTAAATGATATGTTTCAACTGAAAGTTGCTGGTCACATAATATTCAAGTGTGAAACTATTATAGAATTAATGACTGGTCTGATTGCTTCAATTTGGTATATCCAAAGCAAATAGAAAAGGCCCTTTTACTAATGCAGAATTGTTTCATTTGTCTGAATGATGGTGGGAATATTGACAAAAAATTGTGAATGTCATTACTGAACTGAATCGTGAAAAAGCAAAAGCTACTTTGTAGAATTTGATATGTATTTGTGTGTACACAAGAGTAAAATGTTGTGTAAAACTTTGACAGAGGATGTCTTTAAAATGTAAAATTATTGAGAAAAAAATCAAACAGTTTAAAAAATGACAGAGCAAGTCCTTAAAATGTAAAATTATTTAAAATTTTAAAAAATTTAAAAAATTCATTAAATTTGTTCATTCTTATTTCTATCAAAATGCATTTAATTTTTGTAACAAATTAAATCCGATGAAAATAATGTGATGATAATAATATTGATTCTTAACATGTGGATTGGTCTTGGGGCTGTTCAATTAATATAAAAAATAGTTGGAACATCTTGTGTCTCATTCATACACTTTCTATTTAGTGAAAATTTACTGGTTGACTTTAAAGCTTAATGTTGACTTTAATAGTTCTAAAGCTAAACTGGTTTGTAAAGAATAAAATAAATTTTTAAGATAGTGTTGTTTATGTACATTTTACTCCAACAGACCACATAGATTACTAAAATGGGACTTGTAATGATGTATATTTAGCTTGATATACATATATATCTTGTTTATATCTTAAATCATAGCTTACAGGTTACGGCCAAAAAATGTGCGTTTACTGTACACTACTGAAACAATAAGGTCAGTAGGTCAATTTGCTCTAAAAGCATCCCATATAGAGAACTACCGGTAACATAATTGGTCCCAAGAAAGGTAAAAAAGGGTACAATGTGATATTTTTTTTCTGTCAAAGTACTGAGAAACAAATAGGAATTGAAGTATTATTTGTTAAGGTCCAACCAGATTTTGGAATTAATTTTTGAAATGGAAACTTTTTGCCAAATAAAAGAAGTCCTGAGCAAGAACAAAATTATAGTCAGGGCCGTGTACAGTAAACACACTTTTACCATAAACCTAAAAATTTAATGAACATTCTTTATTGTACATATTATGTTTATCAAGTACATGTATATTGAGGAGTACATAAACTTGTTGAAAAAAAACAATTCATTATGAAAAAAAAAATGATGAAACGTTCAATATTATTTGACTGCCATATTGTGAATTTTTAGACAAAATATTGCATCTTAACGTTTTATAATACAGACATGATTTTGATACTTAATGAAAATAAATATGATTTGTTTTATGTCAGTGTTTTCTTTTCCCATAGTATTTGTAGTTGTCTAAAGTTTATTTCATATAAATAAGTCTATGTTTTTGTATGGTTAACATTCTAAATTTTACCGCTTTGTGCATCATGAAAACAGGCATATGACATAATAAGTTCCGCCTTAACCCGAATCAAAAAAAAAAAAAATGATCAGCTTAATGCTGAAAATAAATTATGGCATGATTTATGTATTGAATATAGAATTCAGTTTCACTTAAAATGTCATGGATTTTGAGAAAATTAAAAAAAATGAGACTTCTTGATATGAAATAGACTTTTTTCAAAGTTTTTGTTATGTTGTCATGAATTGCACTTGCTGGTTTAGATTTTGATCTGTAAGCTGGAACAGAAACCGGTATGGAATTAAGTAAGGAAGTATAATGCATGCATTCAGTAACAACCAAAACACAAGTTTTGACATGTTAAATCAATCTGACCTAGGCTGTATGTAATTATGTTTTGAATAGAGTAGCAAAATAGATTCCAAGTATTTTGAAACCAGCAATGAAAGCCAAAATAATCAGTGAAATATACCATTTACAATAGTATTATTTACTACCATGTTTGTAAAATACTAATCACACAGTAACTGTAACTGAATGGACAGTAAAAATTACTAATTGCAAAAGTAAATTCTAACCATGTGTTAGTTGAAAATACTGTGTAAACGAGTAAAATATACAGGATTACCTGGTGAATTTATCTAATTCAGAAACTAAAAATTACTATGCTAAATTAAAGTTAATTTACTAATGGTTTAGTAGAAACCCTACTTGCACAAATGGTAAAATTTACTAGACTTATTAGTAATGTTTTACTATAATAGAAAGTAACTTTACTTATTGAACAATATCTGAATGGACAGTAAGATTTACTAGTATAAATAGTAAATTTTACTGATTTTTTTTTCAGTGCACTTATACCCTCAATGTATGAATCTACAAAGGAGGCGGTGCTATATGATATCAACAGAGCTAATGTTGTGTCTTTGACCACTGATTGCTAGACCTCCTACGCGACTCAGACGTACTCGACTGTTACTGCACATGCTATAAGCCCTACACGGGATCTGACGAACTATGTATGACCCGGCAACCACACTGGTGAAATTGTACCAGAGGCCCTTAGTGATAGTTGTTTGGAATGGAAAACAAAGGGCGACCCCGTTGTTGTGTGTGACAATGCTTCCAACATAATGAAAACTGTTAATCTGCTGGGGTGGCGGGTGATTCCCGCACACAAAATATTGTGACGTCACGAGTTTCGGTGTGTGTTTTTAATTTAGTGGGGTTTAACATCCAAGTCAAGATACAGATACTCTGTGATTTTAGAAGTTGTAGCTAATTAAGTGTATTTTACACAAACCAGAGTTGCCACTCTGCTTTAAACAATAATTTCTAGGATATTCCGAAACGGCAAATAACAATGGTACATCAGACATATGACGCTCAGTCTGTTTCACGAGGAAATCACCTTACGAAGTTAGATACGAGGTATCAAGATTTTTGTCGCTACATTTATTTTTCGATATATATCGATAGTTATCGGTGTAAAAAGAACAATAATAGATATTGAAGATCACCAGCGATAGCCAGTCCCAATATTTGCGAGCTTATACCTGTATTACAAATTGAATTGTTTTAAATGAATAAATTTAATGGCATTTTAAAGATCAAAACTGGAGTTTTATAAAGATTTTTTGGTTTTGTTAATCGAGGGCAATTACGTAAAGGTTCTTAATAGGAGAATCGTAAAATTGAATTTACATTTTACCTGTCTTTGGAATGCTTGTTTTTAATTTTATTTGAACTATTTTATCTTATATTACACAAAATATACAAAAATAAATGTTATAAATGATGAATAACTTGAATTACTGTCACCCGGATTCACTGTGCAGCCATCACAACAGTGATGTTTCCGTCGATTTTTTAATTGAATAAAATATAATTTTTAATGCTTTTAAATCGCCTCTATAAATGAAAAACCTGAATGTATCTAAATTGGCATTTTTAGTGGAACTTTTAAATTTATCATTAGAAACGCTTGATTACACACACATTTCTCGGAATCTTCCATCTCATCACATGATGACATACCAGCAGATGAATCACTAATATAAATTCTGGAAGGGTCAGGCTGTGGAGAACTTATGATACAGTACAGGCCTGTCGAAAGTTAAACACTTTAGTGCCGAATTAGTGCCGACTCGGCAGCTCGTCTCGGCCAATTGGCAGTTATGTCTCGGCAAATAGAAATCAACAGCTCGGCACCTTTTCGGCAGCTACTGTCCATCGCTCGGCTGTTTTCGGCCACTTTTTGGCTGCTCGGCACCTTTTCGGCCGCTCGGATCCTTGGAACTTTTTCGGCCACTCGACCCCTAGATCGTTATCTAGAAAACATCAGTTTATTAAACATGCCTGCAGTTACGCGTATATCGCAATATTTAAAGAGAAAATTGCGAGATTATCTAAATCCGGAGTAAGTCAAAGAGAGACCAGTAGGAAAATAAGTAGAGAAGATAATATTTATATATCAACAGTGTCAGTGAACAAGTTTCTGCAGCGTTTTAGACGACTTTTTTCTAAATCAAAAGTTTGATGACAGGTGTTGGAGTCTGGCCGATCTCGGAGACGATATATCTAAATAAAACTCCGTTTGTTCGACATTCTTTTGTCATGGTACTGAGAAGGTTTTGAACTTCGTGTATTGAAGCCAGGTATTTGATGATGACAGGGGATTAACAGATTAGGATTATGACACCTGATGTTTACCTGTATAGGTACATTTAATGACTAAATTAAAACTGCGATGGCAGAAGTGCAGTTTTTTGTTTTAAAATCCCGCTCTATAATGGAATTTAACAGATTTATGCAATTCTGGGAGGAAAAAATCACATATCTATTTTTCCGTCGTCCATATTAATTAATGGTATTTTTTTTTTTATTATTATTATTGTTTTTTATTCATTTATTTATTTATTATTTTTATTACTTCTATTTTTATTATTTTTAAATTTATTTTTATTATTATTTAATTTTTTTAATTTGCACTTATATTCCTTATCATTAACGAATGATAAATTTTATTTTTATCATTATTATTATTATATACAATTAATCTCTCTCAGATGTAAATTGCTGAGAAAAAAATCACATATGTATCTTTTCCACCATCCGTTTATTTAATGGTTTTATTTATTTTATTTTATTTTATTTTATAATCATTTTTTTTTAAATTTATGATTGTTATTTTTTTAAGTCTTATCATTATCAGTTGAAATATTTTATTATTTTAAATATACCGTTAAACATTAATCTCTCAGATGTTATTTGTTAGACCACTCGTTAACTAGTGGCCGAAATTCGGCTACTGAGAGGCCAAATGAACTGCCGAGTCGTGGACAGTTCAAAGTGCCGAGGAGCCGAATGAGTTGCCGAGACTCGGCTACTGAGTGGCCGAGCTGTGGACAGTTCCAGTTGCCGAGGGGCCGAGAGTTGACAACTTTTCGGCCACTTGCTGTCCACAGCTCGGCCCCTCCGCAGCCGAGTCTCGGTTCCTTTTCGTCAGCTCAGTGTTAAACTTTCGAGAGGCCTGTACTGTATGTGTACTAGAACTTGCTTTAGATTTGGTTTTACTTTTGCTCTTCAACTTCTTGCTACTACTTTTCTTTCCATTTGTACATTTGTTTACTTTGCACACTGATGATGACGACTCTTGGATGTAGGACTTCAAGTTTTTAAGTTTTCTGGTACTGTTATTGCCCTTCCTGACACTACTTTGCCCACACATCTTCTCGGTTTTCTAAGTTTTTTGGTTTCCGATTTAACGGTTTTGATTTGGTTAACTTTGTTTATCAAAAAATCAGAGGTGATTCAGATGACAATTCAGTATTTTCATTGTCTGGATGTGGTGCATTACTTTCAGTAGCTATTGGCTCAACTAAAGTTGTAACTTCTTCATTCTTCTCTGGTTCATTAGTTGCAAGGGGCTTCAGGAGTGAATGCAGATGAAGGTACAACGAAGATAATGGACAAGCTAATTTATCCAGTGGATAAATACCTGTTTTGGTAAAGCCAGCTATAAGGTTGTCAGGTACCAATGCCTTGGTGTATGCCTTGCAAGCCAATCCACATGTCATATCTTGTAATACAAGATGAATTTGTACGTATAAACTTATAACAAAGGTTGTTGTATATTTTTTCAAGAGGCCCATAGCAAGTAACATTCAATGGTTTTGAAACGTGTGAAGTATGAGCAGGAAGTATTAAAAAAACAATATCTTTTGATTTTGCCCATTCAACTAAATCTACAGCTACATGCGAGAGATGACCATCCAAAATAAGCATAAGGTGCTCACCAGGTTCTCTATTAGGAATGTACTTTATAAAACGTTCTTTTAAATAACGCATAAAAATCTATGTGTTAGACCATCCAGTCGAAGACATAGCACCATCAGTTCCTGGAGAACAATCTTTAAGAAGATCTGGTAACATTCTTGCCCCAACAAATATAAAAAATGGCACTGCAACCCCTGAGGCACTCCCAGCACCAATTACTGTTGTTACATATGATTTTTTAGAAAGTAACAGCCTGTGGATGGTGATCAGCAGAAGCAACGACTTGAGGAGGTTTATGATTAGGAACAAAACCCTTTTCATGGATATTGTATATCAAGTGTGGACAGTTGTGCAAGTTGTATTGGGGATGCATTTTTCGCTCTTGCATATTCCAACGACCTTGGTTTGAGAACTCTTATAGTTTCCCATCTGTTTCTGAAGCCTTCAAACCAATTCAAAGTAAAAGGATTTTGTCTCTTTCCTAGCTGAAGAGCATAATCAGAAGCCAAGTCAGTTACCTCCTGCCGTGTGTAACCATAACCAAGGTCTGCAACACTGCTAATATGCTGTACAAGTTTAGCTTTCTCCTCCATGTCTAAACTTGGGGTTCTACCTGTTGTCACACAGTCAACATCAATCCTTCCTGTGATCCGATCTCTTAAAGTTTTTAGTTGAATACCAAATCTTTTTTGCAGCACCCCTTACTGACATGCCATCAACTTTCACAGCATTAAAAGCATTAGTCAATTTGTCAATACTGTACAACCTGTACTTCTTTTCATGTCTTAATGGTTTAACCTGCAATGAAATATTTATATACTGTTGTACATATAGTAGAACTGTATACAACAATTTTCATTGCATTTTCCTATAAAAATTTTTAAAAAATACATTAAAATGATGCAGTTTGCAGCTGGTTTGGTGGCTGATAACATTGGAGGAACCTATTTGTGATATTTAGGTGGTAACTACATTCATACCAGTAGGTACTACACTTTTTAGAACAACCACAAACTAATTCTCAAAAACATTGCCGACCGTGAGTAAATGTTTAATTAAAACAGGTGAGCCAATGCCTCTTGATATCTTAAACTGATAAGAAACATTGCCAACTGTAGTAATTTATAAATGGTCTTTGTTTGATCATGTGACAACATGGTGTTTGTTGACATACTTACAGGAGGTACTTAGAGCAAACGATCCATTGCTGGATTTTGGCTTTTAATTCATATTTGAGGTGGTTGGGTAAATATGACTAAGTAAATATGGCGTATGTAGACATATTTAAACATTTTTTGTATAATTTACCCGTTTGAAACGCATACTTGAAAAAAAATTTCTGAAGCGACAAGACCACCTTCTTGGTACCATCGAGTTGTTTGCAAAAGTCTCGCGTTAATTAACTTGAAGAGACCGAGGTAAACAAAATCTGCACGAACTTACACATTAATATGCACGAAGTTATTTACTTAAAGGAATCTACCCTATGATTTGAAATGACATTTTCTGTAGAATGATCCAAGATCTATTTCGATAACCATAAGTACATCATTCTAGCAAAAGTAGTTGTTTTTTTTTACTTAAATCATTTTATTTTTTTTTGAATGGTTTATTTCCCTTACGATTTTTTAAAGCAAACAGTTACATCTATATTAAAAGGGAAAAATTCGAGGACCGAAACTCTCACATCACAATATCGTTAGACAAAGTGGGTGGAGTAAAATGCCAATTAAATACTGTCAGTGCTGTTCCATTTAAGATAAACGCTGAAAAAGTACAAAATATAAACTGAAATTGTTCATCCTCAATCTCATTCCCACGTCAACAAGACACTCTTGATTAAAACTGCAGCGGTCATGGCTTGTTTCTTGATAATGCTCATTAGCCACGCTATTATATAACCCAGTTATAGAAATATATAAACAAGTAACAATCAAATATATATGAATGAAAAACAATTGATTTTCATTTTCTTTGTTTATCAACTCGAGTAAATAAATACGTATGGGAGTTTCCCCGTAATAATACGGACAGTCATTTGATACGTACGATGTCCGTACCTGTAGCAGTTAATTCACCGTTTATTTGTAGAGAAATTCCTTTTTCACCGTTCATTGTCTCCATAAACAGACACGAAATAGTGGAAAATACCTATTTTTTCATAAGCCAAATACAGTTGAATTACTTGAATGCCGAAAATTATTAAAAACGAAACAAAACGCCGTTCTAATGATTGAATATGCACTAATCTAGACATTTTTCCATATTGATTTTTTCCTTGTTTTGGTTTTTGTTTTATGCAGAACAAACACGAAAATCCAAATACAGTGCTTAACACCCAGATCACACACCTGGCCCTGTAGTCATCGTGATATCGCTCATGTGATACTTAGATACATTTATCTGTCCCGAAAATTGAAATAACTTTGGTTTTTGCACTTTTATTACTTTGAAAGATTTTTAGTGTATTTGTACAGTGTGATACTAGATTTAATGTCAGGTTAAGCCAAAGTCAATTTCCAGGTACAACTTGTGATAGCAGTGATGCAGGGCGATTAACTGATTCTTATATACATTTGAAGGTCCATAACAAAGTAAAATATCAAAATCTGCTTTTTTTTGTTGTAGTTGGTTCTTTTTTAAATCCAATTTTCAGAAATGTACTCAAAGTAGTAAACATACAAAGAATAGTTAACCATTAAACTGTTTAAAAATGAGGCTTCTAGTCGATATAACTTCCAATGCCGTGCAATTCAAACTGAATAACGCGCGTTATGATTAGTTTGCATTGCACATCAAATTTTTAAACAGTTTAATGGTTATATTAACATTTTAGGATTTTTAAAAAATATATTTTTACATTTTTAATCCTTAAAAAATGTCCAAATACTTACCTATTACAAGTATGTCCAGTTTTTGGAACAGGCGAACAAAATAGTGCGTGAGAAGTAGGAACAGATAAAAGTGAATTCAAGATAACATCATTAATTTAATAATTCTCTTTTCAACAAATTATTTTAATGTAACATTTAATTTGCAAATGTTCTCTGTTTTTTTCAATATAAAATTACGATAAAAATAGCTTTGGGCCCCAGCAGCAACCGTGCATGGATCAACTGCCCACGGTGTCATCAGTCGCCAGTCTGGTTATGAAAATTGAACTTGCAGGACGTGAATGTGGAATTACCAAAGAAATTTAGGTTGTATGTGTTAATTTTTTTTATTTATAGATGTGCTTAAAATTTTAACTACTATATACTATATTACCAAACTGTAATTCGAAATCGGATTCCATTTTTTTCCGTTAATATTTTGACCACCTTGTCGTGGTGTGTAATGCTCCTGGTATATCATGAAAGCAGACGGTATACTATTGTCATGGTGATGTGTTGCTCGATGATTTTTGGTCTAGTTTTAATTAATATTAATATAGGTGGATTTTTTTTATAATTTTTTATTGAAATTTTAATTTTTATGATTTATGGCGTAAAAAATAAGTAAAGAATATCTCAAATTTCGTGTTGTACGTAGGTTGTTATGGATAGCGGCCATGTTTGTTTACCTTAGATAATGTAGTTCCGTATGTAACAATGTGTTCATACGCCGGTCAGCTGATCAATGATAATTATAGCCGATATCATTGGTAATTATAGCTGATATAATAAACATTGGTCTCAAACACAGTTATATAAAGCAAACACATTGAGAATGTAAATATAACTAGTTACACCGCTGAATTGGTATGTAGATATTTGTGCCATATTTTCAGGTTCCATTTGTTAGCACTGATACTAAAGGAGAAAAGGACAAATTCATCAGAATTTTGACATACATGCACATTATTATCAACTCAAACAAGTCTGCGAGATAGTGAACATATCATTACTTTATCTAAAAAATAAGAATTTTTTAAACTTTCAGGTTTATTTGAAATATGCTGTCCCTGCAGTATCCAAAGCTTTGCCTTTCACTTGTATGATTACCAAGCATTTGGGCTTTGTCTGAAATTACATCGTCCTTCCAACTGTAAGACGAAAAGGAAACCAGTTAACTTCATTACCTACATTCCATAGATAATACTTTTCAAAAACATATTGAATATCTTTAACAACAGAATAAAACGTTTTAACTAAAATTTACTCTGTTATTTTTTCTAAATGTATTTTCAAAAACACAGCATGTTATTATGTTTTTGTTATTACACAGGAAAGCTGTTAGAACATATGAAATAACACCGACAAACATGTTATTATATTATTTACTGTCATGTAATAACTGTAATTCTGTTATGTGGAATTTTATTTACCGATTGATTGAAAATATCTAATCTGTGTCCTTTCACAAGTTATTTATTGGTAGCTGCATATTTAATACTCAGTGTCTACAGTGCTTCTTCCCTTTACATCTTTTAAAGAGAGATTTAGCTGACAACTTCAACTCAAAATTTTCTACCGAAAATGACTATATTCAATATCAAGAATATAAAATATTGCTTTCAAATAAAGTAAACTTCAAAATTCTAAAATAGAAAAAAAGCACTTCGGCACACACACTAAATGCCAGTTGGTTCTAGGATATTAGATATATAATACAAATACCAGTTAAATTTCAATGTGCCAGATGCGCACATTTCGGAAATTCATTCCTCAGTGACACTAAGACCGAAAAGTTTGATACATAAAAAATATAAGCAAAAAAGTTGAAAATAATGAATCTGAAGTTTCAAAATTATATACATTAAATATTAATCATTTAAACAGTTTGGAATTAAAACTGGTCTAAATTTTCCAAAAAGGTGTTATACTTACCCTATGACCCTTTCCATTTTTGTATCTGTAATTTCTTTGTAAAAGGAGGAAAATGACAGTATAGTAAATCTTCTTCACATTAGGTACAATATATATATATATATATATATATATATATATATATATATATATATATATATATATATATATATATACGGTTGGTTAAATGGATAGAGGGCGAATGTTAACATACACACACACTAATAAGTGTTAAAACAGCTCTTCCTTCCAAATTTTGAACTATATCGTTTTTAATTTGTTGATATTTTGCACATTTTTTTTCAAATACAAAAAAGGTGCCTTATAGGTCGTAATATAAAGCTTGCACTTACATATCACAGTGCCTCACACTGTTTAGGTTAAAAACTCACCTTGTCCGATCATAGGTTGAGAAGTTCTACTGGTTTGCTTGCCAAAATTTGGTGGTTTTCAATTTCCCAAAACTGGCCTCCTCTATAAGTGAAATTTTCGCTTAGGCTTAAAATTGGATAACTCCACTCCACATATATAAATGTAATCAAGCTTCTTTTTTTTAATTTTTGTATATTTTTAAATTATTTTATTTGATTTTTTTTATGTTATTATTTTTAGATTTTTTTATTTTTGTATAATAATATTTTCCAGATAATTTTCTGACTACCCATTCCTACAGAATTTATTTTTAGATATTATATATGTTGCTTTTCAGAATATTAAGACAAATTATTTTCTAACCAAATATTTAAATAAAAGTTTGTGTTTGAAATGTATCAACTAATAAAAATGCAAAATTCTGGTTTTAAATATGTTTTTCCCAGTACAACATTGCACAATCAGGGCAATTTTTTTTTGTTATGATGAAAGTCCGTTTTTCACATACAAGTAGGTGAACTAGTAGATACTCTGTACACCTAATGCAAAGTGTCAAGGGAGGAAACAGTATCTCAAAGTTTAAAGTCACTGGAATAAATTGACCTAGGTTTTAAACCAAGCTTTCACAAGATTTGAACCCGATGGTAAATTTGTCACTTATCACATGAAAGAAATAACTGATTCTAAATTTTTAACCTTGGTTAAAGTAGAATTTTTTCCTTTGTTTCATTGAAAAGTATTTTAAGAAATAATATTGCAACGGAAAATAAAAATATTCAGTAAAAATTTCAAATTTCAACATACTCTCAAATTTAGAAAGAAAGTTTTGATTAATATGACAAATTTTAAATGCAGTCAAAAATTGCAAATAAGTTTCTATAGAATTTATTTACATCTATCTTTGTTCCTTAGACAATATAACATTTAGGAATTTTTGAGAAGGAAAACGGTTTTGCTTTCACATTTCGAGTTATTAGGAAAATTATATGATAGTAAATGAATTCATTCGTATTGATATGAAAGACTAAACAAGTGAGCTTAAGTATACACAAACGAAAAATCCATGATCAACAGCTGCTATTTCTTCAATTGACAGAATCGCACCCCACACCAATTTCGGACAAAACTTTTACTTGAATACATTGAGAAACGAAAATGAAACAGAAATTATTTCATAAGTTAAATACTACTTATCGTATGTCCTTTTTACAACACGTGTCTGAAGCACCGATGTAGTCCGACAGCTGTGAAACAATTTCGACTTTTAAAGCGTTTATCTCGTAAAATAATCGAGATATTTGCTATTTTATAGATTATTTGAAGGAAAAACATTGTTTAAAACATTTGTTCATTTCAATTTCATAACATATCATCCAGCAATTTTCTTTAGAATTCGAGACCGACTACGGTTTCCGACCACATACTTTAAACATAATAATTGGATATTGTATTGGCGGATTCAAGGACCCATGCAACCCTCTCCAAATTTAACAAAAATAAAAAAAATAGCCAACAGGTCCCCAAAGACTAAAGAAGTATTGTTTTTAGACTGGTAAAAATAGAAAAGAAATTGGGTTTTCAAAATAAATTTTAGAAATTAGTGATATGGGTAAATTATCGTTTTTCCAGAAGTGTGAAGTATCATTGACACTTCCATCTCTGTGGGCTGTCGGGAAGTACCACTGGGAATCCAAACAATTGTTGGTAAAAGCTATTTGTTAAGAAGGGAAATAGAGAATCAAAAACTAAATCCAAAAGATCCAAGAGCTGTTGCAATTGCTTATGGTAAGAATACAGTTACATATTTAATTAGAAATAATGCATTTGTAATATCACGCCTAATAGACAGCAACATTTCTCTAACTTGGCGGTTAAAGCCGAAAGATGACACAATAAGCAGGCTCATAGGTCCTCAACAGCGGTGAAACGGAGTGAAAAATCACACCCGAAGATAAATTTTAGACAATGCATCTATAATGTACGTAGTTAAAATTTTGTGCTGATTTTGCAATCAAATCCATGTTACCTAATAAAAACTCCATAATAGATTTGAATTTTGTTTTTATTCTTTAGATATACCTTCCGGTAAGTCACTGCAGTTTAATTAAGACAAATGGTGCCTAGCTGTAGACTGTTAGATCGGGATATCTCTCCATTAGAAAAGCGTCCAAACAGTATGGGGTTCCAAAATCCATGGATGACAGTATTGAAAAAAATGGTTCCGAGATGAATTCCTGTCACACTGTGACCCAGAACGTCCTCCATTTCTTATATTTAAGAAAAATACTAGTTAAAGTTAGATGTGCCAGATGTGCACATTTCGGAAATTCCGAATGACCGAAAAGTTTGATAGCTTAAAAAATAAGCCAAACAGTTGAAAATAATGAATCAAAAGTTCCAAAATTATATAAATCCAAATCTAGCTAAGGAATGCAATGCATTAGGGAACAAACCTTAGTTTTAAATAAATTTCAAATTTTAGACGTCTGAAAATTTTGCTAAATGGTACATTTTCTCTCTGACAGCACAAAGTACTGCCTAATGAGTTATGGATACCCTCGGGGAGTTTTACGGACGACGGAGGGTCTGCCTCTATTGATTCCAATAGCTCACATGAGCACCTTGTGCTCAGGTGAGCTAAAAATTAAGTTAAATCATGCTAGTTACTGGTTTTTGTTGCAATTTAAGAGTGTATTTTCAAGACTTGTGTCCGTATTACCAATGTCGTTGTCCGTATGTATTATTTGGAAGTAAAAATGTCTTTTCCATGTGACTAGTAACATCTAAGCTTGCATGTGGATTGCCTTGTGGCTAATAATATGTGATTACTTACAAGTAGCAAGGTTATGGTTTTTACGTCAGTTCAGACACGTCACTTAAAATTGTCCGAATTACGAGGAATCCTCCCCTTTATGCAGTTCAAAATTTTATAAATTGAAAAATATTCAAGGGATGGAAAGAATCGTAGCGGAGCGGAGCGGTCGGCTTCCAACATTACTGAATTTTTATAATTTTGACTACGTGACTTTTAGGTTAAATATCGGTATATGATCAGAAATAGTAGACAGTCTTGAATTTTTAACGAAAACTGTTGGAAGAAATGTTATCAAATAAAAATGAACAAATGTTTTAAACAAAAAATAACTTCTTTATTTAAGAATTAAAAAATACAAGGACAAAGGCTAGAACAGAAAAAAGTAATAAGATTATCACAAAGAAAGATCTTTAAACCCAAAATTGCAAGAGGGACCCTCATGGCTCCTTTTCGATCTTGACTGTGATGTTACGAAAAGTCTAGTTTGCGAGGGGTTTTATTTAAATTCTGACGGTTAATATAGTTGTTCGAATCTCTGCTGTGACTGATCATGAAAAAGCCTCATCCATCAGACTGCTCCTATGGCAACAAAATTAAAAAATGTGGCAGCTACTGATAAAAAATCAATGACAGGAAAAGTACTTCAAATGAAATAGCTGACAAAAGTAAATTTATTCAGTTATTTACCAATGCACACGCATTTATAAAAACAGTAGGCTTTTAAAAGATTATACACGGTTATGTTTATGTACATTAGATCAGGATCAGTAGGTTCTTGTTTGGTGAAACATATATTAACGTAAACGGCAATCATTTCATTAATTTCAGCCATGGCAGATAATGATTTGCGAATTGACGAGGATTTTTTATCTGATACAATTTTTTTTTCATATATAATATCTGGAGAAGAGCAAGAGACTATATATATATATATATATATATATATATATATATATATATATATATATATATATTAGCAACTAAACTTGTGGGCAGATTCCAGAACGTTTTCTTTGTGTTAGGACTTCAAAAATGCATGCTCAAAAGACCTGGAGGATTTTGTGTTGGAAAATGTTAACGTTGCTTCTTATGGTATAGATAATGGATTTTTTTCATTATATCAGGGTTTTCTTGACTTCTGAAAACATGTTTTTGATTCCCACATGATGTTTTTACTTTGAGGTTTTATAATATCATTTGTATGCTGACTCTTAAATGTGTAGAGAAAAATGAAGATTCAACTCCAACTTCATAGAAAGTCATGGTCAAAAGCAAGTCCTGTATATTATTATTGAAAATATATATATTTAAAAGTCTTTTGTAGGATTATTTGTTTAACCACAATTTTTGTCCACGCACTGCTAAAGAGAAAGTGTATTCCGAAACGCTCATCTGGTGCAGTTATAATAAAAAATTATCAGACCTTGTTATATGTGAAACAAAATATGTCGTGATATTTTATTTATTTAGATAACATTTTTTCTTGATTTCAAGGGAATTGATAGCTATTGAAGTGACGGTCATCTAATATGGGGGAACAAAGGGTGGGCTTGCTATTCTCCATAGGAAAGATAATGAACTGCTAAATGTACACTATTTTGCCCTCAGAGTGTAGATGGTTTTCGAGATGTTGTTGAACAAAATAATTATATAACAAGATGATGAAATTGCTAATTGGTCTGTAACACCATACAGACTACAAACAAAAATATACTGCATATACCATCAACAAAATGTTAGAGTTTTTGATAGACAACATATTTGTTGTGTTTGGCAATATAATTGTTCAACAAACAATCGGTATACCAATGGGCTTAAACTGTGCTCCTTTGCTTACTGATTTGTTTCTTTATTCATATGAATCAAAATTTTTACAGAACCTTGTCAAATCTGGAGAAAAGATTGTCGCCAAATCATTCAACTACATGTAGTTATATAGATGATGTTCTATCTCTAAATAATCCCAAACTTGGAGAATATGTGAATGCCATCTATCAAAGTGAGTTGAAATAAAAGACAAGACGGATTCCCCATGCTTCATATTTGGACAAACCTCAATTATGACATCCATGAAAGTTTACATCTGAAGCTATACGACAAATGTAATGACTTTAATTTTTCTATTGACAGCTTTCCGTTTCTTTGCAGTAATATCCCTGCTTCTCCTACGTATGGTGTATATGTTCACAGTTAATACGTTATGGTAGAACTTGTTTCCACTATGGGGACTTTCTACAACGAAGAAAACTGCTTATATTTAAATTGTTGACGCAAGAATATTGCAAGCCTAGGCTAATCAAGGCCCTTAAAAAGTTTTATGGCCGTCATCAACATATTGTTGATAAGTATGTAGTCACTATATTATCCAAACTTATATTGGATATATTTGACTTACCATAGTTCCGTGTTCCTTTCATTCTCACGTGAAGGATGTAGCTAGCTAGACAAGAGGTGCTTACCCTTCCGGAGCACCCGGCCTCACTTCCTATGGAAGTTCAATTGATTACTAAATTTGCCAGTTGTCAAAAGTTTTAGTTTGCTTTAAGGATTGTGATTTGGACAAGAACTGGTATGTTTGTGTTTTATTTATATCTTAATTATTTCAAACAGTACAAAACTGAGCAAGGGTTACTTGCAGTACTTTATATATCATAGGCGTTCTCTTCATTTATCCAGAGGTATAGCTACTTGGGCTAGAAACTTCAGAACTTGAGGCTCACAAATCCAGTGCCAGTCATGATAGTGCTGAAGCAGAATGTCTAGCAGATATTGGTTTATAAATATTTAACCTGCTTTATCTTGTTTATGCAGGTATTAATTCTGAAATTTTTAACAATATTGATTCTAATTCTCGGATCAGACCAAAGAAAGATTACCAGATGCCTCCTAGCCTTTCAAGTTATATTTATAATTCCATAAATTTCATTATAGTAACTATTGAGTATTGCATCAATTTTAGAAATTTTTAAGAATAACAAACAAACTGCAATCTGAGAAACATCAAGATATTGACCTAAATGGGAAAGAACCAAATATATCTTACAAGCATGATATTATACATGGAACTATAAAGGCATTGCAAGCAAGATTTGACCTTAGAAAAGAAGAGATGACTGTTATTACTGCAACTTAGATAGCACAGACGACAATACTGATTTGAAAGGTTTTTATATGTTCTCAACATGCAATTGCAACTTTTGCCTGTTGCATAATTTTAAATGTTATACTTTTGTTGTTGACTTTTATTTGAATCATTTAGTTGCTAGTTTATTATGTTTTGACTCTATAGACCTGTATGTGGAGTTGAATGATGGAAGCAATAAAAGCAGCATAAAGCAAGAGCTCTACAGGCTAGCAGTATTCTATGACAAGATGATATGATATCAAACACTGTGGGGAGTTTGTCAAGTTTTCGGAATCCCTGAATCTAGCACATTAGGCTTTCTCCGCTGATCAGTATCGAACAGTTGGTCTTTTGTTCAATTTGTTACAAAAATTTGTATTCACCTGTCACCACCGGTAATTCTCTGCAGTCCAAAATAAGATATGTCATTACAGTAGACTAAGAGAAAAGATATGATAGTGAGGCTCAATGGAATATTTTAAGGAGGCCTCAAAGTTAAAGATAAAGCCGTGAGGCTGCTTGGGCTCCAAGGAAAATTAATGACTATAGTTACTATACTTTCAAATCAGATTATTCATATAAAACCATCGGAGTCGGATCTGCCTGTATTGCCACACAAATGCCAATTTCTCTAGTTTACTAGTCAGTAGTCAGGCCTAGGGTGATGACGTACCAGCACTACCAGTTAAACAGGAGTCTCGAGAGCCTTCAACTTCTAAGACTAAGCAAAGAAAGTATATACTTAGCTTCTTAATTGATGACGACGATGTTGAGATATCTAAGTTGAACCACCTTTATTTAAGCCAGAACTTAATTGTCAAGACCTGACTGTACACATTTGATGCAAAGCTGTCTTCTCAGGTTAACCATTTGATGTACTGGAAATTGAATGCTTACAAAGTTTCTTTTTTGATTAAGCTTGTAAAAATTTAACTTTGTGTACAAGCAAGTTCTGTTGTCTCTGAACGAGTGTTCTCAACTGCTGGTTTCATGAGCATGAACATGTTGACCAACAATTATTTTTTAGGAAAAATTTGATGAAGTTAAGGATATTGCTTCAGTACTTCACAATATGTAGTTCATATTCTTTATTATATAGATTGAAAGACAATAAAGTGCGGTATACAAGTTTGTAGTTCTGTTTAACAGTTTGAACTTTAAGCATTTTTTTTGTATTCTGACAGTTGCAGTGATAACTGTACCAATAAAAGACTAAAATTGTTGTATTTGTATTAGACTTTAGTGATATGTTTTTTCTTGTGTAGCAAGCCTAGGTGAGTTGTAGCTCGATCTTAATTTATGAGGACTAAATCTCGGATCGGATCGGATCGGATCGCCATTTGCTCTAAAATCCACCGCCCGATTTTTGTAAATGGTTGTGTCACCACGACACGATGATATTCGTGTATTCCCGTATATTCACGGACTATACATAACGTTAACCTTTGACCCAAGGGTCAAAAAGTTACTGGTTATTTAGGAATTTAAAATAATTACAAACGCATGAGAAAAAAAAAACAAACATACCAGTCCTTGTCCAAATTAACTTTATTTCTGATTTTGCGACCCGAGGTTATAAAAATGTAAAAATATCAAGAAGAACACTAATTATTTTAACATATTAATTATTTAATATTAAAGGTATACTTTTGATATTACATCAAAGTCACAAGTTTAAACGTCAGTGTTCCAGATGCTTAAGAATATTGAAATGGTGTATGTTTAATATTATGTTGACAAATATTAACATGTTGGTTCTATTTATGTATAAATGGTGTTTTAAAAGAGTCAAAGTCATTAGTTGTTTTACTGATTGGTTTATAGTTTTTTTCTGTATTGGTTTATAGTTTTTTCTGATTTTTGTGATAATTTGTGTGTGAAATCAATTTGTAACACGGTTTTTGTCATTGGGATCATGGTAATTTTCATTTTTAAAATTTTATAAAAAATTAAACGGACTTGCTGGTCAAAATTATGACCTGGTATTATTTTTATTTGTTAGTGTTCTAGCTTTGCATATTTATATAATTAAACGTTACCATTTTCACGCATTATGATTGGCTTGAAGTTACAGTCTATCCCATCATAGAGTGTTTTGAACACTGCTAAAAATACTTTTTCGTAAACAATGACGAAATAAATAATGCGCCCATTTCATTGTTTATATTGAACTAATTGATTAAATATTAGATATTTTTCATTCGACTTTTTTCTTTTGCTATTTTTTAATATAAATTTAATCATAAGATTCGCCTTTAATTTTTTCCCGGTATATGGACAAATAACTTGAATAAAGACTGTGTACTTTGCGTTAATCCTGCGTAGAAGAAAATTAGAGTCAAAGCTTAAATAAGGTGTGGAAATTATGTTTTATGACCCAGTAAAGATTCAGTTATATCAAAGAAGACTCGTAGATAACCCGGGTAAAACCATCGAAATTCTCAAGCAAAGTAACATATTTCTTTTACAAGGATCTTCTCTGAATAGGATTCTTACCTAGATGGTTTGATCCGTAGGCGCGCCCTTTAAGACCTGTTAAAAGGAAACTGTTGCTACTACTGCGCATCTAAATAGGCAAAGATAAAAACTGAGCAAAAGAGCAAACAAAAACTTTTATAGAATTGTTATTGTCTTGCTTCTCATTTTTAATGGAAAAATCAATGTTTTATTCAAATATCAAAAAATGTTCATACCGACTAAAACGAATGTCAAAAATCAAAGTGTTTGCATACAAAAAATGTTAGAATTTATTAAGAATGTTTCACCTTACATATTCCTCTATATAGATGCGTAATAGTAACAAGTTTCCTTTCTACAGAAAATATTAAATGGTAATCGGAGATGCGCATAGCGATTAGACCTTATTTTGTAAAAATAATACCAAGTCTAATACAAGTTAATTGGATTTTCTAGAAAAAAATCTGCATTTCTACCGTCACAAACAATGTGACACAGTCAAGCATACATCACGTCACAGATTAGAGTGCATATGACCTGCAAGGTTCAAATCTCAGAAGTACAGGTTATAGTTTCTTGTTGATCAAAAGACAGTTATTTTCACTGAAATCTGTTTTTCCACCGTATCCTAACTGATTGCCTCGTTCTTTATTTAAATTTTACTGTAAATGTTATATTTGACTCTACAATTTGAAAAACCATTTAACAATTTTCGGTGTTAATCAGGACATCTGTATGTTGTTTGTTCTGTTCCTTTGTACACGATATAGCTCATAGAACCTTGATAGAAATGAATAAAAGTTCCAGTTTGTTTTTAGGTTATCTCAATATTGATCTTAATAATTTTAAGCATGATAAACAATGTTTTTGAGCAGCAAAATGTAAGCTTTATTTAGCAACAACGTATGGCAATTCACAAGCATCTTACAAGTTCAAATATTTGATTTGTAACATTTATATTATTTGTAAGAATTTCAATTAGAAGCATCATTTGTTAAACTTTTATCTCGCTCCATGAACAAAGATCAGAACATTAAAACCAAACTAAGAATAGTATCACACCGTAATTAAGTAAATATTATTTACACAATACATATATAAAATGCATATTATTACATGACATCTCAATTACATTCATTTAATAAACACATACAGTTCTTATGTACATCAACATATTTATAAAATGTAGACTTAATCTATTTCTACAATCGCAAATATAAACAACATTTTTCGGATCTTAAACGACGGACCCGTCAAAGTAAAGAATACGAAGAAACAGTCATAGAAAGGTTAACAAAAGTGTTAATTTTAATATTTTACTTTCATGCTGGTCGATGTTTACTTTGAACAAAATTATGAATAGAGCATTTCAGGTCAAGATCTACAAAGAATAACTTAATAGTAGCTTTCACCGTGAACATTAAACATTTACTTTTTAATATTTATAATTTGGAATCGTTGAGGTCAGTATGAGATTTTCTTATTGCAAATAAAATATATTTACGTTCGATAACTATAAAATTAACTGACCGTCAAGAACAACCTCAAAAAATTATTCATTGTACCTGTGCAACACCTTGTTTAAACAAAAAATTTTGTTCTTCAAATGTTTTCAAAGAATACCTATAAGAAGATACTAACATCTGTACACTAGCATTGAATAGTAAAATATCATTTTTTTGTAATTGACAGAAAAATAGTAAATTTTAGGTTTAAATCAGAAACAATTTAGTTTTTAAAATTTCATTATAATTTAGAAATCGAAATTAATTTATATAATATCTTGTTGACATGTAAAACTGTGTTGAAAGATTTTTAAAACAGTATAATAATTTTTTTACAATAAAGGATTTTGAGAAACCAAAGACAACCCCACTTCACTCTAAAGACCAATACTTATAGTTAGTTTTACATATTTGGCATATTTAATGCAAATATCAACTGCGTTAAAACAGTAATAAAGACAAGTTAAAATAGAACAGGCGTATGATATATATATATATATATATATATATATATATTTATATGGGTAGGGGGTGGGCGGGATTATGAGACAAGGTTACGAAAAAGTTTTTTAAATATATCGCAAAATTTGATTGAATTCATTTCTTGAAATGATATTGGTAGTATCATAAAATATAAATTAAGTGGGATGATGTTTTAATTTTATTTGATGATTTGATATAAATCTTATAAGCTTAACTAGATGAGAGTTATGGAATGTGTCTTAGATATTGAAAATAAATTTGCAAATAATGATTTAAAATAATAAAGAATCTACAAATATATAAAATGCTTTCTTAATTTGTTAAAATCAAGCAGGAGGTTAAAATTAAATATTATTTTAAATGTAAAATAGGGTTAAAAAAATAATAAGCATGGTGTAACTAAAATATTAATTCTAGCACTGTATACTGTAAATATGGATTTCAACTGTGTGAAAACAACAGTTATTTGGATAAGATAACAGTTAGATCAGCTACCCTTTAGTTAATAAACAAAACTAATTGAAAACTAATGTCATAGGAAAGTGCTTGAATTTGGTTCTGCATATGCAAACATAACAAAATGTGATCTAAATGGATACAAAACACAAAACAAAAGTAAAATACTTTAAAAAACAGGTGTTGTGAGCGAAAACATTAATTCAATTGATCGTTTTAATTTAATGTATTTGCAGATATTAATGTTTAAGTGGTCTGAATTTTCAGTAACATTTTGATTTGTTGTATTCAAACTAAGTTTAAACAATGCTAGAATCAGTTTTATAATTACTTCAGTTCAAAATATTATTGATTTAATTATCTATAGATAACGTTGTCCAACATAACCGTTTTAACAATACGAATACTTAATGAGTGCTTTATAAAAAAACAATTGGAATCTAAACTACATTATACTTTTTTTTAATAATTCTATCATCAAAATAACATTGCATTAAAGAAATGGATGTGTAAGCATTCACATATGACATTTAGAAAGTTATTAAACACTTGGTTTATTTTTAATGATGTGACAAAGTCAATTACATTTACTTATATATTTTTTTCTAAACCGTCTGTAGGCGAATTGGTGAAAAAAACCGGCGTCAAGTAATTAGGTTTTATTTTCAAAATGTGTAAAAAGGAAATGGTAACTTAAGCATTTCTATATATTTTATGGTCAGACGCTTAAGCAATCCAAGTTCTTTTATAAACCAATAAAATATATATGGGTTAAAAAACTAATTTCTTAAACGAGAGCAGATCTATTATAAATGTATATATGTTATTCACCTAAGGGATTTTTTGTTTTCAGAATTTTTTAACGTCAATTGACAGAGAGCAAAAATATACACTAAGCAAATACCACTTAGGATGCTTGTTCTTTATAATTAAGCCAATACACTTTCCCAAAAGATTTTCCGATCTTGAATTTTAAAAAGTCCTGACTTTAAAATTGCTTGGGTAACGTATATATCTTTTGGAATAAATCTGTATAAAAAATTCAATAAATATATAATAACAAAAATCCTCTAAAGTTTGATATGCCATATGCGAACATTTTGGAAAATCATTCTTCATCATTGACATTAGGGGCCGAAGAAGTTTGAAAGATTATAAACATAAGCCACAGTTAAAAAATGAATCTAAAATTTCCATAATTATATGAATCCTAATCCAGCTAAGGAATGCTTTGCTTGAGGGATCAAACCTTAGTTGTAAATAATTTCCGAGAATTAAGACGACTGAAAATTTCAATTAATTTTTTTTCATGTCTTCAAAACATAACAGGAAATCAAAGTTAACAATACAATATTTTAAAATTATTTTTATAAACAACTATAAAATGCGTAAATTTAATTTAATAACACTTATATTATCTGTTTTGGTACTGTTCTGAAATAACTTTTACTTTCTGTAAACACAGCTTTGAAAAAAGACAATAAGTATCAAAGTCATTTAACCTTGAGTAGAAGGTAAATTATAGCAGATTACAAAGTGAACAAGGCAAAATTATGTAATACCTATAACGTTCATAAAGATAGCGAGCAATGTGCTGTAACATTAAGGCCTTACTGGAGTTTACAAATAGGTTATAAAGAATCGTTAGGTCGACAGTAATTCCTAAGTTATGAAATTTAAATTATATTTTAGAAATTTATGAACACTGAACTTCCAAGCATGAAATTTTATGACCGAATTAGGATATTTTTTTACATATTGATGCAGAAAATTCTATCGTATACAGGAAGTTAAAAGAGAACCAAGAGCATTGTTATTTCTTAGCCAATTCTATTGTTTGTCGAAGCCAAATTCAAGACGAAATGAAAGATGAGGCTTCGTTACACAAACGTTTTAAAAACCTACGGACTTATACTTTAAGAAAGTCTCTTTTAAAATATAACATCATTGTTAAAAGAAATGTAAAATTTGTTTAAGCTTGGTTGGTTTTTAAGATACAAACAACAAAACGGTTTCTGTTACTGAAAATAGGAGTGTTAAAAGTAATAATTTTAAAAAAATCAAAAATATGTTTAAATAAAACGTAAACATTAAAATTCAAGTCCAAATTACAGTGCCAATAAAAATAAGAAAAACTTTTGAAAAAATGGCTAATTCAATTATACATGCAAACTTCTATCAAGGAAGTGATCAGGGTTTTCCAGAAGGGATTAAGAAACACAGTCGATATTTAGCAAATCGCAGAAATACCAGAATTTTCTCTTTTAATAAACCTGACCTTATTGTTGATCTTGTATTTTTAAAACTACAACAAAACCTATTCGAATCTAACAAAAAATTATATGAGACATTCATAACTTATTAAAATAAAATATATTTGAGAATTTTTTATAAGAAGAAATTTATAAGGGTATATTTAAAAAAGTGGTAATTTCTTTATTAAAATAGTCCTTGTATTTCATTATTTTGGAAACAAAACAAGTTACACGTTAAAGAAAAGTGTGCACATCGCTTTTCAGGTACTTGTTAAACTTGTATTCCTTAAAATCATTTTAAACTCCTACCTAGGACTAAAACGTAAAACAATATTTTGTTTTAATTTTCATTGATTTATCATAAATGAAATAGTTTTTTCTGTGTAAGAACTTCCATCAACAAATAATTTTAGCAAACGAAATGGAACAATATATAAACTACGCCCGTCACGTTTAGCTTTGCTATGGTTGCTATTGTTGCGGTTTTATTGGAATAAACCCCAAAAAACAATCGCGTGAGTTACGTTAATTTTGTGTTGAAGAAAGATACATTAATTGAATTAAAACAATAACTAATTTTAGGTCAATAATATGATTATCTTAGCATATCTAAAATTCAGATGTGCATAGTATATACATGTAGTATTTCAAGACATTAAATTTAATCAACAATTAAATTTTTACAAAATCAATTTTTTTTAAAAATGGTCATTTTTGTCTAACGCAGCGCAAAATATTGATTTTTAAAATAAAACAGTATATAGCTACACGGATTATGTTGTGCGAAGATTCATTAACTTGACGGGTCGGTCAAAATACACATTTGAGGTAAATTTTAAAATTTGATTATAAACAAACACTTAAATTTTAAACAAAACTTGGCCTTTGTGATGAATGTTTTCTTACTTGATTGAGCTGAATCAGTTCACAGTCATTTTCATTGTCATGTTCTTCATCCGGTATAGCCTGCACAGCTTGATCCACCATTCCTGTAACCTGCGTACATCTTTCATAATTTTTTGGCCTGCACATGGACACCACCAGCAAGAAGGGAAAGTTTTATTAAATGCTTTTTTGAAGCCGTCATTTAAAAACGCATACACAATGGATTGACACATGAGTTAGCATACGATAAAGTATGTGCAAAAATTTTAGAATTATATAGCATTTGAGAAGATGTGTCAAAATTTTTGAAAAATTTAAATACACATTAATAAAGTGAATTGGGAACCAAAAAATAGCAAACAATGCTACGACTACTGCTACCATTCTAGTCACTTTTTTCCTTCTTCTAATTGTGCGATTGACTCGACAAAGGCGTTGTTCCATTGCATTCCTCCTGAAAAAGCAATATCTTTTCATTAGTTTCAGAGAAAATAGATTTTTTTAACAGGATAATAAATATCGGTTAAAAAATAATTTTAAAAAAATGAATTACAAAATTCAAAGTTTTTTAGCAAGATAATCACTTATGTTCAACAATATAATCAAATCATAGTACCCCCATAGGTGTACAAAATTAAATTCGTACTTGTTTAAGTTACGGTGGTAAGACAACAAATATATTTATGAGCCAGTATTTTAACCGCCTTCACAGAATTAACTTCTTCAACCAAATGTATTTTTATCATGTCCTCTTTCCGTATTATGGATAAGCTACCTCTTCATGCGTAGGTTTAAAACCGCTCCAGAAAAATCCTCACATGGAGAAAGTTCGTCCACATAGTAGTACTGACCTCAATATCAGCGCAAAGATTTACGGATTAATACCTCCCGATCCGAAGGTTATGAAATCCGCTTGTGACAAACTTAAGTAAACGGGAGTTTCTTAGTATTCTCACCAAATGAAGGTCCTTAACGGTACCTTTTTTGGTTTTCCTTTACATCCTAGAAACTATTGTTTCCGATATAATAAATATATATAAAAACAAATACCTACTGAATTTAGATGTGCCAAATATGCACATTTCGGACAATCATTCCTCATCAGTGACACTAGAGGCCGGAAAGTTTAATAGATAAAACACAGCCAAACAGTTAAAAATAATGGATCTAAAGTTCCAAAATAATATGAATCCAAATACACACACATATATATATATATATATATATATATATATATATATATATACTTTACTCTTCATCATAAACAGGTAATTCAGTTTACCCTTCGATTTTATAATTAATTATTTAACTTAGATTTTCACATGATGAAAAGGCATCTTTACGGATCCTTAAAGCCTCCTTAAAGCTGCCTTAAATGTCCCTTTAAGGACCTTTAAGGGGTCTTTAAGGATCCTTAAATATGCCTTTAAGGAGTCTTTAAGGACTCCTTAAAGATCCTTAATGGAACTGAAATTTTAAGGATCTTTTTTCCTTAATTTTTCCTTTTTTTTAAAAAAAGCAATGAAATATTATTTTTATCAGTATCTTTTTTAAAATTTTATT
>CM056608.1:13432481-13787682 GCA_029721355.1 Tegillarca granosa
TGTAAAGTCTTAAAAATTGATATTGAAATATTACCGAATTTGAGTTGAATGTACACTCAATTGAGTGAATGATTGTGAAACTGGGGCCAAGTGTCAATTTATTTTATTAAAATTAATTGTTATTTCTTTGATTTTATTTCGTGTATTTTAACAATCGAACCGTTCTTGTATAATTTCGTTAATTTTATGCGTTTTCAAGCTGGTCTCGAATATTGACAAAAGTGACGTGACAGCCATGTTTGTTTACTTGTTTACCTATGGTAATGTAGTCCGGATTGTGTATTGCTTTTTATATATATTCATTCACGGTGTGACAAGATTTTTGTCATTCATAGTCAATTATGAACGCAACGGATCTCAAGCCTGCAGCTATGGGAATTTCACAAGGCAAATGAAAAACAAAATATTTAAGAATTTAATTTCTACATGTTTGAAAGCAATATTTTTGGGACAACAACATAATATTTGGGTCGTCTAAAAAACTTCTCAATCCATTTGCTCCATTTTCTGTCTAAAGTTTAGAACTTTATTTTGTTTCATCAAAGTTGATAAGTTGTTTAACGTAGCATCAATAAGTTTTAGCTATTAGCGACGGGAGCATGGTTATTATTATCTATAATTTTATCTGAGTTCTTGCGTGGTTTGTGTGTGCGGTTGTGTATTATGGCCTGCCGTGTACTGTTACACCCGTGGCGACTTTTTTGTAAGGTGAAAAATAGGTACGCGGCAGGCAAGCATACTACTAGCCAAATCTTTTTTTCCTGGCACCGGTTGAAACCAAATATTTTCTTTATTCACCTGCTGTAAAACGCCAGGCAAGGAAGCAATATCTCAAATTTTAAAGTACTACCCAAATCTTTTGTCCTGGCACGGGGTGAAACCATATACATTTTTTTCTTCAACCGGATGTCGAGCGCCAGGCAAGGAAGCAATATCTCAAATATTTTAAAGTTCATAATGTATTGACCCGGCCAAAGTTCAAACCTATGACCTCCCGCTCTCCGGGGCGGATGTTCTTTCACTGATGCACTAAGGCGGTTTTTCAATCAAATCACCGAACTGTTATAAATATGACTCTACAAAGTATAAAATAAGTGTTATCCTCGCCTAGTATGCTTTGCTTATTATAGTGTAATGGCTGGTTTGTATTTGTTTTTTGCTTTCCAAAGACATATATCCTCGCTTCAAATTATACGTTTTTTTAATCTAACGACAAAAAGCACATCACCTCCATAATTACAATGTAGATATTTATAAAACTAAATACAAAATAAGATAATGTTTACATCGATTTCCTAGCGTTTCCGAGTAAAAAAAAAACCAATAAATATCATAAATCTATCATTTTCACCAAAACAATTGCAAGAAATCCATGATGTTTGATAATAATTTCATTGCTAATAGATTTAGCGGAATCTGTAACGAGAAAGCTAGTTTATGTGTCTGGAAGAAAAAAACGCACTGTTGAATAATATTTCTCTATACTATAAGAAACATTTATAAAAATAGATCAATTTGACATTTACTTTCGTACGTCAAATAATTTGTAATTTAATAAGCTTTCGTTTATACACAAAGATTGCTCAACTATGAAAAAAAATCACACACACACACACACACACACACACCACACACATATTAAAAAAATAAAATTCAGGTGAAAAAATTACTTGTAATTTAACCATTTTTTCCTACAGATTTAGTTATTTGTTTTCCATAAATTGACATTTTACTGAAACCCCTTTAGTTAATCTAACTTAAAAGGTTTGGTCGTCTAGACGATCACCCATCAAATAATCAATGGCTAAGTGGGTCCCGTATGTGCTTGATCGAAATTTGATTTTTAAAGTACATCAATCTTTTTTAACCCTTTTTCATTTTAATTGTCAGACAAAAGAAAACTTGTTTTTTTAAGTTTATTAAATATTGTTCTAAACTGTGAGTTTCTTTTCTTTTTTTTTGTTTTGATAAGAATAAGGAACACCAAGATTACATTTAGTTGTTTTTTATACATTTTAAAAAGACTGACATTTTTATTCAATTCTCTTTTTACAATGTTATTTTTTGGTAAAAGTTTTTTTTTAACATTTTGAAAAGACTGATATTTTTATTTTATTTACTTTTTTACAATTTTATTTCTAGTAATGGATTCCATTTAACTAGAACACAGCAATTTGAATACTAGTATTTGGTATTATCTATAAAAGTAATTCACACTCCATATCTAAATGAATTTCAAATCAAAATATTGTATGAATTTCAGAATTGTATCCATTTTAATTACCTTTTTAAGATAAGTAACACAATTTATAAATATATTGATATTAAAATGCCTCTAGTATTTAAAGAGGGAAGTTTTGAAAGTTAATAATTGAAAAAATTGTCAAAGGTTATAATAATTATTATTATTTTCATTTTTGAAGCATCAAGTTGTAAGCTATAAGGTATTACTTGTAGTTTGTCAACTGTGACATTAAATTGCACCAGTCTTCTCTTTTTAATCAACTCGTTTTGCAAATTACTACATACAGATTTACCTTAGTAATTGCCTTTTCTCGCAAAATCATGATATAATAACCGTTATTCCACCAGTATACTTTTAAAGTTTTCAACTTGAATCAACAGAGATATTAATCACAATGTTCAAACACCATTAATTTGATAGGTAATCAGACGATGGTTCGTTTAAAAATAGTACAAAATGAATGTCGCCCACTTCTGATGAAGATTAATTATCCCTAACGTACTCTTTCAAAACAATTTAATGTGTTTTAAAGGGAAAGATGAAACATTCTTTATATATTTTACATAATGTCTCATGTTTATTAAAAAAAAATATATCATAGCACTTTATCAAATGCATTATTACACTTATTTCGTGTCCCGTAGGATTTATTCCTAATTACATAATCATTTAAGTAATATTCAATATCTATTTTTTCATATAACAATTATCAAATATTATGAAGAATGACTTTCTTATATATGAACATATAGCACATCAATATTAACCCATTCCCGTTCCTATCGGTACAAATGTACTGGTAAACATCTTTTGAGCCTATGCGTCATCGGAAAACTGATTATGTAATTCTAATCCGATTTTCTCACCTCATATCTCATTTGAATCAGCAAAACTTGCTGAAAATAATGATAGAAATTTCTAAGAGCAAATATTTATCTGCAATAAAATATCTTCAGTTCAAAACGCCGATAACAAAATATTTTCTACACTTTTCAAGAGAGAATAGTACTTTTACATTGATTTTGAAAGAGATTATTAACTTCATCGTTATTTTTTGAATAAGCAACAGATATTTAAAACTAGCCTACCAAAGTATTCACAATTATTTTAGCTTTTTAACTATATGACTTTAAATTTTATTTAGAAAATCAACAAATCGGGTCATGACAACCAATAATATAGAGCGGTCACATTTTTAGTTACTCCGTCGGAAAATGACAATTGTTTCATTTCTTGAATTTTTCTCATGAATAAATCCTCAAATAGAGAAAACAAAATCCAAATTCGAAAAAATTCACATTTGTTTCTTTCATTCTGTATGATTTCAAATAAGATTTACTTTCCGTCTTACATTTCATTCACCGCGTGAAGGTACGACTTTGACGCAATATTTTCAAAAAATATGGAGTAAGATCGCCTTTTTTACGATAAGCAACTTTCTGGTACGTAAGGTTTATTGTGTCAAATTTTAATTATCACAGTTTACTCTTTTTTGGACTAATAATGTCATGATTCATGCCAAAATCAACAGAATTTATTATATTTTGATTTTGAATAAAAAATGTCGATCTTTTATCACTTTTGAGACATTTTGCTGACAATTGTCAAAGTTAAATAATTGCTGGTAAAAAATTTCTTTCACCGATGGACTTGTCAAATTTAAGAAATGAATCCAGTCGGTGTGTGTCATGAGATAACAATAATGTTCCAGTAATAATAAATCATGTATTTTTTTTTAAATTCTTCAATCTTCTTGAATTTCAAACTTTTATTTTGATAGACATAAAGGGGAAAAGAAAGAAAAACAGAGTAGGCCTATTTTAGTAATTATAAGTTCGTCGATAGCATGTCTTCTACTACGTCCGTATCATTTGTAAATAAACAAATGGTCAAATATTAAATTGTTTGTTTTGGAAGAATGACGTTTTTGTTTATTTGTGCAGTATTTCAAAAACAATGTTCAGTGATAAAACACAAGTATAACTATGACCAGTTTTAGCAGCATGCAGTGTGATTATGATGTTGTGACCTAAGTGGCTGAGTGGATAATGTGTTGGGCCTTTTTCAATATTGTTGGTTCGACCTCGGTCGACCACAAGTGAGAAAGGGGTTTTCCTTGTCGTAGGCGTCTACCTGTTAGCTAGGTACCAATATTATTGAAGAAACTGCTATGTTTGTCTGTGGAATAGAGGGTGCTAAATCACTCTAAAAGTCGTGGATACTATTAAAAGCAGATCTATTACAATAATTTAAATAAGACGAGTCGAGTTGTAAGTCTACTTTGTCATATTTAAAAATGTACAATTGTTTCTGTTCACGGAATTCAATCAGTGTATTTTGTCTTATACTACTGAATTTTTGTCCTGGTCCGAGAATAATATTTTCCTTCAACTACACGCAATAAGTCTGGTTTTCTCTGGATATTTTAATCAGACTGATCCGCAAAGGGACAACAAATCTTGACCAAGACGTTCGGTTAAAATAGAAGATACCATGTACATCTGAAAACTTGTAATTTGAAAAAGAAAGCGTAACAAAAACAAGAATATGCAATAAAAAACCTTATTTGTTCTTATACTTCTTTTGGCAACTACAGACCTTCTACAATGTTTAAATAAACACATTTTGTTTCCATTTTTCTTACTTGTTCGAAATAGAAAAACCATGTTTCGTCACCAGTAAAAATATTTGTAAATTGTCTAAATGTATTTAAGAAACATTTTAAGCAATTGCTTCGCGATTAGTACTTGTACCCGTTTTTGGTCATCTGTCAATATATGCGGAATGCATTTGGCAGAAATTCTTTAGTACTTTTCAAAAAAAAAAAAAAAAAAAAAGTTTCAAAATGAAATGTACCCGCAACAGCGATATGCCAACAGCTATATCGTGAACCGTATATCTGCCATGACTCTCAATTATTTCCCTGACATTTGAGAAAGTTTGTCTGTTACAGTTACAAGTAGGCCAAATTTTGCTGCCACTATCTTTTTCGACCTACGAACCGTCTCATAAGATACCGTATCAGACCCATAAACGTTCCTCAATTCAGTAAAAACCTGTATTACCGAATGACCGAGTTTTATGCGAAAATTTATATAAGCTTTAATTTCTTCAAAATTCTCAATCCGTTTCCCAAATAATTTTCTTTCTGTCTCGAACAGACCTCGTATAAGGCCATATGCTGAATTTAAGGCCAAAATTGCCACCTAGAGGCGTTTTGTTTATTTATATAATATTAGTAACGAGTCCGATGAACAGAATTCAATGTACCTAAATTTACAAGCATTTCCTCTGAAACTGCTTCGTTATTCATGCCCTCTCTCTCTAAATCCCAAATACATTAAACAATACAATTCACTATTCAAATTTTCCCCCGATACTTCATTTAAACCCTGTGATTAAAACAACGGAAAATGTTGACGTTTAACCTTCTGCTCGCTATGGCAAATGTTTAATTATGCAATAACATAAGGAATCTTTCCGTTTTCGTTAAAAATGTATTTCTAAAGCAGTCATCTGACCTTATCTGCAAAAAAAGAATGCAATAAATGGAAAAATAAGCAGAACAGATTAATTTTCTCAATTTCTTGATTTAGTTTGACCTTTGACCTAAAGTCACTGATCTATAATGCTATTTAAGAACATCTGATTCGGCATAAAAGAGTGTTGATACTAGAATATTTATTTCTGTATTAGTTTATTACAATTGTTTTCTGGTTCATTTAACACGTAACTTTAGGTTGATTATAATGCTTTTTGAGCACAGAATTTGGTAAAAAGTGCTTTTGACCTTTGACCTGGTTGCTATTGATAATGACCTATTTTCAAAATTTTATAATTTATGTTTAACAGACTAAATAGACTTCAAGAATCAAGAGTCACTTTACACTATTTGTACAATATATAATACAAATACCAGTTAAATTTTGAACAAATGATAGAAAGAATAAAGACATTTGTTACAAAAAGGACCAATTTTACCACTAAAATTGATACATGTTGACCTTTGACCCCAGATCACGCGACATATTTTTCTAGTTTTAGAAACGGCAATCATTTTATTATTTTGTCCGGCATATATACTCTGCAATGGTACCACACATCATAGCATTGACTTTATATTTATCATGTAATTTACATTTATAAGACTGCCCAAGAAATCCCATGTAAAATTCACATTTTATCCAGAACGGGAAAGGGTTAAACAGTATTTATTTTAAAAATTTAGATTATATTTTCACCGAATGAAATTCTGCAAAAAGAAAATCATTAGTAAAGAATGACATTCATGCAATACAATAAAACTATATTCATTGAAGAAGGTTCATAAATTGTTTGATGAAAGGAATAAATGCTGTGAATTCCACACTTTTCTTCGGGCGAATTGAAATATATTTTATATATATATATATATATATATATATATATATATATATATATATATATATATATATATATATATATTTACAGAACTTCGATGGCTCGAAGTCCAAGGGACTTCGACTAAATATTCGAGTCATCAGGGGGTTCGAGCGATCGAACATCGAGATATGATTGGAGGTTCACGTTATCATGTTTACCGACCGTTAAAGAATCCTTAAATTTGTTGTACATGTAAATAAACTAAAAGGTCAAATAAAGAAAAGTCCGAATTGAATATAAAATTTAATTATTTATCACGAAATTTTTTTGAATAAAAATAAAAAAAGAATAAAATGTCCCAATTAAAAATACAAAATTTATCTCAAATTACATGTTGATCTGCAATCTGCCGTATGATGTTATATGGCTACGGAGTTAGAGTATGGCACTTTATTTTAATTTCAACAGGTGATGATACAAAATAAACTTACTTTATTCTTTGTTGCAAATGTAATACTCTAAAGAAAAACAATACAAAACACAGTTTTTACTGGTAGTTTTAATCACAGGAAATAACGATAATACACATTGCTATACATATTCCAAGTGAATGTAATTTACAGAATCCTGAAGAGCAATCGTAAGGCACGAGTGACTGAGGTGTTTTAAAAATAGCGATCAAACGCTTCCGCGTATCGTCATCGGATTAAGAGATTAAAGAAATGAGCATATCGACACGCTCTAAGTAGGTTATTTAATAATTAATTAACTGATTGATTTTAGGTAATTGTATAGATAATTCCATTCTATTACTTTTGATTAAATCTGTAATATGGCTTCAGCTTGTGTTTTGTTTACAATGACAAGGACCACATGTCCTTCTGACAAAAACTGTATTCGAGCGAAAGAACTTGAATTTTCACTAACTTTATACTTTTGAAAAATATTTATTGTTCAAGCGAGCGGGGGTATTCGAGTTAACGAAGTTCGAGCCATCGAGGTTTATTTACATAGGATATAATAGGAAATTGGTCAGGACCAACAGATGACTTCGAGTATTCCGGGGTATTCGAGGCAACGACGTTCGAGTTTCACTGTATATATATAATTATATATATATATATATATATATATATATATATATATATATATATATACAAAACAAGAGCATTGCGTATGAAAGAGGTTAAGAAATATATGCAACCATTGATTAAAAAATGGAGGGACAAATTAAAGTTTAACATTACTTACATAATGTACCAGTGACAACCAAGTTCACATAATTATATTGTTAACTAAAAACAATCCACACCAAAATCGACCTCTTAGCCAAAAACATTGATAATACAAAAGTCGTCTGATGTAAATGCAAAATTCGTGACAAGGTCTAGCCACACACTAAAAACAACGATTTGCTGAACTTGCCGAGTTTAATTGCCACATAGTTTTATTCCCATGCTTCTTAAACCAATAATTATATTTCGAAGATTATCAGCGTTTGGTCTCCTATAACATACTTGAAGCATGGCTGATAAAAAATTATACAAGGCTAATTTCCTCCTCGGTTGTTTTGGCTAACATACCAACCAACCATGGTGGTTGGATTGGAGTAGATTATAAGAATTTTACCCCTCCCCCGGTTAGGAGTTAGGATTCTGGTGAGAAAACCAGGAGGAAAAACACCATTGGCAAGCGAACTAACAAACTTCAGAGCGGACTTCGAACCCAGGAGGCTGAAACATTGTAATCTTAAAGCACACTGTAGATTACTCTGCACTGAGGTCCCAATGTTTACGGGGAAACTTCAGCTCGAGTCGGAAGTTGTTTTCGATCGATGTTTGACATGTAATCGTATATCTATTGTGCGAGCTATTGGCTTCATAAAGCTTACACATTTCTTAAACTGAACTTTCTTCTAGCAAGCTCCAATTTAGTAAGAAGTTCTTTTTAATGTTATTTTTATTTATATTTTTTAATTTTATTTATTTTTTCTAGCTTTAAGACCAACATAATATTTTATGAACTAACACCAAGTTTGTTTTTTTTTTTTTACTTTGGCATTAGTTTCAAATCTTATATTGTATTTCTTTTCACTTGTTAGGTTTATTTATACTATAATTGTATTCGTTAGATTTTCTAGTCGCAAAGGGATGCATAAATGCTGATGATGCTTTGAACATGTTGTACGACAATCGCAATTGTTTATAAGTGTATGTATGCATAGGAGAGTAAATACCAAGAATATCTGTTGTATTTACAAACAAGGTAAGGCGGTGTTGAATACGTATTGAAAAAAGCATCAGAAACCTTTAACAGGTATGTGTTATTCAAGACTAGGCTCAACAAAACCCTTAATTGTTTTATGGTCGTCAAAACAATATTTTTGATAAGTATGAAGTTTCTGTATTAAGACTTACACTGGATATATTTTACACCCCATACTTCCGTTTTTTCTCAACTTTGTGCACATGACAGGTGTATTACCTAGACAGGAGGTTCTTACCTTTCCGAAGCACCTGGTCTCGCTTTATTGATGGAAGTTCACGCGTGTAGCTGAATTGACCAGTTTTCAAAGTTTTTACTCTTTTTATTTTTAGTTTTGTGATTTGGACATGAACTGATATAGTTGTGTTTATTTTCAATTACAATCTCAAGTGCTGTTTTTGTTTTGTTTTGTTATTCTTTATGAAGGCAAACGGTGTCTGTAAATGTATTCATAACGATTTCAGGTTATAAAATAATACTGGTCAAAATCAAATTGTGTTGAACTTTTTGATTTGAAAATCTAAAATCTGAATATTTCACCAGGCAGTTAATGCTGCTAAAATAAACGCATATCAAACGGTAGGCAAAAGCGTCTTTTTAGTTAACAAAGCTACTCAAAACTATTATAAAGTTACAAGTCTTGTCGACGTAGTACGCGTATGCACAATCATCCTTCAAGTTACTGTGCAGTGTAACTTGAATATAATTTGTGGGATATAAAACCATAGATTGAGTTTTTGTAATTATGTTACATGTATATTCTTAGTAATTATACCTCATGTAATTTTCAAGTAATTTGATTGGATAACTAACTGTTTGAAAATAAAAAAAATACCACCCTTAGATTTATTAAGAATACAGAATAGCGCGCGTGCTTCAGGAAAACATTAGTTGAGGAGTTATGGTAACGGGTTATATTACAAAAATATCACATGCGCAAAAGGAATCCTAAATCACACAATCGAACGCATTTCGATCACAAGCAGCTAAACTTTGATGGATACGATCTTTTATTAATATACATTTTATTCATATGCAAGCGTTTCCTGGATCAAGACTACCTGTCATCAGACGACAGACGACAACCGTGAATGGCCAGCCTAAGATAGTAATCATTTTTTTCAAGTAACAGAGAATCTCAGTTTAAGAGAATATCTGGAGAAAGACATTTGGCATAATAAAATAAATATAACATTCATAAGGGGGTTTATTGCATATTTTCACCCTGAGGAAACCATTGTAAACCGAGGCGAAATATATATTTGTAACACAATGGGTGGTAACACAACTCCGTAAGGGTAAATGAATAGACTGGAACTCCATAGTAAAGTTTCAATAACTTTTATTCCATATATTAAGGGTGCTGGTATCTGCCTGTGGTGTATGGTGTGGTGGTATGAAGGAGGGGAGCATGCTGCATCGCCGCAGCTTCTTGGAAGGCTACTACATCCTTCTGAGCTTCTGTCTTGTTCGCTCTCCCTTCCTTTTTGAATTGATTGTCCTGAGTATTTATGTATGTTTGTATGCATGTGAAGGCATATCAGCTATACGTATCTGTATGCCTTTTATGGACATCACACAAGCGATAATAGAGTTTCAAAGAAATCATGTATTGGTCAAGTTATTCTATGTATCAATTAATGTAATTAAGATCAACTGAGATTATACACCGGCCGGCTATATGTATTATCCCAGATTATCTAATCAAAATCTGCTGTACGTTAAACCCCATATAGTAAATGGTTGTTAAAGCAGCATGAGGTATTCAACTATACCACTTAAAGCTTGATGTGCAATAATTGATACATTACAAGATAACTAATGACCTTTGTCCGAATTATCTAGAACTAAAGATTTATAAAACTTTCCAAATTTTTGAAATTTCTATAACGACATGTATATTGTTACACACGCCCTTATGTTAAATAAAATATGAAATTGTAAAATTTTTGATTTTAGATATAGTTTTTGAAATTTCTATAACGACATATATAAGAAACATTTATAATTTCGCTGTGTAAAGCCCAAGGGTGATTATCGTGAATATGTTACAAATACTGAAGTAATATAATTTTACAATAACATAATAATGAAACGCGACATTTTTGTAAAATAAGTTGTAAATTTGTATTCATATATATATTTAAAGTCTATTTCCAAATTATGAAAATAAAGTTTTTGTACTGTATTTATGATTTTTTTTAAAAAAAATCAAAAAAAAATCCAATATCAAAAAATTGTTCGTCTAGATTCCATGAATTGAACAAACACACACACAAAACAATATTGGTATCCACTGGCATCTGAGGTTGGTGTTGGAATGACGATGTTTTTCTTTTGAAAGTTTTTCTTTTTGAAGTTGGTAATGATTTCACTACATATGTTTGATAAATATCCTTTATATATATAAAAGTTTCTTCGAACAATGTAGATGTTCCAGTAATTTTGAAGATACTTCACAACAATAACTTGTCAATTTAAAACAAATGGTGGCAAAATTCTTCTTTCGACTTAATACATGTAGTTCTTTGATGCTGTGAACTCTCATTGCAACGAAACTCTTTACAACAACATATTCAGTTAATGGCACATGGTCACTACACGCTCAATATCCTAGGTTTTTCAAATAAAACTTCAGCTGCTTGTTAAAACTATTGGAAATGTAGATACAGTGTTTCAAAACTTATCACTTCTTATAAATGTTTTTATTTTTTTATTAATTAAAAAAAAGTAAATCCAAAAAAGTAAAATATAAACCTATGGCTTCCTTGATATAGAAAAACAGAAGTGGCGTTAGGGTATGTGTCCTTATGTTGTTTTTTTTTTAAATCTACTTAAATGAAATAAATTAAGTTATAATATAAAAAGTAACAAAGTAAAGCAACTTTTTTCTGAATTTATTCTAAAACAACTGATTAGATGCATTTCCTGATATTAAAACAATTAGGCGATGCTAGTTACCACAAAGAAACACATTAATTACATATGTAATTAATAAAATAAAAGTGGATGGAAATATTATTTCATTTGACGCAACTTCTATATCCGACCTACTCCGGCTTAAAAAGATACAGAAGCGCAATCTTGAATGACAAAACGTCACAAAAATATACAGTTTCTTTAAAAAATGATATTTTAAATAAATCTATAATGTAATAATCAGTAATATATCATGTCTGATCTAATTTGCATTGATCAAATAATCCGGAAATATATTCCCATGATATACATAATCACACAATTCATATAAATATATTTTACCTGTTAGCAAGATTAATATTTTTACACTATTTCATACTTGCTTCTTTTACAGGAATTTTAAGCATTATTATTTTACTCGATTATTACATTACAAGTGTATAGTATAAAATGATAATAAACTCAAGGGTAATCCCTATGAATATAAAATGTAAAAACTCTAAGCAATCTGGACTCCAGATTTTAACATTGAGGGTAATCCCATCAACAAATGTGAAATGAAAAAAAATACAATCAATCTAATGATGATTTTTGTAAATTCTTTGCATCGCCATAATTAGTTTTTATATAAAATATGAAATATAAATTGAACCCGAGAATATTAAGTTCTCAAAAATACTTTTGCATAAAAATATCCAATCAAGGTATCTATAATTTCGTGTGTAAAAAATGTTATTCGGTGCTGCTCGTAAGTTCTCAATCCAAAATTAAATATACCGTTGCATACAAAATAAAACTTCAGACTTTTATCTTCAATACATAAAAAGTAGTAAGGACATCAACAAATTCCAAACACCACATGTTCAAATGCACCGTATTTTTTTTAAAATTACAATTGAAAAATCGAAGTGATAAGTTTAAAGAGAAACTATAACTGTATCTACTCACTTCTTGTTGTTCATGGCTGTCGTCTAGTGGTCAGGAGGTTCTTTACAGGTCACGGGCACCACTAAATGTTAAATACTTCTTTGTAACACAATGGGTGGTAACACAACTCCGTAAGGGTAAATGAATAGACTGGAACTCCATAGTAAAGTTTCAATAACTTTTATTCCATATATTAAGGGTGCTGGTATCTGCCTGTGGTGTATGGTGTGGTGGTATGAAGGAGGGGAGCATGCTGCACCGCCGCAGCTTCTTGGAAGGCTACTACATCCTTCCGAGCTTCTGTCTTGTTCGCTCTCCCTTCCTTTTTGAATTGATTGTCCTGAGTATTTATGTATGTTTGTATGCATGTGAAGGCATATCAGCTATACGTATCTGTATGCCTTTTATGGACATCACACAAGCGATAATAGAGTTTCAAAGAAATCATGTATTGGTCAAGTTATTCTATGTATCAATTAATGTAATTAAGATCAACTGAGATTATACACCGGCCGGCTATATGTATTATCCCAGATTATCTAATCAAAATCTGCTGTACGTTAAACGCCATATAGTAAATGGTTGTTAAAGCAGCATGAGGTATTCAACTATACCACTTAAAGCTTGATGTGCAATAATTGATACATTACAAGATAACTAATGACCTTTGTCCGAATTATCTAGAACTAAAGATTTATAAAACTTTCCAAATTTTTGAAATTTCTATAACGACATGTATATTGTTACACAGCACCACTAAATGTTAAATACTTCTTTGTAACACAATGGGTGGTAACACAACTCCGTAAGGGTAAATGAATAGACTGGAACTCCATAGTAAAGTTTCAATAACTTTTATTCCATATATTAAGGGTGCTGGTATCTGCCTGTGGTGTATGGTGTGGTGGTATGAAGGAGGGGAGCATGCTGCATCGCCGCAGCTTCTTGGAAGGCTACTACATCCTTCCGAGCTTCTGTCTTGTTCGCTCTCCCTTCCTTTTTGAATTGATTGTCCTGAGTATTTATGTATGTTTGTATGCATGTGAAGGCATATCAGCTATACGTATCTGTATGCCTTTTATGGACATCACACAAGCGATAATAGAGTTTCAAAGAAATCATGTATTGGTCAAGTTATTCTATGTATCAATTAATGTAATTAAGATCAACTGAGATTATACACCGGCCGGCTATATGTATTATCCCAGATTATCTAATCAAAATCTGCTGTACGTTAAACGCCATATAGTAAATGGTTGTTAAAGCAGCATGAGGTATTCAACTATACCACTTAAAGCTTGATGTGCAATAATTGATACATTACAAGATAACTAATGACCTTTGTCCGAATTATCTAGAACTAAAGATTTATAAAACTTTCCAAATTTTTGAAATTTCTATAACGACATGTATATTGTTACACAGCACCACTAAATGTTAAATACTTCTTTGTAACACAATGGGTGGTAACACAACTCCGTAAGGGTAAATGAATAGACTGGAACTCCATAGTAAAGTTTCAATAACTTTTATTCCATATATTAAGGGTGCTGGTATCTGCCTGTGGTGTATGGTGTGGTGGTATGAAGGAGGGGAGCATGCTGCATCGCCGCAGCTTCTTGGAAGGCTACTACATCCTTCCGAGCTTCTGTCTTGTTCGCTCTCCCTTCCTTTTTGAATTGATTGTCCTGAGTATTTATGTATGTTTGTATGCATGTGAAGGCATATCAGCTATACGTATCTGTATGCCTTTTATGGACATCACACAAGCGATAATAGAGTTTCAAAGAAATCATGTATTGGTCAAGTTATTCTATGTATCAATTAATGTAATTAAGATCAACTGAGATTATACACCGGCCGGCTATATGTATTATCCCAGATTATCTAATCAAAATCTGCTGTACGTTAAACGCCATATAGTAAATGGTTGTTAAAGCAGCATGAGGTATTCAACTATACCACTTAAAGCTTGATGTGCAATAATTGATACATTACAAGATAACTAATGACCTTTGTCCGAATTATCTAGAACTAAAGATTTATAAAACTTTCCAAATTTTTGAAATTTCTATAACGACATGTATATTGTTACACAGCACCACTAAATGTTAAATACTTCTTTGTAACACAATGGGTGGTAACACAACTCCGTAAGGGTAAATGAATAGACTGGAACTCCATAGTAAAGTTTCAATAACTTTTATTCCATATATTAAGGGTGCTGGTATCTGCCTGTGGTGTATGGTGTGGTGGTATGAAGGAGGGGAGCATGCTGCATCGCCGCAGCTTCTTGGAAGGCTACTACATCCTTCCGAGCTTCTGTCTTGTTCGCTCTCCCTTCCTTTTTGAATTGATTGTCCTGAGTATTTATGTATGTTTGTATGCATGTGAAGGCATATCAGCTATACGTATCTGTATGCCTTTTATGGACATCACACAAGCGATAATAGAGTTTCAAAGAAATCATGTATTGGTCAAGTTATTCTATGTATCAATTAATGTAATTAAGATCAACTGAGATTATACACCGGCCGGCTATATGTATTATCCCAGATTATCTAATCAAAATCTGCTGTACGTTAAACGCCATATAGTAAATGGTTGTTAAAGCAGCATGAGGTATTCAACTATACCACTTAAAGCTTGATGTGCAATAATTGATACATTACAAGATAACTAATGACCTTTGTCCGAATTATCTAGAACTAAAGATATATAAAACTTTCCAAATTTTTGAAATTTCTATAACGACATGTATATTGTTACATATTATCAAACATGTATTTAACATAACATATTATAAATATATAACTATTTAGACTTTCAATAAAAATGCTTGATAATATGAAGGATAACAACACAGAAGAGAAAAGCAATGATTGCTACATAATCTGTTAGCGGAAGAGATAGGTAGTACCCAACGTGATTTGACTCCGCAGCCAGTAGATGACAAGTATACAATCTGGACTGTGGTTTTACATTTTCTTTCTTCTAGTAGCATTAGAAAATGTGAAGCATGAACTGTGGAAAAACCATTGGACTTCATCTATGATTACAAGTCAGAGAAGTTTAAAATCAAGCATTTCAAACTTTTCACCCCCTCTTATGATCTTATTTTACATTTTAAAAAGTGTAAACAATTCTCACCATCAGCTAAAAGATACTTATCTGCAAAAGCTCTTAAAAGGCACTATAGATTGACCCATCAGAAAAGGGTAGAATATTGTACTTTCAGTACAAGATTAGGTGTGTATGCACTTTTGCACTTATTATTGCGCTACTCTAATATGGTATTGCGTCCATAAGCAGCATAGATTCTGTATGTTGTGTCTTAAAACAGCACACTATCACATGATCCGTTATCTTTTTATCTATTCTCACTTTTAGAAATTGTCCTTAAAATTTTCGGATAATACATTTAGATTTTATAACAATTGTACATTACCCACAAGAAATACATTTATCTATATTATTCTGTTTTATCAAGGCATAAATATGTTTTGGTAATCTACACGGCATAAACTGTTGTGCAAATAGTAATGATGGATTTAATACTGTAGATGTTAGCAATATTAGGTAAATTCATAATGATTATTTAAAATCCATTGACATGTTTGTTGCTAAACTGCTCCATTGTGAGCTTTAAGAAATTTAAAATTTAAAGCCTATAATAGTCCTGGTAATTTTAATTAGTATAAAAGTACAGACGTTATTACCAAATTTAACTACGACTACATTTACTGTAAGCTAGTCTTATCTTATTTAAAGTATTTTTGTTCGTACTTGCTTGATTTTGATAAGCTCATGGTACAGAGTACTTTGGACAAACTTGAAATATTTGCAACTCGAGAACCTTTGCATGGTTTGAAGCACATGCTGGATACTAAAACCACAAATTGCAACCCTACTAGGTTATCTCTAACTAGAGACATATATCAACTGCTTCTTAAAAATAAAAAATGATTTCTAAATGTCGTATTTAAATATTATTATTATTTCTATTAAACTTAGAATGCTTCGGCTAAATTCCTACTGTCTGATTCACGTCTGCCGTAGCACTAGTTTTTTAAGGTTTTAGAAGAGATATCAAAAAATTTTGTAGCATGCCACATACCGTTATGACGTATGCATTTTGTCGTAATTAACTGACACCAAACTAAATGTCATCTTAGCTGGAGTATAAAATGCAGAGCTTTTTAAATCTTTACGGGGAATTAATATGGGAAAACACACAAATGCTCATTCCGGAAATACGTCGCTGTAATAATCATGCGGGTTAGGGTAGAAAATTCTGGAATAGTTCATTTAGCTGTAGGTAAGATCGCTGTTGTTAGACCTTACAGTATATATTCCTTTTGCCGTCAAGCTAGCAGACGATATTACCTGGCCAGCGAAAATGGGAAAGTCTGTCATGCGCAATTCTATTTTCTTAACCCGCATGATTTTTTTTTCGATATATTTCCGGAATGAGTGTTTGTGTGTTTTCCCATATTAAATCCCCGTAAGGATTTTAAAAACCTGTGCATTTTATACTCAAGCTAAAATGGCGTTTAGTTTGGTGTCAGTTAATTACGACAAAATGTATACGTCATAACGTTATGTGGCATGCTACAAGATTTTTTGACATCTCTTCTAAAACCTTGAAAAACTAGTGCTACGGCAGACGTGAATGGGACAGTAATTAATAAAAGTTAAATTTTTTTAAGTGACGAACGCGCGAAGTAGTCATCATGAATCATGTGACAAAATGGCGACATATTCAGACTAATAATGATTAGAATGCGAGAGCTGCACAGGGCACTTTATAAGCATAACGTTATTTATGTAGCATTCTTGTATTGCCGCAGATATGTTTACAGTTTATTTGTTACCATTAGTATTTATATTACCCATTTGATGCAAATTGGAAACGAACCCAGTCATCGGCTAAAATGATGGTCTGCGTGATTAAACTATTTTAACGGAAACGCAAAGTATTGAAAGAACTTTATTCGTCAGCGTTCATGACAAACTTATTTATAATGTGGAAAGCTAAATATTTTTATATGAAAATATTAACTATCAAAATATTTCCCTTATATTAAAAACCTAAAAATTTATTAAAAACATGAAAAATAATAAAAGTCCAGGTAGCGACGGTTTCACTGTAGAATTCTATAATTTTTTTTGGAAAGACATTGGGGATCTTCTTATACGTTCGATTAACTTTGGATATGAACATGGTGAATTATCAATAACCCAAAAAAGAGGTATAATAACTTGTCTGCCAAAGGGAGACCACTCGAGAGAACTTCTAAAAAACTGGAGACCAATTTCACTCTTAAACGTTTCGTACAAAATTGCATCTGGGGTCATATCCGACAGAATAAAAACGGTTTTAAACGAAATTATTTCAAATACCCAGACTGGTTTTTTAAATGGACGATATATAGGTGAGAATATAAGAATTATATATGACGTAATGGATTATACAGAAACTCACAATATTCCAGGCATGTTATTAAGTATAGATTTCCTTAAGGCCTTTGACAGTGTTTCTTGGTCCTTTATTTTTAAAGTACTTGAGTTTTTTAACTTTCCAAACTCAATCAAATCCTGGATAAGATTATTCCTCAAAAATATCTCATCTGCTGTTGTACAAAATAATATTTTATCAGAATTTTTCCCAATATATAGAGGTTGTAGACAAGGGGACCCTATATCACCTAACTTATTTCTCTTATGTGCAGAAATTTTGTCTCTTATGATAAATAACAATAAAAATATAAAAGGAATAAAAATTGGGGATGAAGAAGTGAAAATAACACAATTTGCAGACGACACTACCCTACTCCTTGATGGTTCTTTTAAAGCTTTTGATGAATCTTTACTTATTCTTGAAATGTTCGCGAGGTTTTCGGGGCTAAAAATTAATTCGTCTAAAACTAAAGTAGTTTGGATAGGGTGTAAGAAATATAGTGGAGAAACTTTTAACCACAGACTAAAATTAGATTGGGGATGTGAAAAATTCGATCTGTTAGGCATTAAATTTTCAGTTGACTTGACACAAATGATTTCGATAAATTACAAACCAAAAATCTACGAAATAAAAAATATACTTAACCTGTGGGTGATAAGAAATTTAACACCAATTGGAAAGATAGCTATTCTGAAATCATTAATTATTTCAAAATTCAACTATTTGTTTATTACTCTTCCCAACCCAACTGAAGATATTATTAAAACATTAAATACTTCATTCTTCCAATTTATATGGAATAAAAAACCTGAAAAAATAAAACGTGACATTCTTACAAATGATTATAGTAAAGGTGGTCTAAAAATGACCGATTTGACTAGTTTTATAAAGGCATTGAAAACTACATGGATACGAAGATTGATAACTAGAAATTCAACATTTATAAAAATATTTGAAACTATGGAATTGCCTGTCAAAAATTTAACAAATTATGGATGTGATTACATTACGGAAATTGTTAATAAGAAATTGAATGCTTTTTGGAGAGATACTTTAAATGCATATAAAGACCTACAATTAAAAAGTTTAGCACTTACCTGGAAAGAATTTCAGACTACCTGCTTATGGAAGAACCCTTATTTTAAAATAGGAAATAAAAGTGTTTGCTACAAAAAATGGGTAGAAAGTAATATATTTTTCGTATGTGATTTATTTGATGAAAAGGCCTCTTTTTTAGATTATAAAACCTTTGTGTACAAATACAGAATAAGAACTAATTTTTTAGAATATATCGGTCTTATTAAATGTATAAAGGGCTGTATAAGAAAAAATAATATAACGATACATTCTGTTATAGTTGACAGGCCTTATATACCCAGTAGCTTTTATCCGTTATTGAAATCAACTAAAGGATGTCAAGATATGTATAAAATTTTCAAACCTGACCCGAAAAACTTTAAAACAAAATCCAAATGGACTGAAAAATTTGCTTTAAATGATTCTAATTGGAAACATATATACACTCTACCATTTATTGCGACAAAAGATACAAGACTACAATGGTTCCAATATCGTATTAATCATAGAATTTTGGCTACAAATTATTCGTTATATAAAATGAAAATAAAAGAAAATAGCATGTGCACGTTTTGTAAATCCAACTCGGAAACTTTGGAACACATTTTTTGGAATTGTGAATATACAAAAAGTTTATGGAATGATTTAAAATTTTGGATAAGAGAAAATAATTATATTTTAGAATTAAATGAAGAAATAGCACTCCTTGGCCTTACCCCACTTACAGAAAACAATAGACCCGACAATTTAATTATTCTCTTGACCAAATATTATATTTATTCGAACAGAGCTAAAGAAAAGAAACCAAACATTCATGAACTACGGACTCATATTGTATATCACCTTAAAACTGAATACTACTTAGCAAAAAAAAATCACAGAGATGTTAATTTTAGACAATATTTCAGTAACGTACTATCGATATTCCCTGTAGAATGAACTACTAAAGGTTTATAAATCAGTAGTATTAGATATGTGTATGTGTGAATATGTGTATATGTATGTGTGTATATGTATATGTGTGTATGTATGTATGTGTGTGTATATATATATATATGCATATATGTATATATATATGTATATATATATATATATATATATATATATATATATGTGTGTGTGTGTGTATATGTATATATATATATATATATATATATATATATTTATTTATTTATCCATTTACTTATTTACTTATAGAACGGATATGTCACAAGTGATGTAACACAATGTACCAATAATTGAATAATTTATTATATGTTTTCTTAGTGTATATGTAATGTGCTGTAATCAATCATGTCAATACAATAAAATATTTAAATTACAAAAAAAAAACCTAAAAATCTAAATAATTATACCCTCATGAAGATACACACGTCATGCGACAGTTTGCCGTCACAAATATAACGCAACATAGGCGACGTCGCAAACACAACATAGTATTCCGTATAAACGCAGATGGGCTTACCATTATCTCCTATTTAGCCCTCAATGTTTAAAAATTCCATTTTTACTAATTCTGTAATTTATATGTGCTAAAAATATAACCATTTCTTAAAACTAAAAAATTAAGATAAGTTTTGGGGTTAAGTGTTCTGTCATATCAGAGATAATTCATAAATAGGGAGCTTTACATCTGGTTTAGCAAATTCTGTTTCAAAATGATTTTTCCAACCGCCAGAGGTAGAGAAGCATGTAATGTAAATTGACTTCTTGACAGAAACACGTGTTTTTGAAAACTTGATTTTTTTAAACTATACACGTTATAAAGAGCCCGAAAAAGGCGCAAATTTAACATAAACTAACATATTTAATGCTCCACATGCATAATATAACGGTAGGGAATATAAATTCTACCTCTAAAAATAAAGCCACGGCTAGTCAAACACTTTGTCAACCAAAAGCACAGTTTCAGTGGATTAGGACGACTGTGATATAATTCAAATTCATAACTATTTTTGTATTTCAAAAATTTCAATTGGTGCCAAATTTGAATTAAAGAGACAGGTTCAGATAATGATGGAAAGCATGTCGATCAAAATGATAATTATTTTACTGTACGAATACGCAAAGATGCCAACGAACGTTTGAAACAAGTAATTTTTTAAAAAATCTTTCGGTGTTGAACGATAATATGGAATTCGAAAATCTCGTAGTTCCATTGCCAATGCCAGAAAACACTCATTTACCGGTAATACAAGAAAACGTGTATGAGTTTTATTTTCGAAAATGAATATACAGTCGAATTACTGTTAATCGTTTGTGCTGTATACATTTGATGCCAAAACCAACATAAATACTGCAGGTTTCCAAAAATAAATAAATAAAAAAATAAAAAATAATAATAATAATATTACGGCATGGTTTTGCGCATAAGTATGATTAATAGCCCACCAAAATATCATTTTCGGTTTGATGCATCTAATTGCACAAAATTTTGATTGTTTATATTACATACAAAGTAAAAAATAGGTTCACATTAACTTACGTATTTACTAAAGCTATAGTTTTTAATAAATTGATGTGTATAAAAATATATTTTTATGCATAAAATACAAAAACACATTAATCGTAAAATTCTTTTCAGTAATAAGTCAACGTTTGGTTCTTAAATTAATTAATGTTTTTTAAGTTCCGACTTGCCAACATATATTTTTCGCGACTTAATCTTACTCATAATAAAGCGCAGTGGTAAATCTCTGTATCCAATTCAACTGACATGTCGGGGAATAAGAACATTATTGAAAACTATTAAAAAGCCGTCGTATAAAAAGTATGAGATATTCCTCATTTCATTCGGCAGGAAATCCCCGTTAATTACAAGTTTTTGAGTGCAAAAAATTGTTGTTACGTCACTTGTGTTTGTTACCATACCCATAAAAATGTTGATTTGTAACTTATATAACCCAAATATTCTAAATCTGCACTCTGATACGTCATTCATTGGTTGATATTTTTACCCTTGATTTAATTCTACTTTGCTATCACCAGGAATTAAATTCTCGTTAAAGATGATTTTGAGAATTAGAAGTAATGCTTTAAAATTGTACTTAAAGCAGTGGTTATATAATTTTGAGCTCTTGATAAAGTAATTATGATATCCGACGTAGGCTTTAAATACCTAAACGAGCTTTAAAGCAGCTGTATCAATTTTGGTAGAAGATAAAGAACATATAGTACTCATGGTAAACATACTGCATCTCTAACTTGAAGTTTTGAATTTCTAAATTAAATTAATTTTATTTTTGTTTTTGTTATCATGATGCGTTGATTGCCAAATGCATTATATTTAAATACAAATCATCAGAAATGTAATTTTCTACGTCCCCGCTCTCTTTATTTTCTATTTGCAATCATACAGAAAAATAATTACAAATATTTTCCATTAAATAATGAACAAAACACCGAAAAATCGCAGAAACCCATTATGAATTTTACAGTCCGATCTTTTTTCACGATATCATATTTCATGGAAGAGTAATGACCTTCTGTAAATGATGGGCCAAAAACATGTCTACAACAATGTAATATAAGCCAACTATTGACTTAGACCCTATATCAACAATGCTGTCTTCGTGTGGTCTATATCAACAATGCTGTCTTCGTGTTAAATAATAATAAATTTCATACTTCGCAATTACATCATTATTCTTTGACTAGAAATAATCCTCGAAGTTTGTTTTTACGTTTTTAAATCCTTTACATGATTACAGACCATATATTTTGTTAACTCATACTCAGAACAAATAAATTAATTTTCTTGTTTTGCGCAAATATTTGCCTTGAAATCTTAAATGATTATTCTCTTAGAGCACTAATGTATCTGTAAATAACAATAAAACGAGTTTATTTTTGGAAATACTTCCTCGTTCGACATCATAATGAAAGACAAAACACAGGAAATTCCCAACATGTTGACTATCTACAAACATTATTTCTTGCAAACATTAGCACCATACAATTACATTGCCTAATGGAATAACAAGATTTGTTTATGATCACAGACGGTGTGAATTTAGAGATTGTGGTCTCCTACATCTACTTAGAGTTGAGATAATTTGTTCGACTGAATACATCATTTTAATAACAAGTTTTTCCTCTGCAATAATTTTGTATGAGTTTGTTTTTCTTAAAAAAATTGGGTTTCATTATATGAGTCCTGACGCATCTTCATTTAGTTTGAACATTTACCGGCATATTTATGATATGAATGGTTTTTTAAATTTTTTTTCTTTAGAAAATTAGGTAAACGGGTAGATTAATACTTTATTTAAGACGGTAAAATTTAAATGCATCTAAATTTCTACCTTATTTTTAAGTGTTTTTTTTTTTTACCAGTTTTTAAAGTAACGGGTTTTCTCAAATTGTCAAAATTGTAACTATGGATAGATTATTTAATTTGCATAAATCCAGTTTTCTGATAGTTACAATCTTTCATCGTTATTGGCATTGAAATTATTTTTGGTGATACTCATCCCGTACCGTCAATGTCAACTGTGGTGTCATTATTCGAATAAAAACGTTATTGAAATATAATATATATATATATATATATATATATATATATATATATATATATATATATGTATATAATCACAGGAAATCACAGAAAGATAAAATCCCATGCAACTTAAACAGAAAATACTATAGATGTATAAAAATATTCACGAACATTTTTTTTTCACACAGACATTAATTTAAATAAGGTAAGCATTTTGTACTATACTGTCTCAATGAAGATCCACCACTTGAGTTAAAATGTTGACAGTCAGTTGTCACTTTAAATAAACAGAATTGACGGTGTTGGTATTCCATTTTAATACTAATGAAATATAATGTTTAACGCATTTTAAATCGGGGAAAGCGGTTTACTACTTTAGTACATTCTTAGATGGGTTATAACTTTTATTGTAAAATTTGACTACACAGAAAAAAAATCTGAATTTTTACAAGTACCCTTTTCTGATCATTTTTGCTATTTATGTAGTCAATTCAAAAGAAAAATCTGAAAGCCATAATCATGTTGTTACCTTCAATGTTATATTAAAATGAGTATGTACTGTGGTTATTTTATATGTCCGTTACAACATATATTAGGACTTATACAGTAAATTATGTCAGTTTTGCAACAATATATGTATATTTATGCATATAATACTGCCTGGCTGTGCAAATGGAAGAGCAAAATCTTACTTTTCCATAATGTTTCCATATAATACCATTTTGTCTGATTGTAGAAAGACTTGTAATAATATTACATTCACCCCTTTCCCAAACCGAAATCAAACATTGATAAATGTTAGCGGTGAATCAAATGTTTTTCTGCTAAATCCGGAATTATTTATTCTATCAACTTTTAAGTTTAAATTATGTAGAAAGGACATCCTTGTTTTTGTAGAAAATGCTTAATTCTTTTCCTTTCTCTCTTTAAATATTTTAAATTAAATCTTATAAATTTATTTTGGTTTTTTTTTTATTTTTGGTATTCGAGTGGTAAATTTTTTGTATTCAAGCAGTTAAAAAGTTAAAACTCAACAAAAGATATCCAACGGGAATGATTAAATCCTGAATTTATTTTATAAATGTCTATACATAACAAATACCTGCTAAATGCAAATTATCCTATTAATTGAAAAAGTTGTCTTCGCATTTTTTTAGAATATCTCCTCTCACACTGTGATTCTCTGGCACCCAGGTTATTCTGTTGAACACCTACAAACATGTCGGTTTTATTTAATTGTAACTTACTCAACTATGCCACAGTGGCATTGAAAATATTACATTTTCTTTAAAAAAAAGGCATAACAACTTTTAAATATTTGTAATAATTTTTCAGACCTTGTTAACCAATGTCATGCTGTATCAATGTGCGAATGTACACAAACTAGTTCGGTGTTTTTTTTATATATTGAAAATTTAAGATACACTGTTTGTAATTCTGAGTTTTTGTTTTTTAATTTTTTGCACTTATTTTACCAATTTTTCAGGGAGCCGAGGGACATATGGAAGTTTATGGACCGGATTGTAAGCGAAAAAGTAATATATACCTCAGCTCAGCTACGCTTCTGTCCATATACCACTTTTAGGCTTACTACCCGGTCCATAAAATACAATATTGTCCCTGAAGTATTCCTGAAAAGAAAAAAAAAACAGAAAAAAATTTACTGAATAAAACATTTTACAGATCAAGAGCTAAACTTAATGTTATACAAAATTTTGCACTTTCACAGTATCTTTTTTGCCAAACATTTCATATTTTGATTGAATCCGTCAAGTGTACCAATTTTTTAGGTATGCAAATCGGTAGGATAATGCAGATGATACATCATTTGACGTTGCTATGGCTATACATCGTTTCGTGGTTATATTAATTTCTTGCCAGTTCGAATTTTAGTATCTACCTGAATCATATGACCGGCCTCAAATTTAGGGCATAACAAAAATGTCAATGATTGACTGCATAGTCATAGTAATTATTGGTCGTAATTTTAACTTTTTTAAATATATTTTCTAGGGATGGCACGATATATCGGTATACCGATCGATGGGCTACTCCCGAGGATAATCGATATTGATTTTTCAAATATCGATTATTTAAAACAATGCCTTACTTGTTATTATTTATATTTATTCAAATGAACTCCACTTGTCATTAGCTACTTGTCATAACACAGTAGCATACAGGGTAAGTACGTCATCAATTCTTCGGCACCTCTGTGTGATGCGAAATCCTTCCTATACTTGAGCGCACCTTGTAATAGTAAGCAGTACGCCAAGCGTATACATGATTAAGATATGCTTAATTCTTTTAATCTTCTAGCTTACGTGGTTAAGCACTGTTAAAGGGTATCTTAAACAAAAACATGGCAAATGCAAAAGAAATAATCCCTTTCCCGGGAAAAAGCTTAAAGTTAAGTGTGGGAGAGGTTTGGATCATATAACCAAAAACATTGAAAAATCGCATGCAATATGTAAAGAGTGTCGGGCAGAAATTAAATTTAGTGGGAATATCTTCAATTTACAATAACATATTGACAAATATCATGCTAAGAAGTTGGATAGCCCAAACCAGTCCAAGCAATTGCCGATTTTCTAATCATTCGCAAATAAATCTAAGTTAGCTTTTATTAGTTCCAGAGCAACGGCAATAAAATCTATTGTTGTATATGTGATTCTTGAAATGAAAACACTGACTGCAGTTGAATCTCAGAGTTTCAAAAATATGTTTAAGGTCACCGAGCCACGATATACAGTACCTAGTCGTTCGTATTTTAAGGAGACACACTGAAAAAAATAACCAATAAACTCTACTTATATGATTTGTAGACTCTTAACCAATGCTAGTAAACCCGCCTGTTACTATTTGATTAGTTAATCGTAATACATGACGTCATATGGTGCGCAGCGTCTCATTTTAGCGCGCTTCAACTTCAGACGGCGTGTTACAGAAACCAGACGTAGATTTTTAAGCAGACCACCTACCGAAAGCTTGACTGAGATACGAAAAGTAAGTATTATAAATTGATTCATTTAAACGAAGATAAAATAAGACTTTTATTGTATTTTTGATAATCTTTTATTTAAAATCTACAACAGCTGTGACACCCCTCGGCACCCCTTTTGTATCAAGACCATTTATAAACAACCACACATAGGAGTCTAAATAGCACTTATTTATCTGACTTTAAAATTATGTCCCATGCTTAAATCAGGGACCATATACATACATTTGCTCCCTATTCTATAGCAAGCTCCGAAACAGCGTCTATGGCAAACGGGGGCAAATTCGACCACGTGCGCAATTTCGACCGTTCTTTTTAAGCCTACTGTACTACGCAATTATAACAACAACAACAAAAAGAATAAAAGTGGGATTAAACAGGTGCTACCCAGCCACCACTTGTCTCCTCTTCCTTTTTTGGATTAAACTACTGGGACTCGAGAGTTTTCTTGCAACACTCTACTTTCAGAGCTACCCTGACATCTTTCAAGTATGATCCTCCACACTCCAATAATGGCCCTCTGGTCTAAAGTGCTAACTTTGGGATCACAGCATCGTACCTCTTACCATCCTACTCGATGAGAAAGTTAGTTCACTGCCAAAGGTCAGTTATTTTGACAGGGCACTCCAGACATTTCTGGGTCCTTTGTATAAGACTTTAAACATAATCTCTTGTTTTGATATTATTGGTATATTAAAGGCTGATAGACTGGTCTAAATTTCGAAGCCTACTAACTGCTGATAATAAATCTGTATTTCTTGATGATACTTTCTGTAATTTAAGACTTCTTTAGCTAGGGATGTCTTTTCATAATTTAAATGTTTTAATGGAAACTACAGCCCAAATTAAAAAAAATATTGTAACTTCTCATTTTAAAATTGTGTTTTAATGATAGGGGTGAAATAATCTTTGCTTGGATATAACTCAATACATTTTCTTATCTTGTTTCATTTTCATAAAAACCACTGCGGTAGCTCATTTGGTAGAGTGCTCGCTCCATAAGTGCCATCAGCGCAACGCACAGGCAAAATTTCTGCACTTTCGCCTATATCAAATATAACCCATCATGTCATCTAGTTTGATGTATCTAGATAAGATGAAAGAAATAAGTGTTTATTTTTTTCACATAATATAATCTTACAATGCATTTTTTTTTTAAATATTACCTCCCTTGTGTGTAAATAGGTAAATGTCTGTTAATTGTGTTAGTTTTGTCACCCCAAATGTATTAGGTAGTTGAATCACTTCTTGAAAAATCTTTGAATTTTATCAGCTTAAAGCTGTGAAACCCCTGTTGTTGAAGGTCCTAGTTGTGCAACACATTTTGTTTGTCACATCAGTTACGAGGTTGCTATATTGTTGAAATTGTTGTTACTCGGTTATAGTAGGGGGGAATATCTGTCTAATGGCCTTGGTTCCATTTGTACATGACCATATTCAGAGGTCATGTTTTGTTTATGTCAAATATGTTTATTCAAGAAATTTTAGAACAAAAATTCCTTTATTCATGAACATAACTGCAACTTTTCAATAATGGGCATCAATATCTGTGTACGATCTCGTGTTGAATTAAAATCCATGTCACAGTTAAACAAAAGAAATTGTAGATTTTAATTACATATAAGTACCTATTTTAATTTTAACAGCATTAGACAGCATAATTAGACAATTCCTTATCAGTAGAGCTTTTACCTGAAATGATGAAACCTAAATAAGAATTTGTAAAATGCTATCTAAAGAGTCAAAACTTGTTAAACCAAATATAGCTTGGTAATACGTTGCACAAGGGAATAAATCTTTGCAACTAACACTGTTAAATTTACCTTTTTTTAGTTACTGTCTTGGACCAAGTATTGAGAATCAACAGTTGCATGACCTGCTTTTAAATGGCTTAGAGAAATAAATTGGTGCCATTATAAAGATTTGCAATGGGTGAAAAATGCTGGATTTTCAGAGGCACCTTTTTGACCAAATTCAAATATCTGAGGAACAGAGAAAATGTAAGTCAATTTTTAATAATTTGAACACAGCTGTTTGAGAAGTCTTGCACAATCTGATGGAACAGAAAACGAGTCTGTTGTGTGTTATAGGTGTGACAGGTATTGAAACAGAGTAATTTCTCCTTTTTGTTAAAAATCACCTGTATTATACTCCAATCATTTGTAATTATGTTTCATAATCTATATGTCAACCGTTGTTGTTAATAGTTGTCAGTCCTCTATTTAGAATAATAAACACTCAGTCATCAGATTGTGCACGATTTATACATTGTAGAAACTGTTTGAAAATTTGAAGTAACAAATTAGGTCAAAACTTAAAAATTATGTTTTTATTTTTGACTGATTAATTGTTAAGCTTGATACCCATTTACACACACACAGTTGAAAAAATTTAACAAATCGAATTCCAAATATATTTTAGTAGTATCAAAAATACAAATTTTCCAGTTTTCTGTGAATACTATCCACCTTGTTTCAGAGGATAATTCAGAGCTTTGATCATTTTTATATGAGAAATGTATTACATGTATGAATTATTAAACGATACTGTTGTTTGGCTTTTGTGTGATAACCGGTAAAAGTGATATAAGCATTATGAAACTCTTAACTTTAGTATTGTTTTACAAATTCTTGCATGTTTTGTTGGATTTGGCTATCGACATTTTAAAGGACACTGTGAACTTTCTGACTATGTATAAACAACAAAAAAGATAAAATGTTATTATTTGGCAGGAATTGACTTTTTTAGTTCACCTGTCCTATAACTTATATATTCATTTAATCTATATGCCTTTTTTGTTACTAATGGAAAATTTATAATATTGTATTGTCTAGTTGGAAATTCCTCTTTCCTTCATCTTATATTAACAAATGTAATACTAGGAGTCAGTTTGTTATTTTTGCAACAGTAAGCAGGCTTTTTTGATTCAATGTTTATTAAATTTACCTTTTTTTCAGACACAAGCCAGTGTGCAGCAATCTTTGGCATTTCCCTACTACTTAAGGAGAAATTTGAAAAAATGCTTAGTTTTGGTGATCGACAGAATGACAACAAAGATGAACCAGTCAGATTGCTGTAAGAAACCCAATTTTTACCTTGGTAAATGATATGTTTCAACTGAAAGTTGCTGGTCACATAATATTCAAGTGTGAAACTATTATAGAATTAATGACTGGTCTGATTGCTTCTATTTGGTATATCCAAAGCAAATAGAAAAGACCCTTTTACTAATGCAGAATTGTTTCATTTGTCTGAATGATGGTGGGAATATTGTCATTACTGAACTGAATCGTGAAAAAGCAAAAGCTACTTTGTAGAATTTTATATGTATTTGTGTGTACACAAGAGTAAAATGATGTGTAAAACTTTGACCGAGGATGTCTTTAAAATGTAAAAGTATTGAGAAAAAAATTAAACAGTTTAAAAAATGACAGAGCAAGTCCTAAAAATGTAAAATTATTTAAAATTTAAAAAAAAATTAAAAAATTCATTAAATTTATTCATTCTTATTTCTATCAAAATGCATTTAATTTTTGTAACAAATTAAATCTGATGAAAATAATGTGATGATAATAATATTGATTCTTAACATGTGGATTGGTCTTGGGGCTGTTCAATTAATATAAAAAATAGTTGGGACATCTTGTGTCTCATTCATACACTTTCTATTTAGTGAAAATTTACTGGTTGACTTTAAAGCTTAATGTTGACTTTAATAGTTCTAAAGCTAAACTGGTTTGTAAAGAATAAAATAAATTTTTAAGATAGTGTTGTTTATGTACATTTTACTCAAACAGACCACATAGATTACTAAAATGGGACTTGTAATAATGTATATTTAGCTTGATATACATATATCTTGTTTATATCTTAAATCATAGCTTTGACAGGTTACGGCCAAAAAATGTGCGTTTACTGTACACTGCTGAAACAATAAGGTCAGTAGGTCAATTTGCTCTAAAAGCATCCCATATAGAGAACTACCGGTAACATAATGGGTCCCAAGAAAGGTAAAAAATGGTACAATGTGATATTTTTTTTTCTGTCAAAGTACTGAGAAACAAATAGGAATTGAAGTATTATTTGTTAAGGTCCAACCAGATTTTGGAATTAATTTTTGAAATGGAAACTTTTTGTCAAATAAAAGAAGTTCTGAGCAAGAACAAAATTATAGTCAGGGCCGTGTACAGTAAACACGCTTTAACCATAAACCTTAAAATTTAATGAACATTCTTTTTTGTACATATTCTGTTTATCAAGTACATGTATATTGAGGAGTACATAACTTGTTGAAAGAACAATTCATTATGAAAAAAAAATGATGATACATTCAATATTATTTGACTGCCATATTGTGAATTTTTAGACAAAATATTGCATCTTAACGTTTTATAATACAGACATGCTTTTGATACTTAATGAAAATAAATGTTATTTGTTTTATGTCAGTGTTTTCTTTTCCCATAGTATTTGTAGTTGTCTAAAGTTTATTTCATATAAATAAGTCTATGTTTTTGTATGGTTAACATTCTAAATTTTACCGCTTTGTACATCATGAAAACAGGCATATGACATATTAAGTTCCGCCTTAACTCGAATCAAAAAAAAAAAAAAAATGATCAGATTAATGCTGAAAATAAATTATGGCATGATTTATGTATTGAATATAGAATTCAGTTTCACTTAAAATGTCATGGATTTTGAGAAAAATTAAAAAAAATGAGACTACTTGATATGAAATAGACTTTTTTCAAAGTTTTTGTTATGTTGTCATGAATTGCATTTGCTGGTTTAGATTTTGATTAGTAAGCTGGAACAGAAACCGGTATGGAATTAAGTAAGGAAGTAAAATGCATGCATTCAGTAGCAACCAAAACACAAGTTTTGACATGTTAAATCAATCTGACCTAGGCTGTATGTAATTATGTTTTAAATAGAGTAGCAAAATAGATTCCAAGTATTTTGAAACCAGCAATGAATGCCAGAATAATCAGTAAAATATACCATTTACAATAGTATTATTTACTACTATGTTGGTAAAAATACTAATCACACAGTAACTGTAACTGAATGGACAGTAAAAATTACTAATTGCAAAAGTAATTTCTAACCATGTGTTAGTTGAAAATACTGTGTAAACCAGTAAAATATACAGGATTACCTGGTGAATTTATCTAATTCAGAAACTAAAACTTACTATGCTAAATTAAAGTTAATTCACTAATGGTTTAGTAGAAACCCTACTTGCACAAATGGTAAAATTTACTAGACTTATTAGTAATGTTTTACTATTATAGACAGTAACTTTATTAGTATAAATAGTAAATTTTACTGATTATTTTTTTTCAGTGCACTTATACCCTCAATGTATGAATCTACAAAGGAGGCGGTGCTATATGATATTAACAGAGCTAATGTTGTGTCTTTGACCACTGATTGCTGGACCTCCTACGCGACTCGGACGTACTTGACTGTTTCTATACATGCTATAAGCCCTACACGGGATCTGACAAACTATGTATTACTCGGCAACCACACTGCTGAAATTTTACCAGAGGCCCTTAGTGATAGTTGTTTGGAATGGAAAACAAAGGGCGACCCCGTTGTTGTGTGTGACAATGCTTCCAACATAATGAAAACTGTTGGGGTGGCAGGTGATTCCCGCACACAAAATATTGTGACGTCACGAGTTTCGGTGTGTTAGTTTTTAATTAAGTGGGGTTTAACATCCAAGTCAAGATACAGATACTCTGTGATTTTAGAAGTTGTAGCTAATTAAGTGTATTTTACACAAACCAGAGTTGCCACTCTGCTTTAAACAATAATTTCTAGGATATTCCGAAACGGCAAATTACAAAGGTAAATCGGAAATATGACGCTCAGTCTGCTTCACGAGGAAATCACCTTACGAAGTTAGATACGAGGTATCAAGATTTTTGTCGCTACATTTATTTTTCGATATATATCGATAGTTATCGGTGTAAAAAGAACAATAATAGATATTGAATTTCACCAGCGATAGCCAGCCCCAATATTTTCGAGCTTATACCTGTATTACAAATTGAATTGTTTTAAATGAATAGATTTAATTGCATTTTAAGATCAAAACAAGTTTAATAAAAATTTTTTTGGTTTTGTTAATCGAGGGCAATTACGTAAAGGTTCTTAATAGGAGAATTGTAAAATTGAATTTTCATTTTTACCTGTCTTTGGACTGCTTGTTTGTAATTTTATTTGAACTATTTTATCTTATATTACACAAAATATACAAAAATAAATCTTATAAATGATGAATAACTTGAATTACTGTCACTCGGATTCACTGTGCAGCCATCACAACAGCGATGTTTCCGGCGATTTTTTAATTGAATAAAATATAATTTTTAATGCTTTTAAATCGCCTCTATAAATGAAAAACCTTAATGAATCTAAATTGGCATTTTTGGTGGAACTTTTCAATTTATCATTAGAAACGCTTGATTACACACACAACATTTCTCGGAATCTTCCATCTCATCACATGATGACATACCAGCAGATAAATCACTAATATTAATTCTTGAAGGGCCAGGCTGTGGAGAACTTATGATATGTGTACTAGAACTTGCTTTAGATTTGGTTTTACTTTTGCTCTTCAACTTCTTGCTACTACTTTTCTTTCCATTTGTACATTTGTTTACTTTGCACACTGATGATGACGACTCTTGGATGTACGACTTCAAGTTTTTAAGTTTCCTGGTACTGTTATTGCCCTTACTGACACTACTTTGCCCACACATCTTCTCGGTTTTCTAACTTTTTTGCTTTCACATTTAACGGTTTTGATTTGGTTAACTTTGTTTATCAAAAAATCAGAGGGTGATTCAGATGACAATTAAGTATTTTCATTGTCTGGATGTGGTGCATTACTTTCAGTAGCTATTGGCTCAACTAAAGTTGAAACTTCTTCATTCTTCTCTGGTACATTAGTTGCAGGGGCCTCAGGAGTGAATGCAGATGAAAGTACAACGAAGATGGTGGACAAGCTAATTTATCAAGTGGATAAATACCTGTTTTGGTAAAGCCAGCTATAAGGTTGTCAGGTACCAATGCCTTGGTGTATGCCTTGCAAGCCAATCCACATATGTCATATCTTGTAATACAAGATGAATTTGTACGTATAAATTTATAACAAAGGTTGTTGTATATTTTTTCAAGGGGCCCATAGCAATTAACATCCAATGGTATTGAAACGTGTGAAGTATGAGCAGGAAGTATTAAAATAACAATATCTTTTGATTTTGCCCATTCAACTAAATCTACAGCGACAGATGACCATCCAAAATAAGCAAAAGGTGCTCACCAGGTTCTCTATTAGGAATGTACTTTATAAAACGCCTAAAAATCTATGTGTTAGACCATCCAGTCAAAGACATAGCACCATCAGTTCCTGGAGAACAATCTTTAAGCAGATCTGGTAACATTCTTGCCCCAGCAAATATAAAAAACGGCACTGCAACCCCTGAGGCACTCCCAGCACCAAATACCGTTGTTACATACGATTTTTTTTAGAAAGTAACAGCCTGTGGATGGTGATCAGCATAAGCAACGACATGAGGAGGTTTATGATTAGGAACAAAACCCTTTTCATGGATATTGTATATCAAGTGTGGACAGTTGTGCAAGTTGTACTTAGTCAAAGTGTTCTCGAGTTCAAGAAAGTATTAATAGTTTCTGAGGATGCATTTTCGCTCTTGCATATTCCAACGACCTTGGTTTGAGAACTCTTATAGTTTCCCATGTTGATGAAGCCTTCAAACCAATTCAAAGTAAAAGGATTTTGTCTCTTTCCTAGCTGAAGAGCATAATCAGAAGCCAAGTCAGTTACCTCCTGCCGTGTGTAACCATAACCAAGGTCTGCAACACTGCTAATATGTTGTACAAGTTTAGCTTTCTCCTCCATGTCTAAACTTGGGGTTCTACCTGTTGTCACACAGTCAACATCAATCCTTCCTGTGATCCGATCTCTTAAAGTTTTTGGTGGAATACCAAATCTTTTTGCAGCACCCCTTACTGACATGCCTTCAACTTTCACAGCATTAAAAGCATTAGCCAATTTGTCATTACTGTACAACCTGTACTTCTTTTCATGTCTTAATGGTTTAACTTGCAATGAAATATTTATATACTGTTGTACATATAGTAGAACTGTATACAACAATTTTCATTGCATTTTTATATAAAAATTTTTATTAAAAAGTACATTAAAATTAATCAGTTTTCAGCTGTTTTCGTGGCTGATAACATTGGAGGAACCTATTTGTGATATTTAGGTGGTAATTACATTCATACCAGTAGGTGCTACACCTTTTAGAACAACCACAAACTAATTCTCAAAAACATTGCCGACCGTGAGTAAATGTTTAATTAAAACAGGTGAGCAAATGCCTCTTGATATCTAAAACTGATAAGAAACATTGCCAACTGTAGTAATTTATAAATGGTCTTTGTTTGATAATGTGACAACATGGTGTTTGTTGACATAGCTACAGGAGGTACTTAGAGCAGACGATCCATTGCTGGATTTTGGCTTAATTCATATTTGAGGTGGTTGGGTAAATATGACTAAGTAAATATGGCGTATGTTGACATATTTAAACATTTTTTTTTATATAATTTACCTGTTTGAAACGCATATTTCTGAAGCGACAAGACCACCTTCTTGGTACCTTCGAGTTGTTTGCGAAAGTCTCGCGTTAATTAACGTGAAGAGACCGAGGTAAACAAAATCTGCACGAACTTACCCATTAATATGCACGAAATTACAATACCCGACGATAATTATTTATTTTGAATAATCTTCCCTATGATTTGAAATGACATTTTCTGTAAAATGATCCAAGATCTATTTCGATAACCATAAGTACATCATTCTAGCAAAAGTAGTTGTTTTTTTACTTAAAACATTTTATTATTTTTGAACGGTTTATTTCCCTTACGATATTTTGAAGCAAACAGTTACATCTATATTAAAAGGGAAAAATTCGAGGACCGAAACTCTCACATCACAATATCGTAAGACAAAGTGGGTGGAGTAAAATGCCAATTAAATACTGTCAGTGCTGTTCCATAAAAATAAAACAAACATACCAGTCCTTGTCCATATCACAATCCCAAAAACAAAGTCAAAACTTTGCAAACTGCCAAAATAGGTGATACACGTGAACTTCCATCAAGGAAGTGAGGCCGGGTGCTCCGGAAGGGTAAGCACCTCCTATTTAGCTAGCTACACCCGTCACGTGTAAGTCAATTTTGAGAATGAAAGGAACAAAGACCTATGGTAAGTCAAATATATCCAGTATAAGTTGGGATACAGTGACTACATACTTATCAACAATATTGTGATGACGGCCATAAAACTTTTTAAGGGCCCTGATTAGCCTAGGCTTGCAATATCCTTGTGTCAACAATTTGATTGTAAGTAATTTGCTTCGTTGCAGAAAGTTCCCATGGTGGGAACAAGCTCTACCGTACCGTATTAACTGTGAAACATATACACCATACGCAGGAGAAGCAGGGATATTACTGCAAAGAAACGGAAAGTTGACAATAGAAAAATTGAAGTCATCACGTTTGTAGTATAGCTTCAGATGTAACCTTTCATGGGTGTCATAATTGAGGTATAAGTCCAAATATGAAGCAGAACATGGAGAATCTGTCGTGTCTTTTATTTCAAGCTCACTTGGATAGATGACATTCACATATTCTCCAAATTTGTGATTATTTAGAGAAAGAACGTCATCTATATATCTGTATGTGTAGTTGAATGATTTAGCGACAGTCTTTTTTCCAGATTTGACAAGGTTCTGTAAAAATTCTGATTCATATGAATAAAGAAACAAATCAGCAAGTAAAGGTGCACAGTTTGTGCCCATTGGTATACCGATTGTTTGTTGAAAGATAATATTGCCAAACACAACAAATATGTTGTCTATCAAAAACTCTAACATTTTGTTGATGGTATCTTCAGTATATTTTTGTTTGCAGTCTGTATGGTGTTTTACAAAATAACCAGAATCCCTGTTGAGCACTAGATATTTATATCTTGGTTTACCGTTTTTGTAAAAAAATGAAAAGTGAATGATTTGTTTTAGACGTTCTTTCAATTTAGCATGAGGGATAGTGGTGTACAGGGTAGAAAAATCAAAAGTTTTTATACTTTTTACCGAAGATAGAGTTTTAGAGACAAAATGGTCAAGTAGTTCTTTAGAATTTTTGAGAATCCACATTTGGTTGATGCCAGATGTAGAATAGACTCTATCTGAATAAGTCTGAAGGCCATCTTTGACGACTGTCAAAATTTGTGTTAGAATTACTGATAATGATTTAGTAGTACATTTAGAGGAACCTGCAATATATCTTTCCTTGTATGGATTTTTGTGAAGTTTTGGAATCCAATACAAGTAAGGCAGGTCAAGTTCTTCCTGTTTTAAATTGATACCAAAAGACTGAAGGACTCCCCTATGATTGGAAAGAACTTCATCTTTTGTAAAATTAGTTTTGGTATAAGTAGGATTCTCTGATATACTATCTAAACCAAGCTCCTTAATAAGACATTCAACATAGAATTTCTTACAAACGAAAATATTGTTATTAGAAGCTTTATCAGCAGGGACAACAACATATGTATGTCAGTAAGGACCGCAGAAACCTCAGGGTCCCTGAGCACTAAAGAAGGTTTAGTACCCATAGACCCATTAAGTTTTGCAATTCTTGACTTGACAAAATTTCTAATTGTCCTTATCCAGTCGGATAAAGTGTCAAGCTCTACGTCTTCTAATTTAGCCCAACCTCTAGCATACTCTTCAACAGAATCCATAATAATTTTGAAATTCTGTCCCCAAGTAAAAGGTTGAGCCTCCCTGTATTTAGGGCCTTTTGAAAGAAGACATTTTAATTTAGTATTCTCAATAATATTGAGATCACCTGTTACTACATGCCCAGCTGGTTTATAAATATATGGGGACGCTGAGCAAGAGCAGGTAGGTGGAGTAAAGTTATGAAAGTTTAGGCACTGCAAAGTATGTTTATAGTTGAAAATTTTGGATGCAATAGGTTTATTGTAGGAGTAGGAAATTAGAGGTGGCGAGTTATATTTGAAATAAGTAGGGACTTTAGATTGTACTACTTTGTTAAGTAGTATATTAGAAATATTAATAGCATCTATGCCTTTGTTTGCATAATGTAATTTAAGAAATTGGCGACGGTTGTTGTCCTGTATATTGTGTTCCTGAGCGAGTTTAAATAACCTTTTAAATGCAATATCCATGATGATAGCGTTAAGTTTAAACTCTGGTGTATTAAAATCTGTAGTAGTTTTGTATATGCATTCTTCTTGTAACTGATTTAGACGGGAAAGTGGTAAAGAGTACAGTTTGGTACGAATATGGTGTAATCCGAGAGGTTTCTGAATGAATGGTAAAAGATTAGAAAAACTAACATCATGGGTATTGGGTTTATTGTAACTTCGATGTCCATGACTTCTTTTGTTACGTGCAGTTCTGTTGAACAGGTGTAAAACATTAACATTCTTACAACCTGGGCTAGAAAGGTTTCCCACTCTATCAATTTTATCATTGCATCCATATGGTGATGCAGTGCCTAGTTCTCTAATCCAATAGTTCTCCCGTTGTAATCGGAATGGTGTACTTAAAATAGGACTATTAGTGTGGTGGTATATTTTTTCCAAAATTCTAACCTTCATAGACAGCACGGAATGGTCCGGTTGATTGAAGTGTTGGTAAATAAGTTGGTTACCATAATTATTTATTTCAAACCGGTGACCATTCATTCGTGCATTTAGTCTGCCTTTGGTTTCGCCCACATATATGAGTCCACATAAATTACACTCTATTCCATATACAACATTGGAAGATTTACAGTTCAGATCATCGTGGCTACGTAAAGTGTACTCCTTAGAAGTAAAATTGCTTGTAAAATGTGTATCCGTAATCAAAATTTTACAGGTTTTGCAATTTTTAGAATTGCAAGAAGTAACAGTGCAGTATGATAAATTATTATCATAGTCAAAAATATCAGTAAGCTTGACAGTTGTGTTTTTGAGTTGTTTAAAATTTTGTTGTGAATCTTTATAGAAGTAACGATGGTCTGAACTGGCAATATAGGAAGTTTTCATGACATCCTGAAGGATAACCCTAGGGGCACCATCATTAACTGCTAGTCTAGTGCCCGTAGTACGCACTACGCTGAAAATGTACAAAATATAAACTGAAATTGTTCATCCTCAATCTCATTCCCACGTCAACAAGATACTCTTGATTAAAACTGCAGCGGTCATGGCTTGTTTCTTGATAATGCTCATTAGCCACGCTATTATAACCCAATTATAGGAATATATGAACAAGTAACAATCAAATATATATGAATAAAAAACAATTGATTTTCATTTTCTTTGTTTATCAACTCGAGTGAATAAATACGTATGGGAGTTTCCCCGTAAAAATACGGACAGTCATTTGATACGTACGATGTCCGTACCTGTAGCAGTTAATTCACCGTTTATTTGTAGAGAAATTTCTTTTTCACCTTTCATTGTTAGGGATTCCAGGGTAAAATTGATGAAAAATATAATTAAAATAGTAATTATGTGTACTGAAACAGCTAAGTAAACTGAAAAAAAATTTTAAAAAATTATGAAAATCCATAAACCAAGTGAAAAGTTATATGATTTTCAAGTCACGAAAAATAGCTTTTCTGTTGGACAAATTGTAGATTTTTGAAAAGTCTATTTAAATTTCTTATTTTTTTCATATTAAGAGGTTCATATTTTAAAAAAATATAAGAATTATGTTTCAATAAACTTAAATTATTTCAAAAATAAGTTGTATATATCAATTTTTCCATAAAAACTCATTGCTTATTTGATAAAGCTTAAGATGGCAGCCCTTTAAAATTTTGAAAAATTAGTCAGGACTTAGTCATTTTTTCAATGGCACCAAGAATTTTACTGTAATTTTATTGATTTTTCTAAAATTTGACATAAAAGTGTGAGTAAAAGGGTGACTTAATGACTTATTATTTCTGTTTTTCAGAATATATTTGATGTTGACTTGCTAACTTCCAAATTTGAAACTTCTAACCATAATTCCTTATTCAAGATGGCTGCCTAAACATGGCCGAAATGGCAATTTCTCTTCAATCACAAAATAGCATTTTTTCATATTTCGGATGACAATTTTAAAAAGTACTGCAGCAATTGACTATAAATATCTACATTTTCTGTGAATAACCATTTTATGTCACTGATTTACAAAAGAAAAACATTTTTAAATGAAAGGAATTATTCAAGATGGCCGACTATATATGACCGAAATGGCAATTTCTCTATAATCACAAAACAACATTTTTTCACATTTCAGATGATTATTTTAAAAAATACTGCATTATTTGACTACAAATAACTACATTTTCTGGGAGTAACTATATTATATCACTGATTGACAAAAGAAAAACATTTTTAAATAAAAGGAATTATTCAAGATGGCCGCCAAACTATGGCCGAAATGGCAATTTCTCTATAATCACAAAACAGCATTTTTTTCACATTTCGGATGATTATTTTAAAAAATACTGCAGTATTTGACTACAAATAACTACATTTTCTGGGAGTAACTATTTTATATCACTGATTGACAAAAGAAAAAAACATTTTCAATTAAAAGGAAGTATTCAAGATTGCTACTCCAATATGGCCGAAATCGCTATATTGGAAATTGAGGATTTTTCAGCGGCATTGAGAACTTTAATGAATTTTTTTTATTTTTTCAACTTTGACAATAAAGTGTCAGTAATGACATATTAGTGGAAGCAATATTAATACACAAACACTTTTATCATGAATCTTAATTACATTATTTATTAACAGGCAAATGCAAGATGGCTGCATCCAAGATGGCTGCCCCAAAATGTTTAAAAATTACCTAGAAAATTATTGGAATGCAAATTTTAATTTGGTTATGTTTTTAGGACAATATTTTGCTATATTTGACTAATTTATTGACCTCTGATTTTTGTTATACTTGGTGTAGGAACACAGATCTGTTACAAAATAGCAGTGGTCTTGAAACATCAGATTGTGTTTGGATTTGCAACTTGACAGCTGATAACATTCACCTTTGGTTTTGAAATGTTGATTTAGTTGATAAAGTCTTACAATGCTCCAAATTGTGTAAAACCTTTCATCTGACAAGCTCAAATTATTTTTGTACTTCCAGAATTATGTACCTTAACAAATAATAACAATAAAGAACAGTTTCTGAACTTTATTTCACAATTTTAGTAATAAAATCAGTATAAAAATCTACCAAGCCTGGCAGAGGCACAGTTATACTTTTCTCAGAAAATAAGTCTAAAACAAGACATCTACTGCACTTCGGTCAACAACTGACCACAGTCTGCCATTTGAGATTGGCTCAATGAATACCTCTGATAAGGTGCCAGTTAAGTGAACCTTTTGTTTATCTACTTTACTGGGCCACTTAAAATGCTTACCAGAGGGATACATAAATTCCAGTTCGGCTGTTTCCTCATCATATAACCGAACACATCGGCCAGGATACCAGCCATCAGTAAAAGATACAGCATAAAAGTGGTCAATTTGAAAATAAATTTTCTGTACTTTTTCTTTGGATCTCAGAGAGGCTGCCGACCGTCTCTTCCTTACCTTTAGATTTGATTCAGTTGACATGGTTTCATTCATCTTTCTGTTAAGATTTATTACTGATTCTGGGATAGCTGGGACAAAATTCTCTGATATAACTGACCTCAAATTCTTAAGGAGCATTTCATTTGTAAATCTAATGTTGTTGGCTTGGAATTTCAAATATGATTTTTGACTTACTTTTGAATTTAAAATTTTGGAGTGAAACAATATTTGGTTTCTGATTAATAAACGAGTTTTTGCCTTTGTCTTACCTTTTAAAGCCGTTTCTATTTCAATATCATTTGTCCATATTCCTTCTGTTTGCATCTGAGTTTTCAACTTTTCAAAATTTTGCAGACTCCTCTCTAACTTTCGTTGTTTCATATTCATTCGAATCGTTTGCTTAACCAATTTAATTTGTCTTACCTCAATTTTTTTAACCTTGTCTTGCTTTGCTCTTTTTACTGCCAACTTCCGTGCAATAGCAAAATATTTAGTTTTTTTTTCTTTTGAGAGATTAGAAATATACTTACTTGTCTTGTTTACTCTGTATGTAATCATTCCAGATTTAGATGACCTATCTTTCTGAGGTGCTTTGTGCTGTATTCTGTCAAGAGATGAAAAGTCGGCCTCTGAGATCCGATTTGTTTTAGGTGCTGATGTACACTCGGCTACAACACTTGGGTCAGGAATATAATGTGCGCCACCTGGCAACTGGTCTGAAAGTTGGCGCAAAAGCATTGGTTTTATGGAAGTACAGATAAACTGTAAGGCCAGTTTAGTTAGCCCATCATATTCAGCATATGCTGTAAATAAACAGTTCCAAACCTGATCATTGTCTTGTGCTTTTTGAAACACTTTTTCACCCTGCATAAGAGGTGAAGCATCTTGGCAGTATTCTTCAATCTTGTCAACCAGTATCTGCCAGTAAGGGTTCATCCCAAAGTAGGATATTTCAGGATTCTCTAACAGCCGCCATAAAGGGCCACATATGCATTTACCTATTATGCCCAAAGCTCTACATTCAGCCAGAAGAGATATATTTGATATGTGTTCCTCAATGGATGTTAATAATTTGTTGTTTTTACTGGACCTACCTGATGACAAGAAATCAATTATATGCTTTCTGTGGTAAAAAACAGCACCACCATCAATAAACAAAACATTAAACCTATTGTGAAGGAATGTTACCAGCTGATTTTTAACATTAATTTCTGTAAGGTAATCATTAAAGTCAGAAGCATCCCCAGACTTCTGACACCCTGATTGTTCTATGAATGCTTTGGCTACTTCATATATCAGACCATTCGCAGCAGAGCTGGATAGGAAAGAATGACTACATATGTTCTGATCTTTTTTCAAAATCAAGCATACCTACCAAGGATGCAGATGCCATATTTGGCAAAATATGTAATCCACAATATAAACCATTAATTTTTGACATGGATTCTTTCTCAGAATCAGTCAGGTTGTCATTTCTATCAAGTCCAAGATCTGAAATGGCTTGTTGTTTTTCTGCTTGTAAAAGTTTACAAAACTTTTTATTTACAACATGCCGGTCTGTCATCAGATTTTTTATACTTACTTTCAGCTTGTTTGCAACTTTATTACCACTGTCAACATCAGTGGTGACAGATTCAGCAAGCTCATTAAAAGTTTCATTGGTGGCCTTTAAATAACTGCTTGCATCTCCTGATGACATTATTTGGTGGCTTAGTGAGAAAGAGCCTTCCTCTGTTGAAACTTGGAAACCAGAATATTCTGTAAAATTTTTTTGGGTGCCATCTAAATGCAAACAATTATTTTCATGCCGTAACATAGCTTCGGTTGCTTGAGCTTGTGAAAGAATATGTGCTTCAATAGACAAAATAGATGCCAGTGATTTTTTAGGCAGACGATCTACTTCGACATTGAGCAAATTTTTCAGCACTGACTTAACAGCATGTTGGCACATCTCGATTGAAATCCCCATGCCTAGGAGATCCATATAGACCTGTCTTATTTCTTCATTATACTTACCATCTGAAAAAACAGAGAGTTTTTTATTCTCACCGTTTTCTTCTATGTTTACCTCAAGGTCTTTAATTGTGTTTTGTAATTTTTTTACCATTTCATCAGCTTTATCTAACTGATGTTGACATGTTGATTGTTTTTGTATTTGTGATTGTAGCCTTACCTTATAATAACTTTTCATTTTGTTATCCCTCTGGTGTTTTTGCTTTATTTGTCTAATTTGTTCATTTATTTTACCTTACTCACTTTCTAGATTATCATTTTCAATTGACATATATTTTAATTGATCATTTAACAATGTATTTTGATTTTGCATTTGCTGTGTTAGCTTCTCAATTTTATTATCTTTTCTTGACATTCTTTTTTGTAAGTTTCGTGGGAACATTGATGCAATTTTATTTTTCAAATTTTGAACAAGTTCTGTTTTCTTTTGCAGCTCACTGTTCAGGTTCTCAAATTTTTTCATTTTTTTTTTTCAAGTTTAATGTTTTCTGTAAGCAAACTGTCCATCTCTTCTGCAGCATATGTCATTTCTCTGTATGCCCTCAACAGCTCAATGTGTGTCTTTCTAATAGTCACCTGTTGTTTTTCCACTTGTTTTGCAAGTTCTTCTTCTCTGCTAACTTTTTTGTACTGGAAGAATTGTGGCAGCTTATAACTTCTGTTCCTAAATTTTTGTAGATCATTGTTGCTATCCTTCCTGTTAGTTGTCACTAAGCTTCGTTCTTGTGAATATAGGCTATTCCATTGGTTTCTCAGGATCTTGTAATCTACAAATTCATCAGGGGTTAAACACATCAACGTTTTTTTTCCAATATTCTGTGTGCGACCATGGAAGCTGTTGATAATTTAAGACTTTACGTAAGTAAAGAATATCAGAATTTTGCAAGTTCATTGGTTCAGTCAAGGAAGGTATTGATTTTGAAATAACACTTGTATATGATATATTGTTTGTTTTAAATTTATCTGGAAGTTCATGTTCTGGATTTTTGAATAAAACTGAAATCACAGCCATTTTGTCTAATCCTTTGTCTAAATATGTTTTAACCTTTCGTGATAAATTGCTGATTTTATTTGGAAGAATCGTGGTAGGATCAATACATTTCAACAAAACAGGCATTGTTTCTTGGATATTTTTTCCTTTTTTCCTCAAGCCATCTAGCAAAAAGTCAAAAGCATAGTAGGAGACCTCTATGTCTGGTGGAGTTAAAATGCCAGAAAGGATGTCATCGAGATTATCAAGGATAAATTGCAATGATGAAACTGGCTCTTCCACTGAAAAAAAAAATAGAAATAATTGTTGCTTAAAATCATATGTGCCAACCTTGAAATTAAATCGATTCGAGAAAGTTTTTATATATATACAATACTAAAAAGAAATTAATTTTATTATTGATGTTACTGGAATTTACTTTTATATACATTTGAATAAAATCAATTTTAAAATGAATTGATAGCCGAACTTTCCATTGGTAGAAAAAATCAGATAATTCAAATAAAATTTATACTTCCCGTGATCTCTCCTGGTTTTTCATTTCTTTGGTAGATCTATTCCTTCCTAATCAAAATTTTAAACTAAAGTAATGATAACAAAAATTTAAAAATCAGGAAATAAAATGAAATAAAACAGCTAAAGTAAATCAGATGTGAAAAATATCAGTTGTAGACAAATTACATTTTAAAGAGTCAATAAAATTATTATTACTAGCTTCACTACACAATTTCAGACTTAAAAATAAATAAATAAATAAACAAATAAATAAATAATTGCACAATTTCAGACAAACATAAATAAATAAATAAATGACTGACTGACTGACTGACTGAATGAATGAAAGAATGAATGAGAACTGATGCAGTGGAAAATTTTATTAGATCTCGATCTATATACACTAGACTTTATATTAAGTAAAGAGTGAGAAACAGTCATAAATTAATCAAATTTCTTTAAACTGCATAATTATAATCAATAACGTTGTATGTAGTAAAATTTATAGTGAACTACTCGACCGAGAACTTGACGTAACCGTGACCTTGAGTCCTTGTACACAGACGAGATGACATGGCTGTAGTTATTCAAATGCACACTTGAGCCTATTTCTAAAAATGTTTTATTTTTTATCCATTAAAATCAGCATAAATTTAACTTTCCAAAAATATATTACTCTTTTATAAAACTTACTTGTTGAAAAAATCTCGCTGCTGTGAAGTTTTTAAATCAGAAATACACGTTTTTCTAGGTCATTTTAAATTTAGAGTAATATATGCAGATGAACCTGAGGACAATGTCTTCTCATTGGATGCTAATAAAAAACGAAAAATCGATTGGCTCAAGTGTGCAAACCTAGGGAATCCCCACTATATGATTTATATATATGCCCGTTCGATATCACGTACGCACGGATCTGATCGACGTCGTTTCTTTAAATGCCCGCAAGTTTGTAAATACAGCGATTTGAAATTTAAAAAAAATACCGATTGTTTGCCATAATATGTACAAAATACCAGTACAAATATTTTTTTTAATAAGTTATTAAAAATACGGAAAAACTAGAGTTAATATGACTATCGGTTACGTAATGCACAGAGATCCAATGACCGAAACGTCATCACTGGAATCCCTATCATTGTCTCCATAAACAGATACGAAATAGTGGAAAATACCTAATTTTTAATAAGCCAAATACAATTGAATTACTTGAATGCCGAAAAGTATTAAAAACGAATCAAAACGCCGTTCTAATTATTGAATATGCACTTATCTAGACATTTTTTCATATTGATTTTAACCTTGTTTTGGTTTTTGTTTTATGCAGAAAAAACACGAAAATCCAAATACAGTGCTTAACACCCAGATCGCACACCTGGCCCTGTAGTCATCGAAATACCGCTCATGTGATACTAAGATACATTTATCTGTCCCGAAAATTGAGATAACTTTGATTTTTGCACTTTTATTACTTTGAAAGATTTTTAGTGTATTTGTACAGTGTGATACTAGATTTAATGTCAGGTTAAGCCAAAGTCAGTTTCCAGGTACAACTTGTGATAGCAGTGATGCAGGGCGATTAACTGATTCTTATATACATTTGAAGGTCCATAACAAAGTAAAATATCAAAATCTGCTTTTTTTTTGTTGTAGTTGGTTCTTTTTTAAATCCAATTTTCAGAAATGTACTCAAAGTAGTAAACATACAAAGAATAGTTAACCATTAAACTGTTTAAAAATGAGGCTTCTAGTCGATATAACTTCCAATGCCGTGCAATTCAAACTGAATAACGCGCACTAGCGCGTTATGATTAGTTTGCATTGCACATCAAATTTTTAAACAGTTTTATGGTTATATTAACATTTCAGGATTTTAAAAAAAAAATATTTTGATATTTTTAATCCTTAAAAAAATGTCCAAATACTTACCTTTTACGACAAGTATGTCCAGTTTTTGAAACAGGCGAACAAAATAGTGCGTGAGAAGTAGGGACAGATAACAGTGAAGTCAAGATAACATCATAAATTTAATAATTCTTTTTTCAACAAATTATTTTATTGTTACATTTAATCTGCAAATGTTCTCTGTTTTTTTCAATATAAAATTACGATAAAAATAGCTTTGGGCCCCAGCAGCAACCGCGCATGGATCAACTGCAGACGGTGTAAAAAGTCATCAGTCGCCAGTCTGGTTATGAAAATTGAACTTGCAGGACGTGAATGTGGAATTACCAAAGAAATTTAGGGTGTATGTGTTAATGTGTTGATTTATACATGTGCTTAAAATTCTAACTACTATAGTTACTACTATATATATTACCAAACTGTAATTCGAAATCGGATTCCATTTTTTTCCGTTATTATTTTGGCCACCTTGTTGCGGTGTGTAATGCTCCTGGTATATCATGAAAGCAGACGGTATACTATTACTATTTTCATGGTGATGTGTTGCTCGATGATTTTTGGTCTCGTTTTAATTAATATTAATATAGGTGGATTTTTTTTATAATTTTTTATTGAAATTTTAATTTTTACGATTTTATGGCGTAAAAAATAAGAAAAGAATATCTAAAATTTCGTGTTGCTCGTAGGTTGTTATGGATAGCGGCCATGTTTGTTTACCTTAGATAATGTAGTTCCGTATGTAACAATGTGTTCATACGCCGGTCAGCTGATCAATGATAATTATAGCCGATATCATTTGAAATTATAGCTGATATAATTAACATTGGTCTGAAACACAGTTATATAAAGCAAACACATTGAAAATGTAAATATAACTAGTTACACCACTGAATTGGTATGTAGATATTTGTGCCATATTTTCAGGTTCCATTTGTTAGCACTGATACTAAAGGAGAAAAGGACAAATTCATCAGAATTTGGACATACATGCACATTATTATCAACTCAAACAAGTCTGCGAGATAGTGAACATATCATTACTTTATCTAAAAAATAAGAACTTTTTTAACTTTCAGGTTTATTTGCAATATGCTGTCCCTGCAGTATCCAAAGCTTTGCCTTTCACCTGTATGATTACTAAGCATTTGGGCTTTGTCTGAAATTACATCGTCCTTCCAACTGTAAGACGAAAAGGAAACCAGTTAACTTCATTACCTACATTCCATTGATAATACTTTTCAAAAACATATTGAATATCTTTAACAACAGAATAAAACGTTTTAACTAAAATTTATTTTGTTATTTTTTCTAAATGTATTTTCAAAAACACAGCATGTTATTATGTTTTTTTTATTACACAGGAAAGCTGTCAGAACATATGTAATAACACCGACAAACATGTTATTATATTATTTTTACTGTCATGTAATAACTGTAATTCTGTTATGTGGAATTTCATTTACTGATTGATTGAAAATATCTAATCTGTGTCCTTTCACAAGTTATTTTTTGGAAGCTGCATATTTAATACTCAGTGTCTACAGTGCTTCTTCCCTTTACATCTTTTAAAGAGAGATTTAGCTGACAACTTCAAGTCAAAATTTTCTACCGAAAATGACTGTATTTAATATCAAGAATATAAAATATTGCTTCCAAATAAAGTAAACTTCAAAATTCTTAAATAGAAAAAAAAAGCACTTCGGCACAAACACTAAAAAGCCAGTTGGTTCTAGGATATTAGATATATAATACATATACCAGTTAAATTTCAATGTGCCAGATGCGCACATTTCGGAAATTCATTCGTCAGTGACATTAAGACCGAAAAGTTTGATACATAAAAAATATAAGCAAAAAAGTTGAAAATAATGAATCTAAAGTTTAAAAATTATATAAATTAAATATTAATCATTTCTCAACAGTTTGGAATTAAAACTGGTCTAGATATTCAAAAAAGGTGTTATACTTACCCTATGACCTTTTCCATTTTTGTATCTGTAATTTCTTTGTAAAAGGGGGAAAATGACAGTATAGTAAATCTTCTTCACATTTGGTACAATATATATATATATATGTATATACACGGTTGGTTGAATGGATAGAGGGCGAATGTTAACACACACACACACACACACACACTAATAAGTGTTAAAACAGCTGTTCCTTCCAAATTTTGAACTATATCGTTTTTAATTTGTTGATATTTTGCACATTTTTTTTCAAATACAAAAAAGGTGCCTTATAGGTCGTAATATAAAGCTTGCACTTACATATCACAGTGCCTCACACTGTCTAGGTTAAAAACTCACCTTGTCCGATCATAGGTTGAGAAGTTCCACTGGTTTGCTTGCCAAAACTTGGTGGTTTTCAATTTCCCAAAACTGGCCTCCTCTATAAGTGAAATTTTCGCTTAGGCTTAAAATTGGATAACTCCACTCCACATATATAAGTGTAATCAAGCTTCTTTTTTTTAATTTTTGTATATTTTTAAATTATTTTATTTGATTTTTTTTATGTTATTATTTTTAGTTTTTTTATTTTTGTATAATAATATTATCCAGATAATTTTCTGACTACCCATTCCTACAGAATTAATTTCCAGATATTATATATGTTGCTTTTCAGAATATTTAGACAAATTATTTTCTAACCAAGTATTTAAATAAAAGTTTATGTTTGAAATGTATTAGCTAATAAAAATGCAAAATTCTGGTTTTAAATATGTTTTCCCAGTACAACATTGCACAATCAGGGCAGTTTATTTTGTTATGATGAAAGTCCGTTTTTCACATACAAGTAGGTGAACTAGTAGATACTCTGTACACCTAATGCAAAGTGTCAAGGGAGGAAACAGTATCTCAAAGTTTAAAGTCACTGGAATAAATTGACCTAGGTTTTAAACCAAGCTTTCACAAGATTTGAACCCGATGGTAACTTTGTCACTTATCACATGAAAGAAATAACTGGTTCTAATTTTTTTAACCTTGGTTAAAGTAGAATTTTTTCCTTTGTTTCATTGAAAAGTATTTTAAGAAATTAATATTGCAACGGAAAATAAAAATATTCAGTAAAAGTTTCAAATTTCAACATACTCTCAAATTTAGAAAGAAAGTTTTGATTAATATGACAAATTCTAAATGCAGTCAAAAATTGCAAATAAGTTTCTATAGAATTTATTTACATCTATCTTTGTTCCTTAGACAATATAACATTTAGGAATTTTTGAGAAGGAAAACGGTTTTGCTTTCACATTTCGAGTTATTAGGAAAATTATATGATAGTAAATGAATTCATTCGTATTTATATGAAAGACTAAACAAGTGAGCTTAAGTATACACAAACAAAAATACATGATCAACAGCTGCTATTTCTTCATTTGACAGAATCGCACCCCACCCCAATTTCGGACAAAACTTTTACTTGAATACATTGAGAAACGAAAATGAAACAAAAATTATTTCATAAGTTAAATACTACTTATCGTATGTCCTTTTTACAACACGTGTCTGAAGCACCGATGTAGTCCGACAGCTGTGAAACAATTTCGACTTTAAAAGCGTTTATCTCGTAAATTAATCGATATATTTGGCTATTTTGTAGATTATTTAAAGGGAAATATTGTTAAAAACATTTGTTCATTTCAATTTTATAACATATCATTCAACAATTCGAGACCGACTACCGTTTTCGTTCACATACTTAAATTTAAACCAAAAGTCACGTGATCAACGTTTTGATAGGAAGCTGGTCTATTTACTGAAAAAAAATTTAACGATTCAATTGCATAACACTGAACAATGATTTACATTTTGTTAAGTGTTTATATTTTTCCAAAATTAGTTTTGTAATAATTTGATATTGTTTTGGCTGATTCAAGGAGCCATGCAACCCCCTCCCAATTAAAAAAAAAAAGAAAAAATGTAGCCAAAAGGTCCCCCAAATATCAAAAAAATTTTTTGTGTGTCGGGTTCTTTGTCCCCTAGACTGCTGAGGGCTTTTAATGGTCGAAAAACCTCCGCCGCTGGGGCCTCGAGACTTCGACTCTCGCATTTTCCAATGATAAAATTCCTATTATCTTCCTTTCATAAATTCTTTATACGCCCCTGTATTCGTGCATTTAACATATATATTTTATCCAAAGACTAAAGTAGTATTGTTTTTAGACTGGTAGAAATAGAAAAGAAATTGGGTTTTTAAAATAATTTTTAAGAAATTAGTGATATGGGTAAATTGTGGCTTTTTTCCAGAAGTATGAAGTATCATTGATACTTCCATCTACGTGGGCTGTCGGGATGTACCACTAGGGATCAAAACAATTGTTGTTAAAGGTTATTTGCTAAGAATGGAACTAGAAAATCTAAATCTAAAAGATCCAAGAGCTGTTGCAATTACTTATGGTAAGAATACAGTTACATATTTAATTAGAAATAATGCATTTGTAACATCACGCCTAATAGACAGCAACATTTCTGTAACTTGGCGGTTAAAGCCGAAAGATGACACAATGAACAGGCTCATAGGTCTTCAACAGCGGTGGTACAGAGTGAAAAATCACACATTAATATAAACTTACTTTAGAAAAAATTATTTTAGACAATGCATCTATAATGTACGTAGTTAAAATTTTGTGCTAATTTTGCAATGAAAGCCATGTTACCTAATAAAAATTCAATAATGTATAGATTTGAATTTTGTTTTTTTTTTAATTCTTTAGATATACCATCCGGCAAGTCACTGCAGTTTAATTCAACTTGCGCCTAGCTGTAGACTGTGAGATCGGGATGTCTCTCCATTAGAAAAGCGTCCAAACAGTATGGGGTTCCAAAATCCATGGATGGCAGTATTTAAAAAATGGTTCCGAGATGCATTCCTGTCACACTGTGGCCAAGAAAGTCCTCCATTTCTTACAAAATACCAGTTAAATTTAGATGTGCCAGATGTGAACATTTCGGAAACTCATTCCACATCAGTGACACTAAGACCAAAAAGTTTGATAGATTAAAAAATAAGGCAAACAGTTGAAAATAATGAATCAAAAGTTCCAAAATTATATAAATCCAAATCCAGCTAAGGAATGCTTTGCATGAGGGAACAAATCTTAGTTTTAAATAAATTTCAAATTTTAGACGGCTGAAAATTTTGCTAAGTGGTACATTTTCTCTCTGACAGCACAAAGTACTGCCTACTGAGTTATGGATACCCTCGGGAGTTTTACGGACGACGGAGGGTCTGCCTGTATTGATTCCAATAGCTCACATGAGCACTTTGTGCTTAGGTGAGCTAAAAATCAAGTTATATAATGCTAATTACTGGTTTATGTTGCAATTTAAGAGTGTATTTTCAAGACTTGTGTCCGTATTACCAATGTCGTTGTCCGTATGTATTATTTGGAAGTAAAAAATGTCTTTTCCATGTGACCAGTAGCTTCTAAGCTTGCATGTGGATTGCCTTGTAGTTAATGATATGTGATTACTTACAAGTAGCAAGGTTATGGTTTCGACGTCAGTTTAGACACGTCACGTAAAGATGTCCGAATAACGAGGAATCTTCCCTATATACAGTTCAAAATTTTATTAATTGAAAAATATTCCAAGGGATGGAAAGAACCGTAGCCGAGCGATCGGCTTCCAACATGACTGAATTTTTATAATTTTGATTACGTGACTTTCAGGTTAAATTTCGGTATATGATCACAAACGGTAGACAGTCTTGAATTTTTAACGAAAACTGTTGGAAGAAATGTGATCAAATAAAAATGAACAAATATTTTAAACAATAAATAACTTCTTTATTTAAGAATTAAAAAATACAAGGACAAAGGCTAGAGCAGAAAAAAGTAATAAGATTATCACAAAGAAAGATCTTTTAAACCAAACTTGCAAGAGGGACCCTCATGGCTCCTTTTCGATCTTGACTGTGATGTTACGAAAAGTCTAGTTTGCGAGGGTTTTATTTAAATTCTGACGGTTAATATAGTTGTTCGAATCTCTGCTGTGACTGATCATGAAAAAGCCTCATCCATCAGACTGCTCTTATGGCAACAAAATTAAAAAATGTGGCAGCTACTGATAAAAAATCAATGACAGGAAAAGTACTTCAAATGAAATAGCTGACAAAAGTAAATTTATTCAGTTATTTACCAATGCACACGCATTTATAAAAACAGCAGGCCTTTAAAAGATTATACACGGTTATGGTTATGTACATTAGATCAAGATCAGTAGGTTCTTGTTTGGTGAAACATATATTAACGTAAACGGCAATCATTTCTTTAATTTCAGCCATGGCAGATAATGATTTGCGAATTGACGAGGATTTTTTATCTGATACAAATTTTTTTTCATATATAATATCTGGAGAAGAGCAAGAGACTATATATATATATATTAGCAACTAAACTTGTGGGCAGATTCCAGAACGTTTTCTTTGTGTTAGGACTTCAAAAATGCATGCTCAAAAGACCTGGAGGATTTTGTGTTGGAAAATGTTAACGTTGCTTCTTATGGTATAGATAATGGATTTTTTTCATTATATCAGGGTTTTCTTGACTTCTGAAAACATGTTTTTGATTCCCACATGTAGTTTTTACTTTTGAGGTTTTATAATATCATTTGTATGCTGACTCTTAAACGTGTAGAGAAAAATGAAGATTCAACTCCAACTTCATAGAAAGTCATGGTCAAAAGCAAGTCCTGTATATTATTATTGAAAATATATATATATATAAAAGTCTTTTGTAGGATTATTTGTTTAACCGCAATTTTTGTCCACGCACTGCTAAAGAGAAAGTGTATTCCGAAACGCTCATCTGGTGCAGTTATAATAAAAAATTATCAGACCTTGTTATATGTGAAACAAAATATGTCGTGATATTTTTTTTATTTAGATAACATTTTTTCTTGATTTCAAGGGAATTGATAGCTATTGAAGTGACGGTCATCTAATATGGGGGAACAAAGGGTGGGCTTGCTATTCTCCATAGGAAAGATAATGAACCGCTAAATGTACACTATTTTGCCCTCAGAGTGTAGATGGTTTTCGAGATGTTGTTGAACAAAATAATTATATAATAAAATGATGAAATTGCTAATTGGTCTGTAACACCATACAGACTACAAAAAAAATATACTGCATATACCATCAACAAAATGGTAGAGTTTTTGATAGACAACATATTTGTTGTGTTTGGCAATATGATTGTTCAACAAACAATTGGTATACCAATGGGCTTAAACTGTGCTCCTTTGCTTACTGATTTGTTTCTTTATTCATATGAATCAAAATTTTTACAGAACCTTGTCAAATCTGGAGAAAAGATTGTCGCTAAATCATTCAACTACATGTAGTTATATAGATGATGTTCTATCTCTAAATAATCCCAAACTTGGAGAATATGTGAATGCCATCTATCAAAGTGAGCTTGAAATAAAAGACAAGACGGATTCCCCATGCTTCATATTTGGACAAACCTCAATTATGACATCCACGAAAGTTTACATCTGAAGCTATACGACAAATGTAATGACTTTAATTTTTCTATTGACAGCTTTCCGTTTCTTTGCAGTAATATCCCTGCTTCTCCTACGTATGGTGTATATGTTCACAGTTAATACGTTATGGTAGAACTTGTTTCAACTATGGAGACTTTCTACAACGAAGAAAACTGCTTATATTTAAATTGTTGACGCAAGAATATTGCAAGCCTAGGCTAATCAAGGCCCTTAAAAAGTTTTATGGCCGTCATCAACATATTGTTGATAAGTATGTAGTCACTGTATTATCCAAACTTATATTGGATATATTTGACTTACCATAGTTCCGTGTTCCTTTCATTCTCACGTGAAGGATGTAGCTAGCTAGACAAGAGGTGCTTACCCTTCCGGAGCACCCGGCCTCACTTCCTATGGAAGTTCACTTGATTACTAAATTTGCCAGTTGTCAAAGTTTTTAGTTTGCTTTTAGGATTGTGATTTGGACAAGAACTGGTATGTTTGTGTTTTATTTATATCTTAACTATTTTATTCCAAACAGTACAAAACTGAGCAAGGGTTACTTGCAGTACTTTATATATCATAGGCGTTCTCTTCATTTATCCAGAGGTATAGCTACTTGGGCTAGAAACTTCAGAACTTGAGGCTCACAAATCCAGTGCCAGTCATGATAGTGCTGAAGCAGAATGTCTAGCAGATATTGGTTTATAAATATTTAACCTGCTTTATCTTGTTTATGCAGGTGTTAATTCTGAAATTTTTAACAATATTGATTCTAATTCTCGGATCAGACCAAAGAAAGATTACCAGATGCCTCCAAGCCTTTCAAGTTATATTTATAATTCCATAAATTTCATTATAGTAACTATTGAGTATTGCATCAATTTTAGAAATTTTTAAGAAATAACAAACAAACTGCAATCTGAGAAACATCAAGATATTGACCTAAATGGGAAAGAACCAAATATATCTTACAAGCATGATATTATACATGGAACTATAAAGGCATTGCAAGCAAGATTTGACCTTAGAAAAGAAGAGATGACTGTTATTACTGCAACTTAGATAGCACAGACGACAATACTGATTTGAAAGGTTTTTATATGTTCTCAACATGCAATTGCAACTTTTGCCTGTTGCATAATTTTAAATGTTATACTTTTGTTGTTGACTTTTATTTGAATCATTTAGTTGCTAGTTTATTATGTTTTGACTCTATAGACCTGTATGTGGAGTTGAATGATGGAAGCAATAAAAGCAGCATAAAGCAAGAGCTCTACAGGCTAGCAGTATTTTATGACAAGATGATATGATATCAAACACTGTGGGGAGTTTGTCAAGTTTTCGGAATCCCTGAATCTAGCACATTAGGCTTTTTCCGCTGATCAGTATCGAACAGTTGGTCTTTTGTTTAATTTGTTACAAAAATTTGTATTCACCTGTCACCACCGGTAATTCTCTGCAGTCCAAAATAAGATATGTCATTACAGTAGACTAAGAGAAAAGATATGATAGTGAGGCTCAATGGAATATTTTAAGGAGGCCTCAAAGTTAAAGATAAAGCCGTCAGGCTGCTTGGGCTCCAAGGAAAATTAATGACTATAGTTACTATACTTTCAAATCAGATTATTCATATAAAACCATCGGAGTCGGATCTGCCTGTATTGCCACACAAATGCCAATTTCTCTAGTTTACTAGTCAGTAGTCAGGCCTAGGGTGATGACGTACCAGCACTATCAGTTAAACAGGAGTCTCGAGAGCCTTCAACTTCTAAGACTAAGCAAAGAAAGTATATACTTAGCTTCTTAATTGATGACGACGATGTTGAGATATCTAAGTTGAACCACCTTTATTTAAGCCAGAACTTAATTGTCAAGACCTGACTGTACACATTTGATGCAAAGCTGTCTTCTCAGGTTAACCATTTGATGTACTGGAAATTGAATGCTTACAAAGTTTCTTTTTTGATTAAGCTTGTAAAAATTTAACTTTGTGTACAAGCAAGTTCTGTTGTCTCTGAACGAGTGTTCTCAACTGCTGGTTTCATGAGCATGAACATGTTGACCAACAATTATTTTTTAGGAAAAATTTGATGAAGTTAAGGATATTGCTTCAGTACTTCACAATATGTAGTTCATATTCTTTATTATATAGATTGAAAGACAATAAAGTGCGGTATACAAGTTTGTAGTTCTGTTTAACAGTTTGAACTTTAAGCATTTTTTTTGTATTCTGACAGTTGCAGTGATAACTGTACCAATAAAAGACAAAAATTGTTGTATTTGTATTAGACTTTAGTGATATGTTTTTTCTTGTGTAGCAAGCCTAGGTGAGTTGTAGCTCGATCTTAATTTATGAGGACTAAATCTCGGATCGGATCGGATCGGATCGCCATTTGCTCTAAAATCCACCGCCCGATTTTTGTAAATGGTTGTGTCACCACGACACGATGATATTCGTGTATTCCCGTATATTCACGGACTATACATAACGTTAACCTTTGACCCAAGGGTCAAAAAGTTACTGGTTATTTAGGAATTTAAAATAATTACAAACGCATGAGAAAAAAAAAACAAACATACCAGTCCTTGTCCAAATTAACTTTATTTCTGATTTTGCGACCCGAGGTTATAAAAATGTAAAAATATCAAGAAGAACACTAATTATTTTAACATATTAATTATTTAATATTAAAGGTATACTTTTGATATTACATCAAAGTCACAAGTTTAAACGTCAGTGTTCCAGATGCTTAAGAATATTGAAATGGTGTATGTTTAATATTATGTTGACAAATATTAACATGTTGGTTCTATTTATGTATAAATGGTGTTTTAAAAGAGTCAAAGTCATTAGTTGTTTTACTGATTGGTTTATAGTTTTTTCTGTATTGGTTTATAGTTTTTTCTGATTTTTGTGATAATTTGTGTGTGAAATCAATTTGTAACACGGTTTTTGTCATTGGGATCATGGTAATTTTCATTTTTAAAATTTTATAAAAAATTAAACGGACTTGCTGGTCAAAATTATGACCTGGTATTATTTTTATTTGTTAGTGTTCTAGCTTTGCATATTTATATAATTAAACGTTACCATTTTCACGCATTATGATTGGCTTGAAGTTACAGTCTATCCCATCATAGAGTGTTTTGAACACTGCTAAAAATACTTTTTCGTAAACAATGACGAAATAAATAATGCGCCCATTTCATTGTTTATATTGAACTAATTGATTAAATATTAGATATTTTTCATTCGACTTTTTTCTTTTGCTATTTTTTAATATAAATTTAATCATAAGATTCGCCTTTAATTTTTTCCCGGTATATGGACAAATAACTTGAATAAAGACTGTGTACTTTGCGTTAATCCTGCGTAGAAGAAAATTAGAGTCAAAGCTTAAATAAGGTGTGGAAATTATGTTTTATGACCCAGTAAAGATTCAGTTATATCAAAGAAGACTCGTAGATAACCCGGGTAAAACCATCGAAATTCTCAAGCAAAGTAACATATTTCTTTTACAAGGATCTTCTCTGAATAGGATTCTTACCTAGATGGTTTGATCCGTAGGCGCGCCCTTTAAGACCTGTTAAAAGGAAACTGTTGCTACTACTGCGCATCTAAATAGGCAAAGATAAAAACTGAGCAAAAGAGCAAACAAAAACTTTTATAGAATTGTTATTGTCTTGCTTCTCATTTTTAATGGAAAAATCAATGTTTTATTCAAATATCAAAAAATGTTCATACCGACTAAAACGAATGTCAAAAATCAAAGTGTTTGCATACAAAAAATGTTAGAATTTATTAAGAATGTTTCACCTTACATATTCCTCTATATAGATGCGTAATAGTAACAAGTTTCCTTTCTACAGAAAATATTAAATGGTAATCGGAGATGCGCATAGCGATTAGACCTTATTTTGTAAAAATAATACCAAGTCTAATACAAGTTAATTGGATTTTCTAGAAAAAAATCTGCATTTCTACCGTCACAAACAATGTGACACAGTCAAGCATACATCACGTCACAGATTAGAGTGCATATGACCTGCAAGGTTCAAATCTCAGAAGTACAGGTTATAGTTTCTTGTTGATCAAAAGACAGTTATTTTCACTGAAATCTGTTTTTCCACCGTATCCTAACTGATTGCCTCGTTCTTTATTTAAATTTTACTGTAAATGTTATATTTGACTCTACAATTTGAAAAACCATTTAACAATTTTCGGTGTTAATCAGGACATCTGTATGTTGTTTGTTCTGTTCCTTTGTACACGATATAGCTCATAGAACCTTGATAGAAATGAATAAAAGTTCCAGTTTGTTTTTAGGTTATCTCAATATTGATCTTAATAATTTTAAGCATGATAAACAATGTTTTTGAGCAGCAAAATGTAAGCTTTATTTAGCAACAACGTATGGCAATTCACAAGCATCTTACAAGTTCAAATATTTGATTTGTAACATTTATATTATTTGTAAGAATTTCAATTAGAAGCATCATTTGTTAAACTTTTATCTCGCTCCATGAACAAAGATCAGAACATTAAAACCAAACTAAGAATAGTATCACACCGTAATTAAGTAAATATTATTTACACAATACATATATAAAATGCATATTATTACATGACATCTCAATTACATTCATTTAATAAACACATACAGTTCTTATGTACATCAACATATTTATAAAATGTAGACTTAATCTATTTCTACAATCGCAAATATAAACAACATTTTTCGGATCTTAAACGACGGACCCGTCAAAGTAAAGAATACGAAGAAACAGTCATAGAAAGGTTAACAAAAGTGTTAATTTTAATATTTTACTTTCATGCTGGTCGATGTTTACTTTGAACAAAATTATGAATAGAGCATTTCAGGTCAAGATCTACAAAGAATAACTTAATAGTAGCTTTCACCGTGAACATTAAACATTTACTTTTTTAATATTTATAATTTTGGAATCGTTGAGGTCAGTATGAGATTTTCTTATTGCAAATAAAATATATTTACGTTCGATAACTATAAAATTAACTGACCGTCAAGAACAACCTCAAAAAAATTATTCATTGTACCTGTGCAACACCTTGTTTAAACAAAAAATTTTGTTCTTCAAATGTTTTCAAAGAATACCTATAAGAAGATACTAACATCTGTACACTAGCATTGAATAGTAAAATATCATTTTTTTGTAATTGACAGAAAAATAGTAAATTTTAGGTTTAAATCAGAAACAATTTAGTTTTTAAAATTTCATTATAATTTAGAAATCGAAATTAATTTATATAATATCTTGTTGACATGTAAAACTGTGTTGAAAGATTTTTAAAACAGTATAATAATTTTTTTACAATAAAGGATTTTGAGAAACCAAAGACAACCCCACTTCACTCTAAAGACCAATACTTATAGTTAGTTTTACATATTTGGCATATTTAATGCAAATATCAACTGCGTTAAAACAGTAATAAAGACAAGTTAAAATAGAACAGGCGTATGATATATATATATATATATATATATATATATATTTATATGGGTAGGGGGTGGGCGGGATTATGAGACAAGGTTACGAAAAAGTTTTTTAAATATATCGCAAAATTTGATTGAATTCATTTCTTGAAATGATATTGGTAGTATCATAAAATATAAATTAAGTGGGATGATGTTTTAATTTTATTTGATGATTTGATATAAATCTTATAAGCTTAACTAGATGAGAGTTATGGAATGTGTCTTAGATATTGAAAATAAATTTGCAAATAATGATTTAAAATAATAAAGAATCTACAAATATATAAAATGCTTTCTTAATTTGTTAAAATCAAGCAGGAGGTTAAAATTAAATATTATTTTAAATGTAAAATAGGGTTAAAAAAATAATAAGCATGGTGTAACTAAAATATTAATTCTAGCACTGTATACTGTAAATATGGATTTCAACTGTGTGAAAACAACAGTTATTTGGATAAGATAACAGTTAGATCAGCTACCCTTTAGTTAATAAACAAAACTAATTGAAAACTAATGTCATAGGAAAGTGCTTGAATTTGGTTCTGCATATGCAAACATAACAAAATGTGATCTAAATGGATACAAAACACAAAACAAAAGTAAAATACTTTAAAAAACAGGTGTTGTGAGCGAAAACATTAATTCAATTGATCGTTTTAATTTAATGTATTTGCAGATATTAATGTTTAAGTGGTCTGAATTTTCAGTAACATTTTGATTTGTTGTATTCAAACTAAGTTTAAACAATGCTAGAATCAGTTTTATAATTACTTCAGTTCAAAATATTATTGATTTAATTATCTATAGATAACGTTGTCCAACATAACCGTTTTAACAATACGAATACTTAATGAGTGCTTTATAAAAAAACAATTGGAATCTAAACTACATTATACTTTTTTTTAATAATTCTATCATCAAAATAACATTGCATTAAAGAAATGGATGTGTAAGCATTCACATATGACATTTAGAAAGTTATTAAACACTTGGTTTATTTTTAATGATGTGACAAAGTCAATTACATTTACTTATATATTTTTTTCTAAACCGTCTGTAGGCGAATTGGTGAAAAAAACCGGCGTCAAGTAATTAGGTTTTATTTTCAAAATGTGTAAAAAGGAAATGGTAACTTAAGCATTTCTATATATTTTATGGTCAGACGCTTAAGCAATCCAAGTTCTTTTATAAACCAATAAAATATATATGGGTTAAAAAACTAATTTCTTAAACGAGAGCAGATCTATTATAAATGTATATATGTTATTCACCTAAGGGATTTTTTGTTTTCAGAATTTTTTAACGTCAATTGACAGAGAGCAAAAATATACACTAAGCAAATACCACTTAGGATGCTTGTTCTTTATAATTAAGCCAATACACTTTCCCAAAAGATTTTCCGATCTTGAATTTTAAAAAGTCCTGACTTTAAAATTGCTTGGGTAACGTATATATCTTTTGGAATAAATCTGTATAAAAAATTCAATAAATATATAATAACAAAAATCCTCTAAAGTTTGATATGCCATATGCGAACATTTTGGAAAATCATTCTTCATCATTGACATTAGGGGCCGAAGAAGTTTGAAAGATTATAAACATAAGCCACAGTTAAAAAATGAATCTAAAATTTCCATAATTATATGAATCCTAATCCAGCTAAGGAATGCTTTGCTTGAGGGATCAAACCTTAGTTGTAAATAATTTCCGAGAATTAAGACGACTGAAAATTTCAATTAATTTTTTTTCATGTCTTCAAAACATAACAGGAAATCAAAGTTAACAATACAATATTTTAAAATTATTTTTATAAACAACTATAAAATGCGTAAATTTAATTTAATAACACTTATATTATCTGTTTTGGTACTGTTCTGAAATAACTTTTACTTTCTGTAAACACAGCTTTGAAAAAAGACAATAAGTATCAAAGTCATTTAACCTTGAGTAGAAGGTAAATTATAGCAGATTACAAAGTGAACAAGGCAAAATTATGTAATACCTATAACGTTCATAAAGATAGCGAGCAATGTGCTGTAACATTAAGGCCTTACTGGAGTTTACAAATAGGTTATAAAGAATCGTTAGGTCGACAGTAATTCCTAAGTTATGAAATTTAAATTATATTTTAGAAATTTATGAACACTGAACTTCCAAGCATGAAATTTTATGACCGAATTAGGATATTTTTTTACATATTGATGCAGAAAATTCTATCGTATACAGGAAGTTAAAAGAGAACCAAGAGCATTGTTATTTCTTAGCCAATTCTATTGTTTGTCGAAGCCAAATTCAAGACGAAATGAAAGATGAGGCTTCGTTACACAAACGTTTTAAAAACCTACGGACTTATACTTTAAGAAAGTCTCTTTTAAAATATAACATCATTGTTAAAAGAAATGTAAAATTTGTTTAAGCTTGGTTGGTTTTTAAGATACAAACAACAAAACGGTTTCTGTTACTGAAAATAGGAGTGTTAAAAGTAATAATTTTAAAAAAATCAAAAATATGTTTAAATAAAACGTAAACATTAAAATTCAAGTCCAAATTACAGTGCCAATAAAAATAAGAAAAACTTTTGAAAAAATGGCTAATTCAATTATACATGCAAACTTCTATCAAGGAAGTGATCAGGGTTTTCCAGAAGGGATTAAGAAACACAGTCGATATTTAGCAAATCAGCAGAAATACCAGAATATTCTCTTTTAATAAACCTGACCTTATTGTTGATCTTGTATTTTTAAAACTACAAGCAAAACCTATTCGAATCTAACAAAAACTTATATGAGACATTCATAACTTATTAAAATAAAATATATTTGAGAATTTTTATAAGAAGAAATTTATAAGGGTATATTTAAAAAAGTGGTAATTTCTTTATTAAAATAGTCCTTGTATTTCATTATTTTGGAAACAAAACAAGTTACACGTTAAAGAAAAGTGTGCACATCGCTTTTCAGGTACTTGTTAAACTTGTATTCCTTAAAATCATTTTAAACTCCTACCTAGACTAAAACGTAAAACAATATTTTGTTTTAATTTTCATTGATTTATCATAAATGAAATAGTTTTTTCTGTGTAAGAACTTCCATCAACAAATAATTTTAGCAAACGAAATGGAACAATATATAAACTACGCCCGTCACGTTTAGCTTTGCTATGGTTGCTATTGTTGCGGTTTTATTGGAATAAACCCCAAAAAACAATCGCGTGAGTTTACGTTAATTTTGTGTTGAAGAAAGATACATTAATTGAATTAAAACAATAACTAATTTTAGGTCAATAATATGATTATCTTAGCATATCTAAATTCAGATGTGCATAGTATATACATGTAGTATTTCAAGACATTAAATTTAATCAACAATTAAATTTTTACAAAATCAATTTTTTTAAAAATGGTCATTTTTGTCTAACGCAGCGCAAAATATTGATTTTTAAAATAAAAACAGTATATAGCTACACGGATTATGTTGTGCGAAGATTCATTAACTTGACGGGTCGGTCAAAATACACATTTGAGGTAAATTTTAAAATTTGATTATAAACAAACACTTAAATTTTAAACAAAACTTGGCCTTTGTGATGAATGTTTTCTTACTTGATTGAGCTGAATCAGTTCACAGTCATTTTCATTGTCATGTTCTTCATCCGGTATAGCCTGCACAGCTTGATCCACCATTCCTGTAACCTGCGTACATCTTTCATAATTTTTTGGCCTTGCACATGGACACCACCAGCAAGAAGGGAAAGTTTTATTAAATGCTTTTTTGAAGCCGTCATTTAAAAACGCATACACAAATGGATTGACACATGAGTTAGCATACGATAAAGTATGTGCAAAAATTTTAGAATTATATAGCATTTGAGAAGATGTGTCAAAATTTTTGAAAAATTTTAAATACACATTAATAAAGTGAATTGGGAACCAAAAAATAGCAAACAATGCTACGACTACTGCTACCATTCTAGTCACTTTTTTCCTTCTTCTAATTTGCGATTGACTCGACAAAGGCGTTGTTCCATTGCATTCCTCCTGAAAAAGCAATATCTTTTCATTAGTTTTCAGAGAAAATAGATTTTTTTAACAGGATAATAAATATCGTTAAAAAATAATTTAAAAAAAATGAAATTACAAAATTCAAAGTTTTTTAGCAAGATAATCACTTATGTTCAACAATATAATCAAATCATAGTACCCCCATAGTGTACAAAATTAAATTCGTACTTGTTTAAGTTACGGTGGTAAGACAACAAATATATTTATGAGCCAGTATTTTAACCGCCTTCACAGAATTAACTTCTTCAACCAAATGTATTTTTTATCATGTCTCTTTCCGTATTATGGATAAGCTACCTCTTCATGCGTAGGTTTAAAACCCGCTCCAGAAAAATCTCACATGGAGAAAGTTCGTCCACCATAGTAGTACTGACCTCAATATCAGCGAAAGATTTACGGATTAATACCTCCCGATCCGAAGGTTATGAAATCCGCTTGTGACAAACTTAAGTAAACGGGAGTTTCTTAGTATTCTCACCAAATGAAGGTCCTTAACGGTACCTTTTTTGGTTTTCTTTTACATCCTAGAACTATTGTTTCCGATATAATAAATATATATAAAACAAATACCTACTGAATTTAGATGTGCCAAATATGCACATTTCGGACAATCATTCCTCATCAGTGACACTAGAGGCCGGAAAGTTTAATAGATAAAAACACAGCCAAACAGTTAAAAAATAATGGATCTAAAGTTCCAAAATAATATGAATCCAAATACACACATATATATATATATATATATATATATATATATATATACTTTACTCTTCATCATAACAGGTAATTCAGTTTACCCTTCGATTTTATAATTAATTATTTAACTTAGATTTTCACATGATGAAAAGGCATCTTTACGGATCCTTAAAGCCTCCTTAAAGCTGCCTTAAATGTCCCTTTAAGGACCTTTAAGGGGTCTTTAAGGATCCTTAAATATGCCTTTAAGGAGTCTTTAAGGACTCCTTAAAGATCCTTAATGGAACTGAAATTTTAAGGATCTTTTTCCTTAATTTTTTCCTTTTTTTTAAAAAAAGCAATGAAATATTATTTTTATCAGTATCTTTTTTAAAATTTTATTTTAAAAAAACTATAACATTTATTAATTTTGAAAAAATAAAGTGATAATAAATTTATTTTCTTTATATAATTTTATTCTCAAGTTTTTAAATTTATTTCTTTAATTTTATTTTGATTTCTTAATTACATACTGTCGTCTAATTGGATTTTAATTAATTAAATAGAATTTACAATAAATTTTATAATTAAAATTTTAATCTGTTATCTGCTCTTACTGGGAATCGAACCTGGGCCCTCAAGTTAGGAGTCAATCCCCTTACCTATGTAGCTATGGAAGAAATGGTCTTGATGTTGATAATTGTAAAATATGTCTCTAACAATATGCAAATGAGATCACGTGACTGAAAGAAAGCAAGTGGACATTTTTCATTTCTTTGTGAATTTTTTTTAATATTTCTTTTAAAATATCTCTTAAAACAAAAGGATCAAATTAATTTTATTTATTTATATTTATAAAAATTTCATTTATAATTTGCTGCAGTCATCATTTTTATCTATAGAATTTTTATTGCTTGGATAAAATATGTGTTGATAGGAATGCATTCCAAAATTTACCTGTAATATACTAGTATATCTAACATCAATCAGCAAGATGGTGTTTGATGATCAAGTGAATTAATCACTTAATTAATTAATGTTGATGACATCTGTTCTTTCTAACTCCTTTTACTTGAAAATTATTATTATTTATATGTAATAATTAGAGATGTAATTGATACAGAAGCAGTATGTTAACTGTACAAACAGCTTTTTAATTAAATAATTGGTCATTATGTCCAAAATAAATAAAAGATAAATAAATAAATAAAATAAATAAATAAATAAATATGGTCTTTCAGAGTCTATTTTTCAACCCCAAAAAATGAAAAGTAATTTTTTTTCTCGAATCTGCAGTACACATAATATACTAAGATACTAGTAATTTCATTCAGAAATACCTGGTGTGTGTGTGGGGGGGAGGGGGTACCAATTTTTCACCGTCAAGTTGCGAATTAAATACAGAAAGAGATAATAGTCAGAAATTGAATAGATAGAAATGGAGAGCTGTTTTTTTAAATTCATTTACGGGCAAGTCAAGAATTCAATGTTCGAGAGAGAGAACTGATTACAATGAGGGAGAGACAGATAAGGGGCATCAGCGGAAACAAAATATTTTAAAGAACGAGATATAAGGAACTGAATATGCTGAGAGAGAGAGAGGGAGAGAGAGAGAGAGGGGGTAGCAGATACTGAATATTTTAGAGAGGCAGAGAGAGTATCCACTTGTGTTTCAGAGAGAGAGAGAGAGAGTATCTACTCGTGTTTCAGAGAGGGGGTCAGCAAAAACCGAATGAGAGAGAGAGATAGAGGTTATCGCCGTTATTCCACTGCACTCCATCTTGACTGCAGAAATTCACATCCAACTGGGTAAAGTTTGTCAGTTAATGGTTATCTTCTGTTACTGGTTTCTTACTTCAATATGTTCACTCTATAACTTGTTCATGTTTGAAAAGAATAACCCTTTCTCTAATGTTCTTATTTTGTTTTAAATATTTTCTTTACCAACTCTTTTTCAGTAGGAATCGAATTTATTCGAAATCCTCTCTCTCATGCTTTATTTTCATATATGCATAACACTATCCCCCCAAAAAATTAAATAAAATAAAACAAAATAAGATATAAGACATGCTTAGATTATTTTGCGATTACTTTTCTTTCTTTAGTTAATATATTTTTTAATATTTTAATATTAAAATTGTCTCTTAAAATCACTTCCAAAAACACACCTTTATTTTCAACACCCAGAGTTCAGGGTTAGGTAATCATTTTAGCATGTTATTTGACTTCATAGTGATCTCCTACCTAGATAAGAAACTACACATCAAAGTCAAAAGCCGCGCGTGAAATCACTTGGGATCGATAATCAAACAAGTACCACTGTATACAATTAACAAATACCGTTAATTACTTATGCTTACTGCCCATCTGATTAAAACACGTTTACCTGTACTGTGAAAACTGCACATTTTTATCTAATTCATTTATAAATTAAGAAACAAGTATTATTTGGAAAAGACATACGGCTCCTCTACAAAAACTTCATGAAGAAACTGGAGTTCAGACAGGCGTTATCTATGTCTCCTATGTTGTATAAACTATAAAAATTCAAAATATACTAAACACAAATCATACTTTTTTAACTGAATTAATGTAATAGCTATCGTTACATTAATAATTAGAAAAATCGAATTTTTCATGATGAGACATCTTTAAGGATCCTTAAACATCCTTAAAATTTCAGTTCCATTCAGGATCTTTAAGGATCCTTAAAGATCCTTAAATAAGTCCTTAAAGAGTCCTTTAAAGATCCTTAAAGATGAAATGGCTTTAAGGAGGCTTTAAGGCCCCTTTAAGGATCTTTAATGACATATTTAAGGATCCTTAAAGGAGGGGGTTGGACTTGTGTTTATTGTATCATTTCATAATTTAGGAGGTATTTATTATATATTTACATTTTAAGCAATCATATACATGCCTCATATTTTAGACTATGTGTTCTAGTATTATGTCTATCCCATAAGTTACGCAATATATGGTAGTAACAGATAGTTATAACTGCTAATGGTATTACATATGTTGTACATATCACTGCCATTTGCATTCCTTCTTGTATAGACACAGTTGGCCAATTTTCTTTACAATATATCCATTTATGTTTTTCATCTATACTTTCTTTGGAAAACATGGCGAATGGAACCGAAAGAAGTAGCGAAACTGAAGGAAGAAAAAAGACAATTAGAAACTTTATCAAAAAAATTAAAATATAATGTATTTTATTGTGATGACAAAAACAGGTTGCTGCGTCTGTGACATCAAAACAGAAGATGTCAAAATAATTGAAAACAAAATAAAAAATAACGACAACATATATATATATATATATATATATGGCACATAAAAATTCAACTGGTATTTGTGGTATATATTTACTACTCCTGAGCCGGTGCCGCTGTTGGTGGAGTAAAACTCCCCGAGGGTATCCATAACTCAGTAGGCAGTACTTTGTGCTGTCACAAAATGTACCATTTAACCAAATTTTCAGCTGCCTTAAATTGTAATATTTGTTTAAAACTAAGGTTTGTTCCCTCATGCAAAGCATTCCTTAGCTGGATTTGGATGAATATAATTTTGGAACTTTAGATTCATTACTGTTTGGCTTATGTTTTTTTATTATCAAACTTTTCGGTCTTAGTGTCACTGATGAGGAATAAATTTCAGAAATGTGCACATATGGCACATAAAATTCAACTGGTATTTGTATATATATATATATATATATATATATATAAGAAAAATCATGTTGTCGTTAGTTTTTATTTTTGTTTTTATCTTTAAAAACCTCTACAATACCAAGAATGTATAAAAATAAATAGTTGATTTCAACAATTATTGTGCTTTTAGAACGATGAGATATAAAAAGTCGTAGTGATATAAAAATATTTTTAACAGTATAATTCATTTGTGTACTTCGACATTACTATGTTAATAGTGTTGTTATTTAAACATTTACATTTTGATTTTTTTTAAAATTCGTTATGTCATGTAGAAACTAACAAATAAGAATCATGCATCCCCTTTTAAATTATAGTCGGCTAAACATTATTTCAATGAATGAATACAATTCGCAATTTAACTTTTGTACTATGAAACATAACTTTGTTAGTTGTGCTTTTATTTTAAACAAATACACTTTTTATGGTTAAACTATTTCTCAAATTTGATATTTTATATTATATATGTGAACTAACAAATAAAAAACATACACGGTTCCTTATGAAATATACTCGGATAAAAATTTTTCAGAATATGTTAGAATTAGGGTTGAAGAGGCATGTGCATTCCTTTTCGAAATATATTTAGATAATAAAATTGTTAGAATTAGTGTTAAATACCAACTTTACCCATTCAAGTTCAGTGTGCGGATTCCAAAAATTTTAGCGGCTCTATAGCATCTAATAGCTTTCTTGAAATAAATTCCGTCCAAATTAATTTATGTATTCGTGAGGATGTGCAAGTCTAATTGCTTTAAAACTGAAACGAATAATGAAATCGTAAGGTTGCAGTGTTTAAGAAAACACAAACACACCAGTCCTTGTCCAAATCACAATCCAAAAACAAGAAACTTGAAAGCTGTCAAATTAAGTGAACTTTTATCAAGGACGTGAGGCCCGTTTCCCGGAAGGGTAAGCACCTCCTGTCTAGCTAGCTACACCTGTCACGTGCAAGTCGATTTTGAGAATGAAGGAACACAGAACTATGGCAAGTCAAATATATCCAGTTTACGTTTGGATACAGTGACAACATACTTGATAAACGCGTGTTAAGTTCGACGTGCCATATGTGCACATTGCAGAAATTCATTTCTAATCAGTGACACTAGGGAACCGAAAATGTTGATAATTAAAAAAAAAACAAAACATTTAAATATTATTGAATCATGGATTCCATCTTGGAACCAATCTTAGTTTTAAATAACTTTCAAAATTAAAGAGGGTGAAAATTTTGCAACATGGTTCAATGTACAGCCTACTAAGTTAAGTATACATTGTGAGAGTATTACTCTACCAACAAAAGTACATCCTCAGGGGTAGTTAATGTTTGACCACATTTATCTAAAATCTATATCTTTTGATGTGCCATATTTAGTAGGTTTTTTTTTGCGAGTTGTGTACATTACCTGGAAATCATTTTTTTGTGTTTGACCTAATAAACAATATTTTACTACGAAAACTATACAGTGACTTTACAATAAAACTTAATTACGATATTGGTTTTAAAAAATCGACAAGCAATTGTTGCTTTCTTGTGTAAGTGCGTCTACACAAGTGTTACTATTCATTAATTTTTTTTCCCAGAGTAGAAGTAAGATAATCTAATTAATTACAATAATGACGTTCATTCTGTACGTGCTATCAAAGAATGTTCAAGGAATAAATTTTCATTTTAAATATAAACAATTTAGTTTGAATAATACTATAAATTATAGCGACACACACGCGCGCGCGCGTTTACAAAAACATAGAGCAAAACTGACATACAATGATGCATACATCATTGGGAATACTACCAAATAGCACTGTGTTATCATCTTACGTCAGAATGGTTGTTATAGACAGGTTGACTTTCTCAAGAGATGAACTCAATAAAAATTTTCCTTGCTTGACTTTTTTATTATTTGAATATTCTTCCCTTCAAACAATACAAAATGACTGTTGCAATGTAGTTAAAGCTATTTCCGAACCTCTAGACGAAAATTAAAATAAAAATATCTGTATCATAGTTTATGACAAAGTATTTAATATCATCTAAATATTTCATTGAGGAATTGGTAATAAATATCTCTTGAGAAATAAATACGTTTATCGCAGTAATAGTATACTCCCTAAGTTCTTGGTTTCGGAGTGTCACGTTTGCTGTATTAGTTTAAGCCTAATAATGTCTATAATTATTATATTTTGTATTTGTCATATAAATTATTGACAAGGTTTGATGGATGAGGTCAATCATATTTCTATTAACCTAAAAGTAATCTAAACGAGCAAAGACCACTACATAATATAATCCCACTCTTGGTGATGATAAAAATGAACTATAAAAGAATTTTTCGTACAAAAACAGCTGTGTTCGAAAATCAAATAAAATTCCATTCTCTTTTTTTCGATTTGACATTTTTAGGGAGAGTTCTAAAAAGAATTGCTAGACAAAAGATAATTTTGTTATCGAAGGAACTCGCTATTTTTAAGTCTCTATCTGAAACGGTACTGCAAATTGTTACTCTGTAAATAATTAAGCAGATTGAGTTGTAGGTAAATGCCAGATGTGTTTGTGTTGTTAAAATGCATTCCTTATAATCGAAAGCAGAAGAGACACACGATTCGCTAATTAAAGCAAAAACCCTTTTTAACTTCAGACAGACTTCAGATGTAGTGTGAGGTATTACAAACCTGCCCATACAGAGACGCTGATGATTGTTGATGCCTTATTCGATCGCCATTTCATGGAGCTGACCGGATACACTATAGCATGGAATCTGTCAACAGTCATAGCCGTGAGTGTCAAGCATGTTGCATGGATAGATACCTAAAACAAAATGAAAAAATGTTACTTTAGTTATAAATATCAAGGTTACATTTGCGTTGAATTTAATTTTATTCTTTTGACAGTATTCATAACTCATATTTTAAATTGAATTTGCTGCATTTTTTAAACAATAAATCGACACATTTAGTACTTGTACAACTGTTGTAGGTTCGTAATTTTAGCACATTGCAGATAGCTTAATCTTTTTAATATCTGATATATATAAAAGCAATTTATACCAAAACATTTTTTTTATTGTTCTTAAATCTATTAAGTGTGTAATAAAAAAGTCAAACGATTTACATGTATTGCATAGAACAATAAAATACGGTATCTTTTACAACAAGGGAATTTGCTTCAAAATAAATCGTTGACATTGCAAACCTAGACTTAGGCCCTAAAGGTATAATGCTATTCAAATTATTGATGATAAGTTTGATGTCGCTGTATTTAAGACCATGGTGAAATATTTGGCGCCTCATAGTTTAGTGTTTCTTTACATCTTCAATTCAATTTCAAATATGACTTTTATTCGGAGTCAAACTGTTTTTTATAGACGCAACCGTCGTTCATGTTAAGGTTATGTTTTTTTCGTAAAATTTTTTAGTTTAAAAAGTTTTATTACAGAAAGCATTTTTCGATTACCTTGTGTAATAATCGTTTTGAGGTACTTTGATTCTTAATCTTCAATATTATCTTCTAAATAAAACATAAACCAGTATTTTTGTGTTCGATAATTATAGTATATGAAGACGACATTTTACTGAAGTGAGAATTACAGAGAATAATAATAAAAGACATTTGAACGCTAAATTTTTTCAATGACTCCATTCATTTAAGAATTGAATGTCACTTTTTACGCTGTTATCAGGGTGTAACAACGTGAAAATTATTACAAACTGCGTAGCGTAGCGAAGCTTTTTTACTCATAATTTGTAATGATTTTCAGGTTATTTCACCCCCATAACAACGTAAAAAGAGAAATTTAATTCTTATAATTACAAACCCGAAATTAAAGTTTTTTAGGCTGACCTACGTTCTGAATGATGAGCGATGTTAAAACGTCGTGGCATAATAATACATGTCACCTTTAAAAGAAGATAAGATGTCTTGTAAAAAACTGAAAAAGGTTTTAAATTGATATATTTTTATTAGTTTTCTTGATAATCCCAGTTAACATATAAGTGATGTTACAATTAAAACCTTTGAAAAAGGTACTATATTATGTCTCATGACAACATATTTAACAACAACGTACGACTATCATACGTTTGTAGGGCACGCTTGTCAACTTACAGGTTGACGTTTCCCAAAACAAAAGAAAAGTGAATGAACAGTGTTTAAAAAATCGTAGAACCAACTAATGAAATGGTATTAATGTTTTCTTGGTTGACACCAATTTTTTTTTTTTTTTTTTTTTTTTTTTTTAGCTCACCTGAGCACAAAGTGCTCAAGTGAGCTATTGTGGTGGGTCATTGTCCGGCGTGCGTCGTGCATCGTGCGTCGTGCGTCAACTTTTGATTGTTAACACTCCTGAGGCCACAATTTAAGTGCAATCTTAATCAATCTTTCTCAGAATGATTCTCTTGACAAAAGCTAGCTCAAGTTCGTATATGGGCAATGTTGGGTCAGTAAGTAGGTCACTAGGTCAAATTGTAGAAAAACCTTGTTAACACTCCTGAGGACCCAATTTCAGTCCAATCTTCATCAAACTTAGTCAGAATGATCATCTTGACAAAAGCTAGTTCAAGTTTGTATATGGGCCATGTTGGGTCAATAAGTAGGTCACTAGGTCAAATTGTAGAAAAACCTTGTTAACACTCCTGAGGACCAAATTTTAGTCTAATCTTCATCAAACTTAGTCAGAATGATCTTCTTGACAAAAGCTAGCCTAAGTTTGTATATGGGCCATGTTGGGTCAATAAGTAGGTCACTAGGTCAAATTGTAGAAAAACCTTGTTAACACTCCTGAGGACCCAATTTTAGTCCAATCTTCATCAAACTTAGTCAGAATGATCTTCTTGACAAAAGCTAGCTCAAGTTTTTTATGGGCCATGTTGGATCAATAAGTAGGTCACTAGGTCAAATTGTAAAAAAAACCTTGTTAACACTCCTGAGGCCCCAATTTTAGTCCAATCTTCTTTAAACTTGGTCAGAATGATGCTCTTGACAAAAGCTAGTTCAAGGTTGTATATGGGCCATGTTGGGTAAATAAGTAGGTCACTAGGTCAAATTGTAATTAAACCTTGTTAACACTCCTGAGGACCCAATTTCAGTCCAATCTTCATCAAACTAAGTCAGAATAAACTTCTTGACAAAAGCTAGCTCAAGTTTGTATATGGGCTATGTTGGGTCAATAAGTAGGTCACTAGGTGGGATTGTAATAAAACCTTGTTAACACTCCTGAGGACCCAATTTTAGTCCAATCTTCATCAAACTTAGTCAGAATGATGCTCTTGACAAAAGCTAGCTCAAGTTGGTATATGGGCCATGTTGGGTCAATAAGTAGGTCACTAGGTCAAATTGTAGAAAAAACCTTGTTAACACTCCTGAGGACCTAATTTTAGTCCAATCTTCATCAAACTTAGTCAGAATGATGCTCTTGACAAAAGCTAGCTCAAGGTCGTATATGGGCCATGTTGGGTCAATAAGTAGGTCACTAGGTCAAATTGTAATAAAACCTTGTTAACACTCCTGAGGACCCAATTTTAGTCCAATCTTCATCAAACTTAGTCAGAATGATGCTCTTGACAAAAGCTAGCTCGAGTTTGTATATGGGCTATGTTGAGTCAATAAGTAGGTCACTAGGTCGAATTATATAAAAACCTTGTTAACACATATGAGGGGATCCATTTTAGACCAATCTTATCAAACTGTCTCAGAATGATGCTCTTGACAAAAGCTAGCTCAAGTTTATATATGGGTCATTTTGTGTCAATAAGTAGGTCACTAGCTCGAAATATAGGAAAAAATCTCTTTTAAGAATAGAAGCTCCAGTTTGCCAAAATCGAGCTGAGTGTACATCATTTTCAGGTGAGCGTCCAGGGCCTTCATGGCCCTCTTGTTTTGCCAACTATGGGCTGGGAGCGAGACGAAGGGTTTTCATTTAATGACGACACCGGTGGTGGCTGCAAGCAATGGCTGATCAAAGTCGTGGAGGTAAAACAAGCGGTAGGGGTTGCATTGGACTGGACGTTACCCGAAAGGGTATCACTGATATGTTTCTTCTGTGAACAGAACAGTCCCTAATATAGCTGTTAACCGAGGCCTCGATTCTGTGGTCTGACATATAGCATGATGTGGCTCTACTGAAATTGAGCATCACTCAGCATAGATGTGGATGTGGCTCTCGGGCGATGTGCAGTGTATACCAGATTACAATTATAATTTTTTGATATTTTTTGCAAGAATTCGGAAAACAAGCGTTTAGAAATTAGTTTAGGTGTGAAACAAAATATTGACTTTGGATTTTTAATGGGTGTACAAAAGGTATTTTCCGCGACTAAGTTACAAAGTGATAAAAATATTTCATAAATAAATATTTGTTAGTCTTGAATATTTTGGTGAAAAATATCAGAACATGTCAAGTTGAATAATTTTAATCTAAAAAATTGAAGTATTTTAATGTTTCTAGGTGGAATATTTGTCATTTGTTTACAATTTAAAAATAACTTCTATTAATAGAACTCAAAGATCGGTAATCCCAAAACTGATCTAAAAAATTCCGGTAGAAAACGTTGTAACTGGAAAAACCCAACGTCATTTGACAAGAAAACGACCAATAAAATTGCTCTAAATCGTGTAGCAGCATGAAGTGTGTAATTATATTAAATTATTAAATTATATATTACAATTTCTTAAAAGTAACAAAAGCACAGAGATAAAAACCGTAGAAAATTACATCGACATTTTAACTTGATCTTTCTGTGGACATATCAATAAACAATAGAATCCCTGTCATTAACTTGACCTTTCTGTGGACATATCAATAAACAATAGAATCCCTGTCATTAACTTGACCTTTCTGTGGACATATCAATAAACAATAGAATCCCTGTCATTAACTTGACCTTTCTGTGGACATATCAATAAACAATAGAATCCCTGTCATTAACTTGACCTTTCTGTGGACATATCAATAAACAATAGAATCCGTGTCATTAACTTAGTAATCATTTCACATTAACCTTTTGGTCCTGTTTAATAATAACGTCATATCCAATCAGTAGTTACGGAAAACACTTTGAAAGATTTTTATATATGATCCAGTGACTTACTTTTTGTCACTATGGAAAAAATTAAAATCTTCATTTCTTGCTCGTAAGATACTTCCTTCACACACGCTTAAGTTAAAATTATTTGATTTAGGAAAGATATCGTTCATCTTACAGTTTTCAAATGCACGACGGAGCCCGATTATGGTTATCATAGCATTCAAATTTCATTTTGAACCTTTGGTTTATATGATTTATTACCATTGTGGTTTCATAAGTTCATTTCTATTAAATAAACGCACTTTGCATTACTCGTTTGAGTTTAAAATTATGTTTGAAATTAAAATCATCGTTAAAAATGACATATTCTCATATGCCAAATTAAAATTTAGTACAATGTTTTAAAAACTGAATTTATTTTAATAAAATGATTTGGAAAAAATGTAAAAAAAAAAAAAATCGGTTTACCCTATGTGCCCTTATTCTGTATTGATTATGCGAAAATACAAGAAAAGATAAAACATTGATCATATAGTTCTGTTTTTAATCTGATATAGTATCTTCTGGTTTCAAGGTCTAACTAGTAAGTATTTTCTGAATCAATTTTTTAATTAAAGATACACACTAAGATTTATAATTATCTCAAATCATCCTTGTAAGAAATGCAAAAACAGTTTTGAAGTAAAGTTAAGTATTTTAAACCGTACAACAAAAATATCGATCGGGTGTCTTAATTTAGTTTAGTCAAAAATGATCAATTATAAAAGGTCAGATAGTTTTCAGACCCATTTTTTTTTAAAAAAAAGAGTGAACTCAATCCTATTTTTTGATTACATTCAGTATGTGGTTTTATGTCATGTTATTATTAACAGAAAAATTGATTCGAATGGATCGAGTCGTAACACTTGAAATAAAATAATTGCAATCCTTTTATAAAAGTTTCACAATAAAACGTAATCACTTAAAATTAAACCTTCGACTTCGTTTATTTTAATTAAACAACACTGAAGGACGTATCTTCACACTGATAACTCCATGGTAATCTCATATCAAACAAGTATCAATGTTTTCTTGTGTTGTGTCTCTTTATAGTTTTTTTCCTGAACCTTTTTTCCCTTTTTCAAATTGTTTTATATTAAATTTATATGTCTAAAACCCTAGAATTGCAAATGAAACACCTATTGTTTGAGACTGAGTAAAAACAAAAAAGTCAATGTACATCATTTTTGTGTCGCCTGACTAGGCGACATATAGGAATACTTTCGTCGTGGTCGGCGTCTGCGGCGTCCGGATTTCCTTGTCCGGAGCATAACATTTGTGTTGTACATTCAAATGACTCCAAACTTGGTGTACATGTTTCTGGCAATGACTCGAAGTGCAGTGCACAAGAACCACAACTCTATCTTTTTCCGTTTTTGAATTATTTCCCTTTGATTGATTTTTATGCAGTGTCAGGCGACACATCTGTTTCAAAGAAACATATCTTTTACTTAAATTATTTAAAATGGAAATGACAAAATGAAGAAATTGTTGTTTTAAGGATATTACGCTCTTTACAGATAATACCAATGTACAATGTATGTGTATGTGTTACAAATAAAAACTCTCCGAGGGTATCTATAACTCAGTAGACAGTACTGCGTGCTGTCAAAAAATGTTCAATTTAGCTAAATTTTCAGCCGTCTTAATTTGTGAATTTATTTGAAACTAAGGTTTGTTTCTTCATGCAAAGTATTCCTTAGTTGGATTTTGGATGCAAAAAAAAATTGGAATTTTCGATTTGTTAATTTTCAACTGTTTTGCTTATGTTTTTTATCAACCTTTTCGGTCCCTTATGTCACTGATAAGAATGATTTTCCGAAATATAAACAGATGGCAAATAACAAATTAACAGGTATTTTTGTTATAAAGTTATCTAGTAGATGGTGCGAGAAATACAAGACGTAATCTTTTGCCTACCAGTAGAACTAAAGTCAATTTTTTCGTCCAACGTTTTCTTTTTTCTATATTTTGTTCCAAATACGGAAAAAAACTAGAACGTAAGGACAAATTGGTATAAATTTCAGTATAAGTATATTTGAAAAAAAAATATGTATTACTCTTTATACACAAAAACTAACTTTTGCATAATAAGTGGCATTGTTGAGGATAATTTTATAACTAAAACCCTGAACAATAACACCAGTGTCGACAAATGGGACTCTTTCTATTATATTTTCGTTCGAATTTAATAATTTGATTTTTTATCATTAACTTTTATTGTTTCTTTTCTTGCTTTTTCAAAGTACATTTTCAATTTTTTGTTTAAATTTAAAAAAAAATGCCTAAAATTTATAATATGTTCTCATCAGTTTTTCATGTCAACAAACCTCGTTGTTTCTGCACTTTTTTGTAACATTCCTTGCAGAGAAGTGTTCCTCTAAGTCATCATATTATGTAAATTAGATCAATTCCTGCCGCCAAAACTGACACAATTGACAGATCTGTTAATTAAGGTACCTTGAAAAGGTTGTCGAGGATCAATTCAAATGTCATTGTAGATATACTGTTGAATGAATCAATATCGTATATTAAGAATTCAAATTCCAATCATAATGTGTTAGTTATTTACTAGCAAATTATCAGCAGCCGTAATGAATAAAATAAAAATGATATTTAAAAAACTTTTTAAAAGTAATAAATAAGTACAGTTAAAACACACCCACACCCACGGAACCTTAATAGTAATTAAATTTTAATCTGATCTGAACATTTCAGCACGTTGTATTATGCCATTTAAAACATTGAATGCATTAACACACATTTATACATAATGAACTTCTAAATTAGACCGATTATTTCATTGAACTTTTAAAAAAAAAACTTTATAAAATGTTTAATTATTAACAATAAAACTATTATTTATAATGTATATAGTGATTTAAAATTCTTTGATGTAAAATACCAGGCCTTGTCTAAATCACAATCCCAAAAACAAAGTAAAAACTTTGAAAGCTGGCAAATTAGTTATACACGAGAACTTCCATCAAGGAAGTGAGGCCGGGTGCTCCGGAAGGGTAAGCACCTCCTGTCTGGCTAGCTACACCGTCTGTGTTCAAATCCCACTCGGGACTGATCCTAGTGTGAAAAAGTTTGTCAGTTCGCTTGCCGAAGGTCGGTGGTTTTCTCCGGGCACTTCAGTTTTCTCCATCCAAGAACTAACAACCTCGAAAAAAGTGGAAGATTCTTTACTGGGGCGTAAAACACCATTACTCCACTCCACTCCATCAGGGGCAGGTCAATTTTGAGAATGAAAGGAACAAAGAACTATGGTAAGTCAAATATATCCGGTATAAGTTTGGATACAGTGACTACATAGTACAAACCTATCAGCAATATAGGCCATAAACCTTTCAAGGGGGTTTGATTACCCTTGGCTTGCAATATTCTTGCGTCAACAATTTAATTGTAAGCATTTTTTTTCGATAGTGTGAACAAGATCTATCATAAAGTATTAATTGTGAAACATATACACCATACGCAGGAGAAACAGGGATATTACTGCAAAGAAACGAAAAGTTGACAATAGAAAAATTGAAGTCATCACGCTTGTCGTATAGCTTCAGATGTTACCTTTCGTGTGTGTCATAATTGAAGTATAAGTCTAAATATGAAGCAGAGCATGGAAAATCTGTTGTGTCCTTAATTTCAATTTTTTTTAATATTAACATTTATTAGACTATATTTAAAATCTACAAATATACAAAAAATATAAATTGATATAACATCCCTGTGCCAAATACAAATCTTTATAAATTTCTCTATCACAAATATTTGACAACATATCTGGAAATTATAATCTTAATTTTAGTAATCATGCATCATATACAGTCGCAGCACTTCTTGCCGCCTACGATCAATCCAATTTTATTAGATCATAGGGTCGAAAACCTTGTTTGCATACCAGAGGATTGTTTTAATTTTTCCTTAATTCGTGAGTCCTCAGACAGGGTCTGACCGTATCAATATAAGAATTGTTACATTTCTTCACACAAATTAAGGATATGTTATCTTTCAAAGGTGAACGCAATGCATCATATAAAAACTTTACAGTGGTAAAAACTTCTTTGGTAAATTGTGAAATAGTGAGGAAACGACTAGAGACAAACCACACGTTCCATCTATGAGTATTTATCAACCAGGTTCTAGGTTCGAAGTCATCATATTTATCTATTTAGTATCTTTATTTGAACAATAACAAATTGTCGTTTTGACCAAATATGGTAAACAATATTCAGATTTGATGTGACATCATAAACAATGCTTTTGGTCTTTGGATCGACCTGATTCTTGTACATATTATTTAAAAATAATGGCAGTTTGCTCTGTAAACGAACGCATTGAAGTTTCTTTATAATGTCTTACATAATATATCACTGAAACCTGTAGATCCCTGCAATCCAAAAGAAATTAATGAAACACAGACTGCGTATAAAACTTTTTGGCTTCAGGATTTAATTTTCTCTAATAAACTATGATTTTGTAAACAGACAAACATATTTTTTTCTGAATTCCAAATGCAACCGTGGTAATTCAGATACCTAAAACGGGAAGCTGGATTAATTATATTTTATACGGTTTCACATTTAACAACAAACGGTCATCAGTAGGTAGAACTTTAGCAGAATTTTATGGAGAAAATGCAACTAATATTCATGTATTCAGCAACAATCAACGTAAAGGAGTACATAATATACTGCAAGTAAATTATTAGCAAAACAATCGAATTAAATCGATGAAAACGATCTAGATATCCGTAGAGACATGTAGGTTTCAAAAGTCAATACTCTTTGTATTTACAAAGTACAGTATTTTATTTCTGGCCATGTCAAAAGATAAAGAATTTCGTCTGATAATAATGTTTATGATCGTTAAATAGGTTAATAGGTTGCTGTAATTACTAGGAATTATCTAGAAATACTAGTTTTACCCAAATCCCGAGTCGTAGTATTCTGAATTATGTTAGAAACAATAGTTTATCTTGCGAAATAATGACTGTCTGGGAAAACTTTCTCATTAATTTTAGAACTATGATGTAGATGTTGATATTAAAAGATCCGTATTGTTTGAATTTTTTAATTGACAAACTTTACATGAACTTGTTTGTATTTTTTAAATTACAGAATGAACAAACGTAAAAGTGCAAATAAAGATATAAATTTCGTTTTAAGAACAACCGTAAGAATGATTTTGTTCTATTTTCAAATTGTGTAATAAACACATATTTTAAATTTTTTTATTATTGTATACTCTTACAGGAAGTGAAATGTGTCTTCTTTACAACAGGGCTTTAATGCTGCTTCGACAGTTCTGATAAGTCACAGCCTTAATGGGATTAGTAAATACTTTCTAATTTTTGTCTCGCCATGAGTTTTGTTATATGTTTTTTTTTACCTTGTTTTACTTCATCCACCTCTATTTCTGTGTAGGGTATATAAAAGTACTATGCAAGAATATTTGCGATAAGTATAAAGTCACTGTATCCAGATTTACAATGGATATATTTAACTTACCATAGTTCCTTTAAATCTTAAAATTACATTTGCACGTGACAGGTGTAGCTAGCTAGACAGGTGGTGCTTACCCTTCTGGAGCACCCGGCCTCACTTACTTGATAGAGGTTCACGTGTATACCTAAATTTTTGGTTTTTTTTGGATTGTGATTTGGTCATGGACTTGTATGTTGGTGTTTTATGTATCATATCAGACTTCCAATTTTAATTTAAATTTATTTTTTTGTATACCTGGTTGAACTATAGTGCCATTTTGATGGCTCTTTCAATGAGACCGACAAGAAAAGGATCTCCAATCAAAACGGTCGATTATTATGGTAAATTCATGTAAAATCTTCACCAGCAAAATTAAAACGTATCTTTTAGGAATTATACTGTGGTCAATTAACAGCAAGTATGTGATTTCGTAATTATTTACTCAATATGGGTTATATCTTACAATCACTTTGCTATGTGGTTGTAATCTAATAATTTCGAAACATTGAAAAACTTTATGGTATCCTTTATAATGCCGTTTAAGGTGATGTAATGTATGAATTAGTTACTTTGGTCGAGAATGTTTTTATGATATTAAAGGCTTCATTGCGACTAACCAGATAAGCATCTCCAATCAAACGTATGGTAATATGGTTTTGATTGATATTCTTTTGTTCTCAATGCTTCAACCAAATTATCCCAAACCTTTCGTTTTCTTTTTATGTGTTTATATCTATGTTTCGTTGGCTCATTTGTCTTTTATCTTGCTTTCAGCTAAGCAGAAATTTATGAACGTACTTTACTTATACAGAATTTAGAAATGTGAATAAAAAGCATGATTTTTAATTGTTTGACACCTTATGACGATTGAAACCTGTATATCTACATTTGATTTAAAAATGGTATAATAGGTTGGGCAGACTACAAGACAGACAAGTTTGGCTTCATAATAAAAATGTCTGTGAGAATAAAATGAAAAAGGGATCAAAATTCTTTAATCAAAGAAATATAAAGTAAAACTAATTCAGTCTCTGATTTAATACAGTATATAATTATGTATCAGAAACACTTTATTGTCACGTCTTAAGCCAATTTAATTCAATTTCATTCATTGCAATTGATTTCACATTTTGAAAGCATTTATGGGTTTTTGAATTCAGTTGCTGTTGAAGTCGTTTAAACGTTTTACGGCTGATTTTCTGTTTTGATAATATATTTAAAAGCAACGTGATTTAGTGTTTTGAATATTTTAACCCGTTTTTTTCACGTTTTAATGTATATGGTGTTTAGACTCCTTGATCAATAGAATCGAAATAAAATTTGAAAAAATGTCTCTGATTAAAATTTGGGAAATCAAATCTTAATCGATCATTCGAAATTGATTTGTCTAACAATATTGAATGCATTTTAGAATTAACCGCATACAATATTAAATTAGAAAATGCAGTCGTCATTACTGCAAAAGTATATATAAGTAAATGAGAATAACGTAGAAAAGGTTGGAGAAGATTAATGAAATTTCACACTCTAGTAATTTTTTAACTTAGTTCAGATTCAATCATTTTGCCAGGAAGAAACCGTAAACTTTCTGCAAATGAACTTTTTAATACAAGGATCTGCCCAATGTTGGATTCGAACGTAGGTGATGAGCTACACTTAAGTCCGTAAGCGCACTTTAGACCACTTAGCTGCCAAGGTTCCTCGAATTGTAATGGATACATTAGTTTATGGAAAAAATGTGCTTGAAATTTACCTGACCTTAATAAACGCAATTTTAACCGACAAACAAAACTAAAATGAAACCAAGTGAATAAATACCGTATATGAAAACCAATGTATTATTTTCTACCTGAGGCAAATACTAAGAATAGAATACAAACAGCAATTTTGGTATTCAGTAAAACAAACCTCAATTCAAAATAAGAATTGTCTTTTGAAGTTTATATTTTAATTTTCCTCGTTAATGTGTATTTCAATTTGTAATGTCAAAAACGCCTAGAATAAATGAAAAACACGTAAAATATCACACACTTTATGGAATACTTAATGCGATTTATCATCCCGAAATATACATCAACGCAATAGTTCGATAAGAGTCAGTTTTCATTTACAGATTAATTAGTAGGTAAATATTGGTTATTGTGTCTGAGTATAACTGAGTTTTATCTGATTGTACACATTTATCACTCTCTAGAATTAGGTCAATATTGAACTGAAAAATCAAAATTATTGTCTGGACATTTAAGGGAAAGACATGAAGTTTGATTTTGTATCGTGATAATTTATAATACAAAAAATTTAATAAAAAATTACCTTGTAATAGATTGCCTTTCATATTTAAATAAAAAGCTCCAGATAATATTAGGTGCACCAGTAATTTATCATTTTATCATTATTTTACAACAACTGTATATATATAACAAAAATCGGTTCTCTGCGTATTATAGTTTCAATAACACACATTATAGTACAGACAAGTAAACGAAAAAAGAAAACGAATAAGAAATAATAGATCTGAGAATTATCCTTCCATATGAATAAAAAAGCTTAAGAAGAGAATAAAGAAATTAAAGAGTATGAAAAGTGCTCGAAGATTCCTTCATATCTCTCATTATAAACTAATGAATGAATAAATAAATAAATAAACTATATTTCACAAAGATGTGTTTATTTTTGATGTGTTATATGTTACATTTCCGCAATTCATCAACAGTAACACTATTGGCCGAAAATATTGATAAAGTCAAAATTTAATGAATATTGATCCATCTAAGGAATGTTTTGCACGTGAGAAACAAACCTTAGTTTTTAACATATTTTCAAGAATCAAGACAACTGTAGATCGAGTGGTATATTAAATGGTTATTATAGAACATTTAAAAAATTGAATAAAGCGTGTTTAGGGTTCGATTTAAAACAGAAATAATAAATTAATAAAACTCACTTCAACAATGAAGTGTATCCGAGTTTTTTAGATATCGTCTATACGTTGTTTCTTTTTTTCAGAAAAGTTCATATAATTTTGGAACTTTGGATTCATTAATTTTATCTACTTTTATCTATCAAATTTTTCGGCCCCTATAGTCAATGATGAGGAATGATTTCCCGAAATGTGCACATATGGCGCATCAAAATTGAACAAGTAATTTTGGTATATATTCAGTTTGTATTTGTTCAATTTCTAGACCATGTAGCATATGATGAAGCATTTGCATTAGGAAAGATTTATAATTCCTTTAGAACTTGTATGGTTTCTGGTTAGAAAATAATATCATAGTGTCTATGCATGTATAGTTTATTGTAAACATTGATGACATAATGAACTTGCTTATCAACTGAGCAATGTGATGCTATGACAAATACCCAACATCCGTTTTAATACATAAATCGATAAAATAACCAATAAAGGCTTTTTAGAAGTAGATTTATTACCGTTAAAACCTTAAACATGAAGCAGCAGTAAAATTATCTACCTCAACGCACTTAATACTTCTCAATAGAAAATTTAACGATTGAAACATTGACTTATCATTTGATATTATCAATGTAATCTAAGACCGAGGACAAAAACAAAATTGATAATTCTTATCGACACCTGTGTAAATCAGGTAGAATGACATCTTTAAATGCCATGATAACAAAATACAACAAACCTTGTCTAAATCCCAAAAACAAAGTAAAAACTTTGAAAGCCGGCAAATTTAGTAATAAATGTGAACTTCCATCAAGAAAGTGACGCCGGGTACCCCGGAAGAGTAAGCGCCAATTATCTAGCTAGCTACACCCGCCATGTGCAAGTCAACATTGAGAATGAAAAGAACAAGGAACTATGGTAAGTCAAATTTATCCAGTATAAGTTGGGATACAGTGACTACATACTTATCAACAATATTGTGATGACGGCCATAAAACTTTTTAACTGCTTTGATTAGCCTAGGCTTGCAATATTCTTGCGTCAACAATTTAATTGTAAGTAGTTTGCTTTGTTGTAGAAAGTCCCTATAGTGGGAACAAGCTCTACCATAACGTATTAACTGTGAAACATATACACCATATGCAGGAGAAGTGGGGATATTACTGCAAAGAAACGGAAAGTTGACAATAGAAAAATTAAAGTCTTCACGTTTGTCGTATAGCTTCAGATGTAACCTTTCGTGGGTGTCATAATTGAGGTATAAGTCCAAATATGAAGCAGAACATGGAGAATTCGTCGTGTCTTATTTCAAGGTCACTTGAATAGTTGGCATTCACATATTCTCCAAATTTGGGATTATTTAGAGAAAGAACGTCATCTATATATCTGTATGTGTAGTTGAAGGTTTTAGCGACAGTCTTTTCTCCAGATTTGACAAGGTTTTGTAAAAATTCTGATTCATATAAATAAAGAAACAAATCAGCAAGCAAAGTTTGTTGAAAAATTATATTGCCAAACACAACAAATAAGTATGTTGTCTATCAAAAACTCTAAGATTTAATATTGGTATCTTCAGTATATTTTTGTTTGCAGTCTGTATGGTGATTTACAAAATAACCAGAATCCCTGTTGAGCACTAGCTATTTATATACAAATTAGATATATTGATGTATTAAATTAACAACAGACAATGTTGAGTGAAATACGCATAAAAAAATATTTGAAATACTACTCTATGTGTATGGCCGTTTTTTAAGTTTGAAAAGAGAAAATTTGCACAGTTTTGAAACACATTTTTATACCCTTGACATTGAACTCTGGTATTTATAAAATCGCATGAAATTATTTTAAGACATACAATGGACTATACTTAAGAGCTTTATTAAGACTGCTAGTCAAAAATTATAGACATTCGGTGACATATTATTACTTGTATTACTTTGAATTTTATTTTTAATAAAATTTTTATCGCAAAATGCTCCAAGAAAAAAGATCCAATTTTTAATATAAATTCTGTATTTAAATTGGTAATAGTATACGGTTGTTATGTATTGTTATCGTAATACATGGTTGTCTTGGTTGTCGTTTCTTATATAGCGTTTTATATGGTTGTTTTTCTAATATATTGTAGACAGACTGGTATAATAACGTCATGTTTTAGATAATTGTTTCTTCTGTAAAAAGGAATTCAAAATCACTTGAACTTTTCAGAAACGATTAACAGCTTAACCAGTTTTTTCAGTAGTTTCCATTAAACTCGAAAATATGCATTTTTGTTTCCAGTGTTTTCTATGGCGGTTTTGTGTATTTTATATCCTTCCATTTTGTTTTACAATTTTTATACTTTTTCAAAGTTAACTAACAAAAGTTCACAATCAGGATCTTCCCGAATAGGAAACGAATCGAGGTAAGACAGGTACTCTGGTTCTAAGAAATGCGCTTTCGTTGCTGTCACCTAGTATCTACCAAGAAACTAAAGTGTGAATAATACATGATTTTTCTTCTAAAGCAAAAAAGAATAAAACAAAATATAATGTAGACACACAATAATAAGACATAAAATTTCAAAGAACATTTTGACCACAAAATGGCTAACATTAGAAGGACAATACTGCACATTTTTAGAACAATAATCCGCGTTCTTATGCCAAACAAAAACACATAAACACAGATACGCTATGTATAAAATATTACAAACAAGAACAAGTTTAAGTTTTATTGCACATATTAGTTCTATATACGACAAAATGCAGATATGATTTTTTAAACTTTTTTATTGAAACTTTATTTTCAAACTAAAAATCGTTTCACGTTAACGACATTTACTTTTGTAAAAGCGTTATTCTTGGACTCCAATAAAGAGCTTAAAATCTATAGATAACTAAGTTAATTATACACAGTTAAAAAACCAACTTAGACTACTTTTATTGATACTTATTGTTTACTGGACTTATTTGATTAATTTTATTATAAAATAAAATAATGTGAGATGGTATTTTTAGAGTATGAACTTACAGTAAGAATAAACAAACCGAAGCAAACACACTTACTATCATGAGGGGCCTCGGTAGCCGAGTGGTCTACAGCGCGCGCTTACGGATTACAATGCCTCTCACCGCCTGGGTTCGAGACCCACTCGGGACAGATCCTAGTGTGAGAAAGTTTGTCAGTTCGCTTGCCGAAGGTTGATGGTTTTCTCCGGGCACTCCGGTTTCCTCCGCCATCCCAGAACTGACCGCCTCGAAATAAGTGAAATATTTTTGACTGGGGCGTAAAACACCATTACTCCACTCCACTTACTCTCATGCACTGCATAAGTTAACAGCAGCTGTCCAAAGAATGAAGTTTGCTTACACATTTAGTAAACAATCTGCAACTGCAAAATCTAAGCAGCAGATACAAAAGAGTAAAACTTGCTTAAACTTATAATTTAAAAACTTCAATTGCAAACGCTGTCGATTTTTTATTTAGTACTGCAAGAATAGCAACCAATATCAGTAGCGTTAAGCTTGTTTAAACATTACAATGTAAATATTGAAGAGGTAAGCAGAAAGTCAATTGTCCCATCAAGCAAAATATATTTATTTACAGCGAAAAATTATTTTCGGTATTGTGGTTTTTTTTTTTTTTCACCCCAGCAACCCTTCCCTTTAATCCGCCAAAAGTTAAGCATTATTTTCTTTTTTTCTTGTTTAGTCTCTCATACCGTTTCACTTATTGTCGGCCATACTGTTTTTTCGGTACTTGTATGATGAATCATATCAACTTGTGACAAGTTAAACACGCAAGCCCAGAAAAACAAATCTACTTTCGTGCAGACATTATTCGTCATCATATTCTGTCATTTAACTGGTAAGCTTTACAATATAATTAACTCAGTAAAATTATACATTGTAAGAGAAATGTCATAGTATTATAGGCTTTAATGCAGTCAGCTGTCAAGAAAAAAATTGCAATTCACATGCTAAAATTTGGACCTACACAAAACTTGCTTTTGCCATTTTGAGAAATGATTTCTGCTGCGCAAAACTAATTTTTTAGATCAACAATTATAATTAAGATGACTCTGTTTACCTACACGGTAACAATTAATTTTCCTGAAGGTTACATGAGAAAAAGTAATTTTATTTATCTATATACCAGTGCGATATCATAGACTATATGTGACTTGTAGATCGATGGCAGCAAATAAGTCTTTAGATGACTCGTCAATGGTACTAGAGAAACGGTGTAAGTGATTAACCTAAACTGTATTTTATGGATTTCGAGATGTTGTTATATAGAAATTCTAGGAAATAGTGCTGATAAACCTTTCTGTAAAGTTTAGGAAGAATGAATGCCATCTCTTTGTTATTTGCTAACGAATCACAGAGGATTTCATAGCCTAGGTTCGAATTTCACAGATGAAATGAATGTCAGTTCACTTGCTGACATGCTGTATTTTTCTCAAGGCACTCCGGTTTTCTTCCCTATTCAAGAACCTACAACCTCGATTAAATGAAAGAGTGAGTGAGTGAGTGAGCTTTGGTTTAAAGCCGCATCAGCATTATGATTAAATGAAAGAATATTAACTGGGCATGAAACACCATTATACCACTCCATTTCTTTATTATAATTATTATTATTCTCATTTTGTTTTCTTGGTACATATAAAATTGTTTATTATATATGCGGTTTTATTTTGATATGCAATGAATCAATACAAATACTGCAATTAATTTTCAAAAAATACGCGTTATCAAAAGGAATCGTTTTCAATGACATCAAACTATTTTCTTAAAAAGAACGAAAATTCTTTATCGATTTGTGTACAAGTTATTATAATTTGCATTTTTCAATTACTTATTTTTCAATTTTCTAATTTATTGATTTCAGACACAAAAAGGATAAAAAACTAAAGTTAAGCGATAAAAAACAAGTTGTTACGTAAGACCTTCCCTAGAAAAAATTGTAGGGCAAAGAAAAAACATTATAGTTTATGTCTTTGAAACCTACTAACGGAATGAAAAAAAACGTCATAATTTTTGGTATAGCGTGTGTAAATTTTTTTGTATTCAATATAAAAAATACGTTTTAAAAAGGTTTTATTCTTTCTATTGGCAAACTTCAGACAGAGCTATATTTTAAAGACCAATTTTTTTTAAAAGTTAAAAAATAAATTTAAAAAATTATAAATTAAAATGAAATATAAATATTAAAGAAATTAATACCGAGAAAAATGGCATTCATTTTAGAAAAGAAAAAAAACTGTTGCTTGAAAGAGTAATTTTATGACACACAATAGCTTTTTAGATACTATGGCATTTGCTCTGAATTTACCACATTTATGGAATAATCGATTAATTTGCGTTCAAAAATCTACGGAAGTCTATATTTTTGAAATATGTTTCATTCATAATAACGTTTTTTGGTATCGATTGCTATAATTATACTGTAAATGAGTTTATTGATGCATTTAAGCCTAGAATTAACATTTATAGTGAAAAAATAATCATTGAGCAGCAATATCGAAATAAAACGTAAAAAAATGTAATCAGCAATCAATGTCACATTTATGAAGTCAGATAATGTAAAAAAAATTGTTAAAACGTCAATGGTTCGTTAAAAGTCTGAAAGTATGTTTTATTTAAAAAATGTTTTAAAGGTAAAACTGACATCATTTAATTTATTATACTATTCATATGAGGCAATTATGTAATTTAAAATGTCTTTAGTATTATCACAGAAAAAAATTAGCAGAAAAACACCATTACAAAAAAAAAGACAAATATATAATCATACTGTCAGGAGAATTAGTCCGTTTATTGACGCATTTATAAATTCTTTCCATGATTTAAAACCAGTGCGATAGCATGGTAGAGTGCTCTCTCCGTAAGTGGGAGGTCTTGGGTTCGAATCCCGACGGGTCCGACCCAAGACTTGAAAGTGGTGACTGTTCTTGCACCAAGTACTCGGCATTACGAAATGAAAGTCACGGTTCTTTCGGATGGGAACCTGAAATAAACGAGGTCCCGTGTCGTGGTAGGCGTGGCACGATAAAGAAACCTGCTATATAATGCCATCAGCGTAACGCACAGGCAAATTCTGCACTTTCGCCTATAGCCGGCGACGTCTCGATATAAGTGAAAAATTCTTGACTGGGACGTTAAACACCATTACTCAATTCAACTCAACTTCATTTTTCAAACGCATGTCGTGGCCTAAATTTTTACTTCTCTCAATAGACCTTTACTTTCTTAAGAAGACCATTGTTGACCGGGCGTTTGCATATCACATTACCAGTCACCGTTCGCCTTGGAAAATTCTGGTGCAAGAATATTTTTTAGTTAGCTGGCCGAAGATCGGTGGTTTTCTGTGGTTTACTCCGCTTTCATCTACAATATCAGAATTACCGCCATGATATAAGCTACAGAATCTTATTTGAGGGCTAAAACACCAATGTTCTAATACAATACGGCGTTTCTCGGATACAATGTTCCGGACGAAGTGTCACGTGACTTTTATCACCTCGTGACTGATTTAGGGCACTTTTTACTGCCTTGTTTATAAACATATATACAATGAATATCTAGGTCTCGTTTTTGATGATAAATTGAAAAGTTTTCCACCAAAAATGTCATTTTGGATTTTTTTGGGGTTTTCAATCATATAGAAAAACATTTATAATTTTTTTTAATCAATTAAAAAATCGCCAGAAATATCGCAGTTTTGATGACTGCACAGTGAATCTGCGTGACCGAAATTCAAGATTTTCATCATTTATTAGATTTATTATAGTATATTTTGTTTAATATAAGATAAAATAATTCAAATAAAATTAAAATCTGGCAGTCTAAAGATAGTAAAAGACCTATATTCTATTTTACTTTTCCCCTAGTAAAGAGGCTTCTCGTTATTGCTCCCGACTGAAATATCCAGAGAATCTTTATAAACTCTAATTTAGATCTTAAGATGTCATTTAATTTATTCCTTTAAAACAATTGAATTATTTAATACATGTATAAGCTCGAAAATATATGTGAAATAGTTAAAATTACTACCCTTTCCTATCACCATGCAGTCAATCATTGTTGACATTTTTGTTATGCCCTAAATTCGAGGCTGGTCACATGATTCAAGTCGATACTAAAATCCAAATTGGCAAGGAATTAATACATCTGCGAAACGACGTATTTCATAGAAATACCTTTAAGTAAACATCATTCCCTCATAAGTGTAGATTATATTCTACTTTATTTCCATAAAATTTCACATTAACTCGCTCTTACGAACAAATATACATGATTTTTTTGTCACGTATTCTATACTTTCCCTACATACGCCACGAGACAGATAAAGTTTAAAGGATTGTTTTTTTATTATTATTATTATTTATTTTATTATAATTATTTTTTTTACATTTTTATGATATCATAAATAAATCGTATATTTTTAGACAGAACATCCGGTAATTTCTATAGAGGAAATATTTAATAATATATTTCATTTTTTTTAAATTTAAAAAAATATTTGTCATTATACTTAAAATTATATAGATATTATGTAATTAGTACAGAAATAATACTATTTTTAGGAAAGATTGCAACTATGTTTTATAATTGATGTTGTACTATTTTTAGAAATAATTTGTTATTTTGTACTGGGGAATTTTTTCTATATGTAAGGAAGAGTGGAGTGGAGTAGTGGTGTTTTACGTCCCAGTGAAGATTCTTTCACTTATTTCGAGGCGGTCAGTTCTGGGATGGTGTAGGAAACCGGAGTGTCGGAGAAAACCACCGCTCTTCGGCAATCGAACCGACAAACTTTCTCACACTAGGATCTGTTCCGATTGGGATTCGAACTCAGGCGGTGAGAGGCACTGTGATCCGTAAGCGCGCTTTATATAGGTAAGGAAGAGGCAACGTATAAGAACCTTATCCACAAAGAGAGAGAAATCATCCAGGATAAAGTATCTGTGTATCAACTTTACATTAAACAACTTCGTGATCAAGTCAGAAATACCCAAAATACATGGTGCTATGTATTTCCAATTTGTGCGTCTTACATAAACGAACCTTTCAATAGTGTTCGTTAGTTTATTTAAAACTAAGGTTTGCTCGCTCATGTAAAGCATTTTAGCTAGCTTTGGATTTATATAATTTTGGATCTTTCGATTCATTAAATTAAATTGGCTTGGCTCATAATTTTTTTTATCTAGTAAGCTTTTCGGGTCCTAGTGTCACTGATGAGGAATAATTTCCGAAATGTGGATATATGACACATTTAAATTTAACAGGTGTTTTTGTGAGAAAGTCGCCTTATTTAGGAAGGAATGAATGTGTCAGTGAATTTTTATTGAAAACGTGTTACGTTCGCGCACAATGGTAGTTTTGAAACTTTTAAACTTTGTTTATTCAACATTGTTACAAGATCCTGCCTTTGATCAACGCGTTACAGGTAAAGGTCAAAAAGTCAATTGTGCTCAACATTATTATAGAAAAATCTTTTTCCGAAACCGGATTGGCAAATTTGGTTTGGATTTTTTGGATTCTTTACGATTTAGGCCAATAATTTGTCCATTTGGTAAAGATTTTTCGTCAATATATATAACAGTTTTTTAATTTAAAAAAGAACAAAACAAATAATTAGTTTTCAATTGCTATCTCCTTAGCATTGCTATCTATTTAGCATTTTATGAAAGTACTAACATTGTTTGTTTGTTTTCTTTCTTTTTAATTTTATTTTTTTTTGGACACTACAAAATTAGGTCAAGGTCAAAGACCAAAGGTCTTTGAATTATTCGATCTTTCTAGCGATCTTTCAAGGTAGTTATCGCTTCATGTTTGTGTTACCTTTTTCTACAACCAGACAAGTAAAGATCATGAGCATTTCTTAGCTGGATTTGGATTAATATAATTTGAAACTTTAGATTGATTATTTTTCAACTGTTTGGCTTTCTTCATTTGTCAAAGTTTTCGCCCCCTAGTGTCACTGATGAGAATTGATTTTCCGAAATGTGCACACATGGCACATCAAAATTCAGCAGGTTTTTGTTATATATAAGTTTACAAACCCTGAGCGGGTACCGCTGCTGGTGGAGTAAAACTCCCTGAGGATATCCATAACTTAGTAGGCAGTTCTTTGTGCTGTCAGAAAATATACCATTTTGCAAAATTTTCAGTCGTCTTAATTTTTGAAATTTATTTAAAACTAAGGTCTGTTCTCTCGTGCAAAGCATTTCTTGGCTGGATTTGGATTCATATAATTTGGAACTTTAGATTGATTATTTTTCAACTGTTTGATGTATGTTTTTTAATCTATCAAACATTTCGGCCCCTAGTGTCACTTATGAAGAATGATTTTCCGAAATGTGCACATATGACACATCAAAATTTAGCAGGTATTGGTTATATATAAATTTGCAATCTTAATTTTAATATGCTTTTTGTTGACATGCATTGACATATGTCGCACGCATTTTAAGGTAAACCACACACACACGCTGCACTTTACAGAAAATCGAATTGACAACATAGATCTATTATTTTAAGCTTGTTAACATTTTCAACGGTCAGTGCAATAATTGAAATCATATGTATAAATAAAAATTATATATATATCGATACGGTAATTTTGTATCTTGTTGCATTTTAAATAGATTCTACCGCTTTTGTTGATGTCGCAAACTGCAGGTGAATGAAAGATTTTTAAACTTTATTTTCCAATTTTTCGAGAGATGCCTCGATCTTCGGATTGTCCCACGCTTAACCTAGAAAACCCTTGACAGCTTTGTTTTTTAAAAGACAGATTAAGAACAAAATTTTTTTGTTCGATCTACATAACCAGACAATTTTCTTTAAGAAAACTAAGAAAACTATCCACCGTGGTTTTGGATGTACAAATAAATATTCGTAAAAATTGTTACCTAAACACCCATGATATCACTTATTAATGGACAAGAAACCAAACTCTATTGTTAAAGTGTATGGAATTTAACATTCCAATATTTTAGACGTTTTACATTTTAAATCAATCCGATTTTTTAAATGCATCATTAGGAATAATATGTGTCTATTCGGAAAGATCTTTTCCTTTTTATCGATCACGTATTGTGTAATAACTATATCTTTTGTAGTTACATTGATTCCTTGCACGATATCCCTATATCATTACAGCATCAACAGCAACCAATTCACGAATGATATTAAGATATTTGCATTCACAATAAAAATATATGAGTGGGAATTATCTATAGAAACCCATAAATCTTTAGTGTTAAATTTTAAATAAAATTTCAGACATGCATAAAGAATAAAACAGTACGTCTTACGGGCATCGATGGCCGTATTGTCTAAAGCACCCGCGTAGGCACCAATGTTTTTCTCCGCCAAACGTCTATTTCTGCTAGGACAGAAACTATCAACAAGTTCGGCTTAGGTCGATGGTTATTGCTAGGCACATAAAGGTCATAATACAAACTTGAAAAATTAACGCATACACGAACTAGTTCTTTGATCAATCCTTAGAAATCAATTATCTTGCACTAGTCGTGAATATCTAAAAAAGATGCAGGTGCAACATCACAAGCAACCAACAATCAAATTGCAAATTGTTAAATACCTATCCTTGTAGGTTGAAAAATTGGTTGGGGGTTATGGCTCAGGCACGGTTCTTGTGCTTATACCAAATGATGAAAGACACAAGTAAAGAACAGAGTTTAGTAGAAAACTGTTCACGACCTGGTCAAGGTATATATATATATATATATATTGAGTTGGTCAATTAAGAAAAAGTGAAGCCATCTAGCTGACAAACTTTTTTTCTTACACTTTGATGTTTTAAATGGGATGAAAACGTAGTGATGTTATTGACTGTAGTCGGCGTTTAAGACAACTCAGGCACCGAAGCCCATGTATTTAAAAGGTTTTGTCTTAGAAACAAAATAAAAAGTATGTATTAGTATGTATTCTAATACAATCATTAAAACCAGATATATAAACCTTTTTTTTATAATTGGAAACTTAATACGGTTTAGGTATTTAGTGTATGGAAGATTTAACACAATGCTTTAGTAACATTAGATTATCAACACCAGAAACTTTAAAAATCATTTACTTCCATTTTATGAATGTCGACCATTTTAAAAAGGTTGGAGAGTAAAAGTCTTTCAATTATACCTAAATTGGCTTACCTAAAACCAAACGGTATTTTGTCATATATAATATGTTTTGTATATGCGTGGATATTTTTTTTTCTTTTCTACTTTACAGAATTCTATTTGTTAGCGGTTGCAATTTCTGTAATACACATAAAAAATTTTTCCCATATTAATGTTTAATAAATATCTAAATACTCAGAAAAAAAGAAATTTGCCATCATTAAAAACAATTCACAACAGCATCGCAACAGAAAACATTGGGGAATATAAAAAGACAAGACGTATTGTAAATTAACAATACAATGTTAAAGGTTAACAAACTCATCTGTGTGTTTCAGATGTTTTTTGGAGCCAATGGTAAAATATAAATTTACAATGTAAGGTGATTAAATCCCTCTGTTATCAGGACATCGTAATTATGGTATAATTGATCATAGTAACTAGAGAAATCAAGTGATATTAATTAAACAGTAGGGCATCCCTTTTGTATTAATGAACAATTATTCACTCATTCAGTAGAAACAATTTCATCATCATATCCTCCCGAGATCTGTTAAAATCATTAAAAATATTAAACCACTTTAGTGAGTATCCAATTAAAGAATTCACAATCTGATTTGTGAATTGTTTTTTTAACCAGCATTTAGATCATTTATTTTTTTTATACGTTGAAATGTTTGCTTTAGAGTATAGTGCAGTTGTAGCGTTTTTGTTCCAAAATATATACTTTTTCTAGTTTTGATGGGGAAAAGTTTTGAATAGTTTTGCTCACCTGCTCGGATGAAAGATGCTTTCAGGAAGACGGGGATATCTCCTCTTGATGTTGATGCTATTGACAAGACACAGTTGGTTGAATCACATTCTGCAACCATAATAAATCCGAGACACCAGTTAAAAGCAGTTCAGAAGAATCAATTCCATCAACATCATCATCGACATTAGCAAATACAGAAAACAACACAAGCACTGATAAATCAATCTGCATTACTTGTGGGACCTTCCTAGGAGGAAATCCATTAGTGACAGAGGGACTCATTCCACAACAGTTGGCTGACGTTTTCCAACCAATTCCCTGTAAACCTCTTGTTATAACAAGTCGCAAGTTGGTGACAGAATCTAGAGTCATAACAAGTGCAGAATTCGTTAAGAAGTTATCAGAAAAAATGGAAGAAGATCATGATATGATATCAATATATGATAAATATCGTCAGTTGATTATTATATTCAACGGTTATACTTGCGATATATTACTCTTGAAAATTAAAAAATTAGTTTGATTATTTATTTAATTTTTTTTCTATTACAATGAACTAGATAAAAAACATATAATAAATAAAAATACTTCCGTCTGTTACCTAAAAATTACCCGTGGTAATTTTATGTTGAAAAAACGGGCACTTGTTCGCGATGGGGCGTCAAAATAATGTCTGCCCATAACAAAATATTAAGATTAGTTGTGCACAACCATTTTGTACCTTAAATCCCTCGATAAATTTATATATTGCCTGTATTTTGTATTGCGAATTTAAAAAAACGGAATAAATCTAAACAAAATTCAGGTGTAACAAATTTGTCACAGCACGTAAAATGTCCCGCCAAAATGTCAACATATGTACTATGCAGTATACAAGGAATAAAGTCAGAATTGCCCAATAAATTTGCAAATGGATGATTGAAATTATTTGTTTTAATGGTATTTTACCAAAGTAACTCATTTAAGCAAAAAAGAATCCGTATTTCGCTAAACGGACAAAGTTATATGAAAGTGGCGAGAATAGGTACACTTCATGTTGAAAATTAGGGCTTTCGGAATACAAAAATGACTGCTCCCTGACAGTCACGCATGCGCAAGAAAATGACAATCACGTTATCGGTCGAAGTGTCTTTAACCGACCTAACTTATGTCGGGGTAACAATAGGATTCGGTGACAAGTGGTCGAATATAAATAAAAAACCAACAAAAAGTGGCGAGAATAGGTACAGTACCAGTAGATATAATATAAATCACATTGCTATAGTAAAACGTTTGATACATCCGGCCCAATGGACCTATAGGTCACTTATATATATATATATATATATATATATCAGAATTAAATGTTTGATTTGGAAATAGTTTCTTTACGTATTTTAAATGCTGCGAGTATAATTTAAGCTGACTGTACTTACTTATTACTAAAGAATTTATCATGATTAAAACGTTTTAAAACATAATTTTATAGTAACATGAATGAAGTTTTTTAACCGACAAATACCCATCTAGTTTTACTTTCTTGTTTTTTCACTTTATATTTATTCATATATTTTTTAAATTTTTTTTACTAGCTTGCTTGATAATACATATTAACTGTTCAAGTTACTAATCATATATTTGTAACTCTTTGTTTATGTATGTATTGTATGTCACATGTTATCCAGGAAGACTGGTTTATATCAGACTTTTGCTCTTGTTCCGGAATTCCTTATTGTGCCATTTGTAATATTTTCTGTAAATATTATTTATTTATTTAAAGAAAAATACTGTTTAAAATAGAAAAAGACTGTAATAAATAAATATTAAAAAAAGAAAGAAAGAAAGAAAGAAAACAAACATACCAGTCCTTTCCATATCACAATCCCAAAAACAAAGTAAAAACTTTGCAAACTGGCAAAATATGTTATACACGTGAACTTCCAGAAAAGAAAACGGAAGAAACTTAATTAACGATACAGTATATTATTTCCAACAAATCAACTCCCACAGACATAACAAAATTGCATTATAAGTTCAAAAATAGACTGATTTAATATTACCCTTAAGTAATTTTTTATTATTTTTCTTGGCAATATAACCTTTTTTGTTAACATTAATTTTATATTTACGTACTATTGTCAACAACTTAAAGATGAATTCTAGGACTAAATTTAGACTTATTTTATGTTTATTTTCATGCTGTTCATGCATTGCGGCTAAAAAAAAACGTTTTGATCAATACGACCTGACGTCAGCACTAGTGAATACTGGTGTGTTTGGTTTAAACATTTTTAACACATCGGTTTCCTTGTCGTATTAGTCTTTTCATACCGCTTTGTCGGCTTAGTGATGAAGCGGCCGCCTTGAAAGCTAACCCCGCTTTTGTCACGAAAAAAAACCTGTAAAATTTATTTTACAGTTTCCGTGACTATAGATCGACATTGGCGGGCAGCGTATCGACTCGTTAACTCGGTTTGAGGAAATGGTACTGTGGGTATCGTATGGTTGTTGCGGTATTCCGACTCTGTGAGCTTGCACCTGAAAAATTGTCGCCCTGAGTGCGCGTTAATACAATGCAGACCGTAATACACACGCATAATGGGCTGAGTTGCTAGCGATGTGTGTCTTCGACATTCCGAAATGTACTAGCGCCTGAAAGGTCACCATAAATGTGCACTAATTAAAAACAGATTCGAATTACTTCATGCAATATATAAAGGTGACATAAATCAAGAGAATGCTAATGCATGTATAAAGTGAAACAGCATTCCACCAACCATTAGGCAAAATTATACCAGTTCTGCATTTACATGTATTGTCCTTACTGAATTGTCAAAACGTTATTAAACCTGAATAATTTTTTTCTCCATTGTGATAAAAACATATACAAATACAATAAAACCGCCTACAACGTTACAGGACAGAAAAAAAAACTGATGTTGAAGAAATTGAGAATAGTTACATGTTTCAATTCTTAAATGTATTTAATTAAACGTCTATTTCCCCATGCTGTTAAGGACTATAAATATATAGCTATATTAAATAAAGTCAATGGAATAGCCAGAAATATAATATGTTTTACTCAACTTTGCCCCTCTCTTGCAATTTCTTTTTGTCAAAACTTTATCTTTTTAAATACAAAATTTACATATGATTTCATAAAATTCTGCTATTACCTTCCATGTTTTGTTTCATAAGTCATATGTAGTCGGATGTTAACATTTTAAAAAGAAGCATTTAGAGCTGCATTAAGTTTTCCCAGGAAAAATTAAAACGGTGCTGATCTAATCAATTGTGTTCCCAATGAACTATGTAGCATTTGGTTTAACGACAAAAGCTGGAATAAATACAGAAATAACAGTAATTTCCGAGCAAGATGTAGCATGTTGGTTCAAATTTTGGAACATGGTTACGTCATAAAAAACCTTGTCATTTAAACCATTGAAATACGATAAATTTAACACAGAACTTCATTGTCATTTGTAATTTGTGACTTAGTAAAGGATAAAAACACCATTGCGAAAACATTTGGATATTAGTGACAGACAATTTAAACAATGTGTCAGGTTTCACCTTCGATGCATTGGAATCCCCGTACATCCGTGCGCATGCTCCAAGCTTATAACAATCATCGTTAAACATTGACCAACCCGAAAGAGTATTCCGTTTATTTACAGCTAATAGAAATGAAATTTTAGAAAATGAATCTCACGGATCGAAATTAGAAGTTATCTATTTTGTGATTAGAAGTTATCTATTTTTTAAAAATATATAATTTTAGAAAATAAAAAAAAAATTCAAAAATTTGAAAATCTTAATACAGCTTTTATTTCTGTATGTTATAACAATAAGTTTTTTTTTTTGACTATGAAATCATTTTTATCACTATCATAATTTTTTATTATTTATTTATTTATTATAAAAATTAAATTATTTAAATAATCGTATCGTTTCTAGATACCATATATTTATATCAATAATCAATTGTCAAGTCATTGCAATAGCAATGACCACAGTAGGCTTTTTTTCAGTTCAGCCCTGTGTGGGATTTATACATTATCCCAGTACAATAGGCGTGATAGTATTGTTCTTAGGCGCTGTAGAATAGCCGTTAGTCATTTTACACACTCATTTATTTTAAAGGGTGAACAACCCCCCACAATGTGTCCCTTTCAAAGTCAACAATCTTTTCAGAACATTTTGCTGGATTTGTGTTGACTTTGGAGATACAAAGTAAATTTAATTGTTTTACTATTTATTTTCCAGTGTTTAAGCATATAATTTGTCTGTGATATTACTGCTTTTTTATCAGTTTACTTTTTGGGAATTTTTTGGGAATTTACATTATTTTACATTTTTATTGATACTATTGTATCTTTTACATTTTTCTAGCCGCGAATAGCTGCAAAATTGCTGATGCGGCTTAAAACAATAACTCACTCACTCGCACTAGATACCGTATAGCGGGTTATTCGAGGTTAAACTTTGGTGATTTTGACCTTAAATATTAAGCGTATTTATTTTAACGATTTAAAACAACTTACTTATGGTCGACGTGTGTCCAAGAATTTTTTACAATTTATATTTAGCGATTTTAATACTACCGTCAAAATATACAAGCCGCAAAAAATAACCCGCTATGCAATAGTGTTGACGTCAGGTCGTATTGATCAAGTAAAAAATTCACCCAATGCTATTTAACGAAACAAAATTTAAAGAAAAAAAAAGAAAGAAAAGGCGTAGCTTGTTATACACTTCAATAAAGAAAATTTAAATTTTACGGCGTTTTAGTTTATTACTCTGATGGATTAAATTTAACAAGTCGGTAACAAAAAATCAATTTGAAAAAAACTTCCTTTTTTATCTAAAAGAAATTGTTATTTTCACACTACATTAATTCTTATTACTCAAGCAAGAATCAAAACAATCTTTCAAACTGTTCCAAGAGAATCAATTTTGTCTTTTTTTCATTTTCCCTTAGGCTTATTAATTCTTTTTCAAAAATATAAATTTTCCTGTAAATAAAAATTCCCTGAAAGATTCTTTTTTATCAACTAACAAGATTAAAACATTTCTATGCGATAATTACCTAAAAAGGAATTTGTTGCTGCTGAAACTGACAATAGAAAACACAATCAACAATACAAGAGCCATACATATACGTAATCGAAACAAGAAAAATACATTTAATCATTGGCGGTCATTAATTATAAAAAGCTCTTTTTTTCATGGAATCTAAAATAAATGTTTTTAAGGCGTAATACTAAGGTAACAAAAATTGCTTTCTGAACATAAAAATTGTTTTCGTTTTTTTTTAATTATTTCATGTAGCACCTTAATGAAAGAGACCACTACGGTAGCTCATTTTGTACAGTGCTCGCTTTGTATCTGGGAGCGGCTGGGTCTAAGAGTTGAAAATTGGTAATAAATGAAATGTTCTTTTGACAAGCACTCGGCATTTAAAAATGAAAGTCACAGGGTGCTTTGAAAGACCTTAAAAACCGATGCCCCGTGTCACGGCAGGCGTGGCACCCTAAAAAACCCTCTCTGCACTTTCCCCTAAGCGCAAATCAAAAGGTAAAAATTTCTGCTATTCCGCTTATAGTTGGTGTCGTCTCGATAAAATTGAAATATTCTTGAATGGGGCATACAACCCAATTACATTAAAGCAACCTGAATGGGACAGAATCAAATAAATGCTTGCGTAATATTAATCAATATTTCACACATTTCACAAACAAGAATGTAGATTACCGTTTTTTGTTATGTTTTCAAACTAGAAAAACTTTTACCTAGCTAAAAACATGTACGTCGCAGGCAAGCAAACTCCCGTGCAATCACATTATACTGACATTCTGTCCCGATAAAGCCAGATGAAAAATAAGTTGTTTTCCTTTTTTTTTTTAAATTTTTTTTTTATTTTTAATTTTTTTTTTTTTTGGATTACAATGTCGTGGTTTAAGGTCGTGGTTAGAATCCACGACCATTTGCTCTAAAGGATAAAAGTATGTACAAAAGAAAAAGTGAGACACGCAATGTCTATGACGACAGTGAAAAATAAAACATTTTTATTAATTTATCTTAAAGTTGAAGGCTTTTCAAAATCAGATATAAATATACATGTATATATATAGCATTCCAACTTCAGTAACGGGGTTGGTGTAACAAATGTCAGTTTATAACACACGTTATTTGACGTAGTGCATACACTCGCTTGTGTTCATTAACATCATGCAAAATGGTCAGAAATGGCGATTACCACAGTTAGGTAGTATAAGTTTTTCCTATAATCGGCTTAAGTAATTTATTATACGGTTGTTGTTTCTGTGCTAAATGCACCTTAATTTCAACAAATAGATGTGTTAATTGGTTACTTGATGCATTTACAAGTTGATTTTATTAGGCAAAACGAAACAAACAAACTCATTTTAATGAGACATTTTCTGTAATTAAAGTCACCTTGAAACACATTAATCTATTAACTCTGCAAACATAAACGTATTTTATTCTATTACAAATGTAAAAGAATGAAGCTTTTATGTTGTTTGAGTCTTAGCTGTGGAATGCCTTTTGATTAACACTCCGAGTACTCTCTTGTTTTCTCATGTTGTGTTTTATTCGGCTTTTTTTTCATTAATATGTTTTGTTTTGTGTTCTTGTTTGTATTATATTTTGCCAAAAATGTTTTTTAAATGGAATAATTTGGTGGTTTTTTTTTTTTTTTTTTTTTTTGATAGTAGGTAACCTTTGTCATGCGATTATTTTATCTTGAGTAGGTTTTGTATATAAAATTTTCCTAAGACGTTTAACGTAAATCACATAAGGCAGTCATTGCATAATTGATGAAAGATAAAATTTTTTGCAAAACGATCCACATATCATTGCATAATTGATGAAAGATAAAATTCTTTGCAAAACGATCCAGATACATCTGGCACATCAAAATTCAGCAGGTATTTGTTATATATTTACTACCCCTGAGCGGGTACCACTGATGGTGGAGTAAAACTCTCCGAGGGTATCCATAACTAAGTAGGCAGTACTTTGTGCTGTCAGAAAATATACCATTTAGCAAAATTTTCAGTCGTCTTAATTTTTGAAATTTATTTAAAACTAAGGTCTGTTCCTCATGCAAAACATTCCTTAACTGGATTTGGATTCACATATTTTTGGAACTTTAGATTCATTAATTAACAACTGTTTGGCGTTTGTTTTTTTTAATCTATCAAACTTTTTGGCCCCTAGTGTCACTGATGATTTTCCGAAATGTGCACATCTGGCACATAAAAATTCAGCAGGTATTTGTTATATATATACGGAACTCTAAACCTAAGAACGAGCGTAAAAGAATTACAATAAAAATCACCTGCGATACTTTATTCTGCTTTTTATAGTAAACTATACTTCAATTACAATAACTAACTTTTGTGTGATATTGTGAAATATTAATGTTAATCGCTCTAATCAAAATAAATTCTTGTTTTTCGAGAACGTTTGTTATTTGATGAAAAAGGTGGAATCGGAGTTATTGAAAAAAAAAACATCGACTTGGCAAGCATATCGAAAGATTTCTTGCACCTAATATCTCCGATTGCATTCAAAACAGTGAGAGGGTTTTGTATCACATGCATACAAAAACTTGTTTTCAATCTATAGAGATTAATAACCTTGCTGTGGTCGCAAATAGCTGAACGAAAATGTTGATGCTGGTTCGAAAGCATTACAGAAATCTTTAAGAAATCTTTAAAGTGTCAATTACAATTACCACACACCTTGCTATTTTTTACAAAACAAGTGCGCGGTTTTTTTTTATACGCCCGTCAAAGACGGGGCGTATTATGGGATCACCCTTGGCGGGCGGGCGTCCGGGCGGGCGTACTGGCGGCGGGTTTGTCCGGCCCATAACTCTGACATCTATGGTCAGAATGACTTGAAACTTGGTATGCTTACTTACCACGATGATACAAAGTGCAGTGCTCAGGAACCGTAACTCTAGCTTCCTTAATTTTTGAGTTATTCCCCTTTGAATGCTGTTAGCATGTTTGTCCGGATCATAACTTTGACATCTTTGGTCAGAATGACTTGAAACTTGGTTACGCTTACTTACCACGATGATGCCAAGTGCAGTGCACAGGAACCGTAACTCTAGCTTCCTTAATTTTTGAGTTATTCCCCTTTGTGTGCTGCCAGAGTACGCGGCGGGTTTGTCTGGCCCATAACTCTGACATCTATGGTCAGAATGACTTGAAACTTGGTATGCTTACTTAACACGATGATCCGAAGTGCAGTGCTCAGGAACCGTAACTCTAGCTTCCTTAATTTATTCTACCAGGGAGCAGATACACATAGAGTTGTAGGCTGAAGAACTTGCTGTCTTTGAAACAACCCAGTATACTAGAGATTACCTCAATTTTGTGATGAAGGTTACAAGAACATTATGGTAAAATTATATAAATGGTGTGGCTGGTGGTAAGTCTAATATAATACCAAAATCTCAATAATTACTATTGTTTTTTTTTTTTTTGAACTTGTTGACTTGTGCACTGCATTTTGTATCATTGTCATGAATAATTGAATTGACTTATTGATTATGAACAGCTCATATGAACTCTATAAGTCCCTTTACAGTTCATAATAAACAAAATATCCACATAAATGACTTGCAGATTTGACGGGCGTATCATGCTCTGCCATGCGGAACTCTTGTTTTAATCTTTTGTTACTGCTGTTAAGGCGTGCATGGTGCATGACTTTTACATCCAAACCAACCCAAATGTATGACATTTGGGGTCAATTAATGAAAATTCGTGCATACGTTTTTTTCAGTCGAAATATTTTATTTATTAAAATCCATAATTTGATTTCAAATTTTTGCGAGCTTTTGAAAGCTTATTCATTAGAACTAGAGTCATAAAATAATTTTTTTAATAATAAAATCTGTTATTTCCCAGATTTTAGTTACTGATTTATAATAATTATGTTTAATTAAAGATTGCTGTCAATGGCTTATAATTCAAAAGCACCAGTTTCCAATGTTAGCACTGAAAAAACAATTAAAACTAATGTTATAGTTCCTCACTCTTGAAAAATGGCTATATGTTGGAACGCTGTAATTATGAAAAACATCGATCGCTTTAATTCAGAACTGGTTTTCAGACGTTAACTTATAAAACAAAATATTGTTTTAAGCAGTTGAAAAGCGTGCAGTTGTTAGCAAAACATTAATCTCGCCTTACCTAGACACGAAATAATATATGAATAGATAATGAAAGTAACGTACACCGTCACAATGTCGTCATCAAACTTTCAAAGTTATTTGATCATAGCTCTGAATAATGTTAGAAATTGAAAGATTTAAAAAGAAATAAATGTTTTTTTAACCCCAAAAATAACATTCATAATAAGTTACAAGTTTGATCACTCTAGAAATAGTGTTTTGGACATCACTATTGAGAAATGGTAAAGCTGTCTTATTGGGCGACAGATAACAGAATTTTTATTGTCAATCGGGCGAACAAGCCACAAACTCTGGTAGCACGGGTTCACAACCAAAAACAAAACACAAAGTTTAATATTCTTTTAAAATATATTACACTATGCAAAGAGAGGTCTGTCTTTGACCAGAATATAAATAAAAATGTACAGTTACATATATATTGGGTAAATAGAGTTTTACACCCATGTCAAGATTCTTTCACTTATATCGAAGCAGTTATTTCAGAGATGATAGAGAAAAACGGAGTTCCAAAAATAAAAAATAAAAATCCAACTTTAGCAAGCAAACTGACAAGCTATTTCATTCTATGGTATGCCTGAGTGGGATTCAAAACTAGGCAGTGGTAGGTACGTTGATTCGTAAGCGTGCGCTTTAGAAAACTCGGTCATTGAGGCCTTGAAACTTATTCATGACCTTTTGCGGACATGAAAAAAAAGAAAGATTATTCCTTATCTTAAAAATTGTTTTGATGTTTACATTTTTTATCGTAAAATTACTCTGTGTTCAATTCTTAAAAATGCATTTATTAATTTATCTGCTTTAATCAAAGTCAAAGCAATTTTGCCAGAAGCTGTTTATTTTGAAGTTAGGTTTCATCATGATCTGATTTTGTAGAAAATTACGTTTAACATGTTCACTAATTAGTTTTGTAATGAAAATACCATTATATTAATTGAATGTTTGTTTATATTTCAACTGCATTTCCTTGATATTTGTCAAAACATTTAAATGTCAAATTAGGAGTGTTTACGCCTTCATTTGCAATTGATATTTTAAAAATAAAACTATATTGCTCATGTTTGGTTACAAGTAACATTAAAATTTTGTGCAATTTCCACTATCTATCGCCTTTCGGACTTCGTGTCACATGTAATGCCTAAATATAAATGAGTTTATTTAATAACATATGGATTTTATAGAATATATTCGTCTCCAGTGAATTTTAAAAGCGACAAATGTTTCGATATCATTTGATTTGATTCAAACGTCCAATTTCGTTCATGGATTACAGTAAAAGTTTACATATTATTCTTAATAAAATATGTTATATATTATTTCGAATTTAACTAACGGTTTAAAAAATTACATTTAATTGTATAGAATTTGTTTTAATGTAATTTCTATTAGAATATGTTTTAAACATTTAGATGTTTTGCTTAAAGCTATAAATCTATAAATGCAAATTTTGCGATAAGGGAAATTCAATTTTGCATTAATCAGAAGTAGGATCAAACGTAATACAGTCCCAAATGTCTACTTACAACCGATAAAGTAATGCGACATGTGAGGGTTGTACATTTCAATAACATCAAAAGCAAAAGTAACAGTACAGTTTGTATATGTAACATTGATATATATATACGAGTTATATCTAAACATTTTTGTTTACGAAGTCAATTAAACAATTTGATTTCATTGAATAAATGGTGTTTTACGCTCGAGGTGATATTTATTTTTACCTATATCGAATCAAAATCAGGGTGAAAGAAATCGAGGTGTCCCGAGAAAAACCACCGGCCTTCGGCAAACGATCTATCAAACATTCTTAAACTAAGATCTGCCCGAACGGGATTCAAATCTACGCAGTGAGAGACATTGTCATCCATATACGCGCGTTTACTATCACTAGGCCACCTACATCACCCTCCCCACCGACGAGCGATTTAATGTTTAGGCACTGTACTGATGGTTCTCATTTTTTAACTTTTAATTTGTTGAAAATTGCTCGAATTTTTTTTTTCAAATGCACAATATTATCATCATACTTATGTATTCCTCAAACTGAACACGACACATTTTTTCCTGAACTGTACACTCTTTTACATGGCTGGATATAAAAACAAAATCAATCTTTTCTTTATCACAAGGCATGTTTACCACAAAAAGTTCAATTCTTTCAAGACTCAGTGTAATTAATATAATATGATTTAAATTTGCAGAAAATAGTGGGAATTCTTTCTATAAAATTCAATTAAATTATTGAGGTTAGCGCTTTTGTAAAAATACTGCAATTTCAATACAATGAAATAACTAAATACACATCTAAAATGAAACCATGTTCCGGTAAGTGAATTTTCTTTTGCCTGAAAGAAAATATAGTTTAATATCACAAAAGAGAAAACTCTTAAGGAATGTTTGAAATGGAAACGTAAGGCAACTGTTCAAGTTTGAATTTTCAATAATTGTAATACTTATCCTAATATAATGCATGTGATCATCTGATGATACATTGGCATTAAAAAGAATATTATCGGTAAATTGCGCTTTCTTACTATCACGTTACCAGCCCGTGTTTACGAAATAACAGGTAATATATCTATATATATAAATCTCACCCGTCTCACATATTTCCTTTTGCGTATTATCAGCAAATGCATACGATATGAAAGGAAATATATTATAAGAAAAAAATTCCTAATCACGTGTTTTCCTGTCAGTGCATATAAACTGAATGAAGGTACATGTTTATTGGAAAAACTTTTTTGTAATCACGTGTCATCAACCAGTTAAACGTACTGAAAAAACACTAATAAAAATATTTTGCTTTTAATCACATGTTAACTATTAGCCAGTGGCATATGTGATGTTAGTATGTGCTAACGAACAAAAATAACATTTATAGCAAAATCTCACGTTGTCCGCAATCATGAGTGATCAGTTAGTGCATACAAACTTAAGGCAAATATATTGGCACATGCCACTTTGTTTTAATCACGCATTGTATCATTACGTAAAAGGATCAAAGTCAACTATTTTGCTTTTAATCACCTGTTAACTATCAGCCAGTGGCATACTGTGATGTTAGTAGTGTGCTAGCGAACAGAAATAACATCTATAGCAAAATCTTACGTTGTCCGCAATCATGAGTGATCAGTAAGTGCATAGAAACTTAGAGAATATATATCGCCACATACCACTTTGTTTTTAATCACGCAGTTGTATCATTACGTATTTGATTTGGTGAAAATAAAATTTGAAACAATTAATTAATATATTTATAGTGTCGGTATTTTGTCTTTCTAAGTTTATGTTTGTTGAAAGCAATTTTCTACTGTTGATAAAACACCGTTACCCAAAATTTCCTTAAATATGTATTCTATTCCAACTTCCGCAAAATATTGTGCAGATTAAAATTATTTTAAAAAATCGATATAGTTTAGTTTATTGCCGAGAATCATTTATAAGTACATAAACATACATTATACTTAAGGCTTAATTTAAAACAAAATTGATTGTCAAGTTTCATTTTGATTACACCACCAATAATTCCAAATGACATTAACTTTTCAAGAAAACATAATTTTGGTTAAATCTTGGGACCAAATGAAATTAAAAAACATTAGCAGAACACTAAAATTTTTTTGCAAAAAATTTATTGTGAAAAACTTTAAAAATAAATAAATACAGCAATAATCACATATGTATTTATTTCAGGGGTTAAGCTAAACCTTCCTCATGATACAACGACATACTCCTTACGACAAAAAGTGAGGGCACGAATATAAACAATGCCCTTCTGATTTTAACGACGTTAACAGCTTTTAGAAGCAACAATCATAACAACATCACATAACATCATTGATTAGGTTTCCGACCAAACATTAACAGCAATTCAACAAGTTAACTTATCTTTGTCGAAGTTGTCACTCATGTTCTACTGTAATTAATTGGCCTTATCTTTAGATAACGCTGACTTAATGATTGGCAGTCGCTGAAACAGCTTGTTGATTAACCAAGTGGTAAAAAGAGTTCACACAGAGTATTATTAATTAAAAGAGATAGCCAGGATTATCACTATGCTTTGAACAAATAGTGATTTGTTTTTGCCAACTGAAACTGCCTCATAAACAGTTACATTTTCACCTCAATTGTTTCTTTTTGATAAGCAAAGGAAATCGTATTGTTTACTAGCCTTTAGCAAATAAGCAATGTTTTATTTAACATGTAGCACTTATCAATATTAAGTTTATGTCTTGAGAAGAAATTCCTAGAATTATCAAATTTCTGTTAACTGTTTTCATTGTTCCTTGAGCAAAATGTTTTTTTTTTATTGAAAAATTTATTTTTTGTAGCCATTGCTCGGTCTTAATATATATGTGTGTGTGTGTGTGTGTGTGTGTGTGTGTGTGTGTGTGTGTGTGTACAAAACGTTTTTATTGTAACGTTCTTATTAAAAATATTAATCCTTATTGTTGAATAAATCTTCAGTGTGTGTGTGTGTGTGTGTGGTTGACAGATATGTTTTTTTTTTTTTTTTTTTTTTTAAAAAAAACTTAATTAAAAACATTGTATTGATTTGAAGTCTTTTTTTCATCGACAGTTTAGATGTCATTCAGCAACATTATCACCTAACAAGAAAGAGTATTTTGGTTTTAAACATTAACATATGTTTCTCAATACATTGAAAGGGAGCGAAATAACTCTTTAATCAATTATCATAAGTTTTCATTTAGATTGAGATAAACTTTCGGATTGAACTCCAAAAAGTAAACTAACATGCAGTATAAAAAATATTACAGCGTCAGGACGAGGCGGTTTTTTTTTGTGTTTTTTGGGATGTTGCAACAACACTAAAAATATGTTTAACCTTTTAAAGAGAAATAATAGTAAAGCCACAATGTCTTCATCAATACACACCTTTTTGTTAACAGACTTATTAAGCAAATAAAGTTTCCTTTTTTTAAATTAGAAAAAGAGCATAACATTATTATCTAATTATTTCTTCAATTACAAAATTATATTTATATATTTTACATTTCTATTAATTAATATTGAACGATAATAATTGGTACTGTCTTTATGTTTGTTTATATATTTTACATTTATATACACCTTTTATTTAAAGGAAAAGCCATTTGTACTGATGACGGACACATAGAGTTAGTCATCTAACATTTTATTTTAGTTCGTTCAAAGTCATGAATTTAAAAAATCAGACTTTCTTTAATGTCTTTGTCTCATCTGGTTGTTTCGGCTGCTTTATGATTTGTCACATATGCTGTTTGCATTGCAGTTTTTAATCATTTGTTGTTTTTTTTAAGTTAAATTATTAATTATGTATTGATTTCAAAAATATTCCTGTTTGTTAGGGTTTCTATTAAAACTCCATTTTCCATCTGATGATTCCTTTAAACAAAGAACATGTGACCTGATAATTGCATCATTATCAAAGCTTCTGCCTCGCTAAAATGCTTTCGGTCTTATAACGTATTTATTAGTTTTGCGAACTGAATTAAACAAATAACCATTATCAAGGTAAGCTAAGTACAAATCTATATTGCTCGGGAGGACGATTTCGTGTTCACAGGTTTCTAGTATATCACATTTGCATTCGACACGTGCATATTTATTTTTGGATTTATATGTCACGTCTGTAACCAGAAACAATTCGAATGCCCGTAAATTACATGAAATGAGAAATCCTTGGAAATTTTTTTCCGTATTGAAACTAGATTCTACATAATCTGTATTTAAGGATTTTGCAACACTTGATGTCTGCATTAGAAACATTATAACAATTATAACATACATTTGAAACATCGAATACAAACAGCAAATGTATTACCTCATATAATATACATGTAGATATATATGTGTGTGTATGTGTATTGCCTCATATATATATATATATATATATATATATATATAGTTTCAGTCGGTACTAACTGTATCGTTTTGATTGTAGACGCCAAGAGTGTAGAAAATAAAACAGTTTAAAAGCTTAAAGGTGCATTCGAAAAAAGAATGTTTTTAATCTTTTATAATTGCTGACGTTATAGACTGCTTAGGTGATTCTATTACCAATTTTTAAATTAAGAAATAAGGTTATATTTTTAAATTAAAAAATAAGGTTTTATATATATATATATATATTTCAACTAAATAAATTTCTGTTTTGTTCAATTTGAAAACAACTCTCCTTTATTATCTATTTATACTTTACCGTGACAGGTGGCATTATTTAAAATCTCAAGAGACTACCTTTTTCAATAATTTTTACGTAGACGCATTTCCTTGTTCTCTGCATGGAAAGTTTGTTTTTCCTGGTAATATAAATCAGTCTTGCACCAACGTGATTGAGTAGGCGATACATAATATGAAATATGAAAGGAAATACATTACTAACAATATAATAATGATCAATAAATCTCATTTATATTGTAAATAAAACGCTTGAAACAAATATAGTTAAAATCGTTATTTGTAAAAAAAAATAAAAAGTAAATGAGTTATTACACAACGAGAAAATTATGGATGGGATTGTCAATGTGTGTCTGAGTGATTTTGGTGCATTCCAATTAATAATGCAGGAAAAGATTTTAAAACAATATTAGAAAAATTTCATATTGTTTCTATATGTTTATGTAGGCAATTTCAATTTATACACATATTGTATCATGTTAAATGTATATATCGGTCTGGTTAGCTCAGAACAATCTTTGCTTAAAGAATCAGAGTTCGTTGGTTTATTCCTGGTTTGAACCTTCATTTTATTTTATTTTATTTCATTTCTTTCTTTGCTTTCATTATTTTTATTTTATTATTATTTTTAGTCCTTTTTGATTAATTGCAAATTATCAAAGGCTTGTAAATTATGCATTGGTTCGGTGTTAAAACTGATAGATTTTTATTTTTTGAAAGTTAAAACCTAATAAGGTATATGAGTAGTCTTGGTAGCTCTGTTGATAAAGCACATAATTATTACAGCGTGAAAAAACCCAATTAACGAATTTATTTTGACTTATGCAGAATACGCCATCCTATTTCTCCAGTCCGTTTCAAAACATTGAGCATTATCCAACATTCACGATATGCATAATTCATTGTATTTATTATTAACAAAAGTAAGTCTTAAAGATTTGTATTCACGCTTCTTAAATTTAATTTTTAAAATGTCGAAACAAATGCAATGCCTTCGGGATTTAAATTGACAGAATAAAAGCAGACCTACGGTCACATACAAACCGTTATTGCAAACTAATTTATAGAAAATGCTTTCAGCAGTTTGATATAAAAATTCCGATCACAAGACCTTTTAACGTTATTTCTTCATATTATCTTTTATACTGTTTCTTCATTAAAAGTGCTAGTCAATTATATCAAAGAACAGTACCTTTAGTATGTACAACTTAATTATGACTGACTAGAAAACAAAACGGGAATGTAAACAGTTTTAGTATACTGTGAAATCATCAATTTTCGTGGTGGCCCAATTTTCGTTGTTTTTGTGGACAACTCGACCCACGATTTACATGTCAGCGAAATAGTTTAATATACATTTCTAATAACGTACCTTTTTGACGACATGAGTGAAATAAGTAGAGTAATCCGGTTACACTGAAAACATAAGACGATGTTTTACATCATGCGGTTTACTTTATCAACTACGGTCATAACCACGAACTCATCCCCCCAAAATATTTTTTCTTAGAATCCACGAAAATTGATGATGTCACAGAATATTGTTTGCGACATTTGTTTTCAGAGGTATAGTTATATTTCTTATACGGTCTGGAATATTTCAACTTTTGTATGCATTATTTTTAAAATAAAATGTCAAAGATGTTTTGAATTACCTTCAAGAATAACCTCTCTAAAGACAAAAGTTGTTGTTTCAGCGTATTAGAAGAACAAAAAAGTTTGACTGACGTTTACATCAAGTTAATAAGCCAATTAGAAGAATATTTCAACAAGAAAGGCTTCATGAAGCCAAATTAAGACCTGTTGCAAGTATGTCACTCATGCACTCAAATGAACGGTTTTGTGGCATAATGATAAACACTTTGTGACGGAATAAAAATCAAATTCATGTCAAAAATTCAAGAAGAAGATATCGAATTGTCAAAATATTACCATCAATAAGCTATTAATTAAAAGAGTAAAACAGCCAAAATCAGTAAATAATATATATATATATATATATATATATATATATATATATATATATATATATATTATATATATATATATATATATATATATTGTTATATAAAGAAATTGATAACAAATCGAACACAAACAGAAACACACTATCAGTGCATCAACAACTACAAAACAGTCCCGGGTCTGTTTTTTCTGATGTTAATAGAAAAATTTGGTTTAACCTTTATAATTATTTGAGAAAGATTGTAAATAAAATTCATTAAATGTAAATACTTATATATATTAAATCGTTCTTATAAAGTATTGAACAATTTTGCTTTATTTGTGATCAAGACATTTTTGTCCATGTAAAAATTGCCGTTTGTAATATGTTTGCTCTCTGTTCCCGTTTAGTATATATTTTATCGCTTATTAAATCAAAACAACAAATATTCATGCGTGTACAATTATTTAATTGTTTTTTTATAAAGATATATAATATATTTTTCTTTTTAATTCCAATGCAACAAAATAATTCTGATGTCATCTATTAATTTGATGTCATTAAATATTGAAGCTGCAATAGATGGACATGTAAATGTGAAAAGTTTTGCATCGTAAGTTTAATCTGAAAGTAAAAGATTAATACAGAGGGTGTCATGTTTTTGCATTCTCACTTAATCGAAGTAAACAGCTTAAATTTTGAAAAAAAATTAAAACCTTAGTACTAAGAAAAAGCCTGTATCATTTTGGAATAATTGGCAACTGGTTTTTAACATTTTGGTTATATTTGGCTGTATTTTGTCATTTATGTTTATTGACATAAAACCATACTACGGAATATAGAAAAGAAGTTTGAAAGCTCTAGCGTGTTATTATACAAACTATTACGATATTGCATATTTTACCCAAATCTAAAACAAACGATGGCAAATTTAATGTAATTGCCAACTAAAATCTATGTATTGTACTACTTTACATGAAAAACAATGGTGCTCGAGGGGTAAAGATGTAAGTTTTTAAACTCAACACGTCGTGCGTTTTATCTTGGTTTGACAGCAAGAACATGGGTGTTTTTGAAGGCCTTTATTGGGTATCTTGAATAAGTAGAAGGGACTGATAAGCCGGCGATGTTTATCTATCTGCCAGTTTTCTAGCACTTTTAAGTTAGCAAAAAGTACGTACCAGGATAATGTAGATATAATGTAGATCAGAAAACATCTAAACCCACACACCACAAAATTTTGTGTTAACATAAATCATCAAGGTAAATTAAAACAATTGTCTCGTCTCAAAAAGCTGAAAATGCTTTTATGACATAAAAACAGTATTCAACAAATCCAAATAAAATTGCGTAATTTTGACTTTTATGGCTAACGGACTCAATTCAATATCCGCCCAGAAATTCGATAAATTAAATTTAAAAAAGTTCTTCGATGAACATCCACATCTTTTATGGATCTCTTGTTTCATTCGTAAATAGATTGAAAAACCATAAAAAGTCAATTGTAATCTGGTATTTAATTTTGATAAATTTTTAAAAGTTAAAATGTGCCATATTTAACTAAAACGTACATTTTATTTTTAAGTGCTTGTGTAACATCGTATATAAATAATCGTGCTTATTGCGTGACGTAATTCGGTGTATATTTGATTTTCTCCTTATTGGTATTTACTGCTGTTGGTTCAATTAATTATCACAAGTTTTGTTTTTTTCTCATCCTAGTTTTATTTAAAATTGTCTTTTTAAACGAAAAATGTATGACTTTACACACAGTTGTTCAAAAAAGCTAATAACATTACCTAAAAGAACATCCGACTTTTCTGTTATCGAGTTTGCCTCAATTAATTATAGAAGTTGAGGAATTTGTCCAATTATATATCGCCATTAACAAACACAAACCCTGTGTTTAGTTTTAATAAAAGGAAAGTTTCTAGCAATAAATCAAAATTCTGTCACTTAAACGCATATTGTTTTTGGTCTTTGGGGTTTTATTCAGTAGACCTAGGAAGAATTTACTGACAGATAATCCAGAACCTAACTGGAAGATAAAGGTGCCAATAAAACCAAATAGAAGAAACCTTTCTTAGCAATACGAAGATATTTATTTAACAATTAATAATTTGCACAAATAAAATCAAACCACTAAAAATAATAATGAAGCAATATGCTGCTTTTCATTCCTCCCTTTTTGTACTTAACTTCAATCTACAATTGCAGATGTATAAATCTCTCTAGTTAGTGTTAAAAAATAACAGAAACATACCGTGTTTCGTTAACATCACAAACACAAAATTTGAAAATTAACTTCAACACGTGCAGTTTTACTTTGAAAGTGAAGCCGGGTGCCCTAGAAGAGTAAGAGAGGTACCCCGGAAAAGTAAGCACCTCTTGTAAGTGAGAACCATTGAACTTCAGTCACAATGCTTATAAGTATCCTCAAAGAAGATTTTTGGATTTTTTTTTTAAAACGATTGTCGCAAAATAATTGTTATCAAATTTAAGAGGATGTTTAGAACCTTTATCAAATTCACGTTTATGAATGTTTCAATTCTGTCGCATTATAATTTATTAGAAAAAAATACAAAATTCTTTTTCCTAAAAAATAAATGTTATAAAGCATATGATTCATACAAAACAAATAATGTGTTATTGCCCTTTCAAGAAAATCTTCTACAGTTTGTTAAATAGACAAATCCTACATTTAATTCTTTAAAAGGTTAAAGTTTATGTCAAACGGAATAATAAGTTAACAATTCTACATTATAAAAAAAGATGGCTTAAGCAGCTGGTCCACTTTATCAAAACAAACTGCAAACAAAATCGATTCCCGTCAAAAAATACATAAATCAGATTTTCTAGATATTTTTTATGAATGAGCGAAAAATATACTCTATCCTTCCTGACGATCATACTATAATCAAGCAAAGACATAAATATACCTGAATAACTCATCGTTAAACCAAATATTTTTTCCCTTATCTGTTTAATGTTTTTTAAGCTAATCAAGATGAGAACAGTGTAAAGTTTTTAAGTTTTATGTTCAAAACACCGAAAATATCTTTCAACTGTGATGTCTTTTTCGCTTTTTTTTTTTATTTTTTCTTTGTTGTTGTTTGCGTTAAACTTTGCCAGTAACAAGACTTTCATTTGCAGCTTAACTTTTTAAAAAAAAATAAATAAAGGTTTTGCATTTGATGAGCACAAAATAAACATTTATAACATTACATTATATTTGGATTGTTTTTTCAAATTCTTTTTGTTGTAAATGATAGTTTTATACTATAATTACATCACACTGTATAACAAAACAAGAATTTTTTCACTGCTAATAACAAAAAAATGTTATGAAAAGTTGTTCGACTTAAGCCTTAAGCTAAGACGGATGAGAAACGCGGATCTTCAATAAAAACAAAAAATGAAATGGAATGTGGGATGCCTTGAACAACACAGACATGGACTTTAGCAATGAATTTTGTATCAATCAGCAATTGGAATGGTTTATAAAAAGTTTTTACAAATTGATAAGGGTAAGTAAAACATGTCCACTTAAATTACAGAATAAATTGGTATTTACAAAATGCACTATTAGGTAAAAAAGAAATAAATATAAAAGTAGAAGACACGTAAGAATAATATTTATCAAATTCATAAAGATAACGATTTATTGATACTAGAATTTCTAAGAAGAAACTTTACAAATTTGGATTAGGAAACCATAACATAATACAGCACACGTGCTAGTCAAATCAATTAGAGCACAAGTGTTTTTAAAACAAACTCGTGTCATTGTCCTAAGTAGTATTTCTTCAGTCTGCAATATGTTAAATAGACAAATCTTATTTGAAACTATGTAGAGAATTAAACGTTATCAAGTGTCAAACAATATGAAAAATTGGCATTTGTACACTATAAATATAACAATGGGTTTGATCAGCTGGTTTTTAAAATCAAAATAAATTGCCGGATAAAATCAATTTTACGTCGAATAAAATTCCCAGGTTTTTATGAATGGATGAGAAAGTATATTGCATCCATATTAAATGATAGCCACACTTGATCAAATCAAACTAGTAAAGATGCCAACAATTGCAACTCCTAATGAAAGTTAAACCATATACCTTTTTTGTTATCGTTTTTGTTTCTAGTCAAAGTTTAGACTTTAATAATCGAAAGAAATAAAAGTATGTTTATATTGCGCTGCATTTTTCAGCTTTTTATCTGGTTATCTTTGTTATGTTTATTTCATGTGTTCTTAATTGCGTAAGCTGTTTCAAGTCTTTCGAGTTCTCTTTCCTTTTAAACACTAGTTTCTTAATACAAATAAAACGTTTATATATAACAAACATGGTACAGTTTCTGAAAATAAGTGTTTTTTTCAAATAAATTTTCGTTATTATTGTACCATAATAAAGACAGTAAAACAAGAGTTGGTTATTTTGCTATTACATTACTGACAAAATATGAGGAAAGTGCATTTAATTTTTACAAAGACCGACATGGAACATTCAACCACCCTACAAAAAACAAATTTAACGGAATATGTAATGACTTGAATGACACCTAAAACGACTTGTGCAATGAAACTTGTATTGAATAGTAATTAGTATGTTTCATAATTTTTTAATTGGTAGATGTCAAATATCGTCTTTTTCCTTTACAGAACATGTTGCTAAAAATAGACACATGTAGGAATAATGTTAATCAAGTTCATTAGGATACCAAATAAATTGTACTATTATTTCATGGAAACAAAAACAAATTGCCATCAGAAATAGCGCACGTTTTAGCCAAAACAAACTCGTGGCATTGCCCTAAGTAGTTACTCTTCTTCAGACTGCAATAACTTAAACTGACAAATCCTTTTCAACACTATTGAGCAAGTTCGAGTTTATCTAGTGTTAAACAAAATGACAAATTGCCAACTGACAAAATAAATATAACAATGAGTTTATCAGCTGGTCCTTTTAATCTGACTTAATAGCAGGAAGGAATTGATATTACAACAGATAGAAATCGCAGTCCCAGGTTTTTTATGAATGATTGACAAAATGTCTTTCATCCATTTTAGGAAGAGGCTTTACTGGATGTTATCAAATTAGCAGATTAGCAAATTTGCAGAGATCCTTCAAATTACAAATAATTATAATTTATCCTATTGTAAAACAATACACTCTTCACCTAAACTGTTTGAGGACTTCCACAGATAGGTAAAACATGTTTTGGATTTCATAGATTTTTTACCTTTGTACAAGAAAATTGTTACAAAATTTTAACGAACATACATATTTCTGCTTTGTGTTTCATAACAAGAAGTATGTCAATTATTCTTTTTGGCGTCTGTATTTCTGGATTCTTGGAATATCATAAAAAGAAATACAAAAATGTCAAAGCGAAAAATAATAATTATTATAAATTGATGTAACAAATTTTTCACCCTTAAGACACTGCCTGAAAACAGTAACAACATAACCTAAAAATAATAAATTAAAAAACATGAATATGTATAATATAAAATAAAACAAACATACCAGTCCTTGTCCATATCACAATCCCAAAAACAAAGTAAAAACTTTGCAAACTGGCAAAATATGTTATACAAGTGAACTTCCATCAAGGAAGTGAGTTCGGGTGCTCCGGAAGGGTAAGCACCTCCTGTCTAGCTAGCTTCACCCGTCACTTGCAAGTCAATTTTGAGAATGAAAGGAACAAAGAACTATGGTAAGTAAAATATATCCAGTATAAGTTGGGATACAGTGACTACATACTTATCAACAATATTGTGATGACGGCCATAAAACTTTTTAAGGGCCCTGATTAGCCTAGGCTTGCAATATCCTTGTGTCAACAATTTAATTGTAAGTAATTTGCTTCGTTGCAGAAAGTTCCCATAGTGGGAACAAGCTCTACCGAACCGTATTAACTGTGAAACATATACACCATACGCAGGAGAAGCAAGGATATTACTGCAAAGAAACGGTAAGTTGACAATAGAAAAATTGAAGTCATCACGTTTGTCGTATAGCTTCAGATGTAACCTTTCATGGGTGTCATATTGAGGTATAAGTCCAAATATGAAGCAGAACATGGAGAATCTGTCGTGTCTTTTATTTCAAGCTCACTTGGATAGATGACATTCACATATTCTCCAAATTTGTGATTATTTAGAGAAAGAACGTCATATATATTCTGTATGTGTTTTTGAATGATTTAGCGACAGTCTTTTTTCCAGATTTGACAAGGTTCTGTAAAAATTCTGATTCATATGGATAAAGAAACAAATCAGCAAGCAAAGGTGCCCAGTTTGTGCCCATTGGTATACCGATTGTTTGTTGAAAGATAATATTGCCAAACACAACAAATATGTTGCCTATCAAAAACTCTTACATTTTGTTGATGGTATCTTCAGTATACTTTTGTTTGCAGTCTGTATTGTGTTTTACAAAATAACCAGAATCCCTGTTGAGCGCTAGATATTTATATCTTGGTTTACCGTTCTTGTAAAAGAATGAAAAAACGATTTGTTTTAGACGTTCTTTCAATTTAGCATGAAGGTAGTGGTGTAAAGGGTAGAAAAATCAAAAGTTTTTATTCTTTTTACCGAAGATAGAGTATTAGAGACAAAATGGTCAAGTAGTTCTTTAGAATTTTTGAGAATCCACATTTGGTTGATGCCAGATGTAGATATATATAGCACAAATACCAGTTGAATTTTTAGAATAGACTTTATCTGAATAAGTCTGAAGGCCATCTTTGACGACTGTCAAAATTTGTGTTAGAATTACAGATAATGATTTAGTAGTACATTTAGAGGAACCTGCTATATATCTTTCCTTGTATTGCTTCTTGTGAAGTTTTGGAATCCAACACAAGTAAGGCAGGTCAAGTTCTTCCTGTTTTAAATTGATACCAAAAGACTCAAGGACTCCCCTATGATTGGAAAGAACTTTATCTTTGGTAAAATTAGTTTTGGTATAAGAAGGATTCTCCGATATACTTTATAAACCAAGCTCATTAATAAGACATTCAACATAGAATTTCTTACAAACGAAAATAATGTTATTAGAAGCTTTATCAGCCGGGCCTGTTATGTATGTCAGTAAGGATTGCAGAAACCTCAGAGTCCCTGAGCGCTAAAAAGGGTTTAGTACCCATAGACCCATTAAGTTTTGCAATCCTTGACTTGACAAAATTTCTAATTGTCCTTATCCAGTCGGATAAAGTATCAAGCTCTACGTCTTCTAATTTAGCCCAACCTCTAGCATACTCTTCAACAGAACCAATAATAATTTTGAATTTCTGTCCCCAAGTAAAAGGTTGAGCCTCCCGGTATTTAGGGCCTTTTGAAAGAAGACATCTTAATTTAGTATTCTCAATAATATTGAGATTACCTGTTACTACATGCCCAGCTGGTTTATAAATATATAAGGACGCTGAGCAAGAGCAGGTAGGTGGAGAAAAGTTATGAAAGTTTAGGCACTGCAAAGTATGTTTATAGTTGAAAATTTTGGATGCAATGGGTTTATTGTAGGAGTAAGAAATTAGAGGTGGCGAGTTATATTTGAAATAAGTAGGGACCTTAGATTGTACTACTTTGTTAAGTAGTATATAAGAAATACTAATAGCATCTATGCCTTTGTTTGCATAATGTAATTTAAGAAATTGGCGACGGTTGTCGTCCTGTATATTGTGTTCCTGAGTGGGTTTAAATAACCTTTTGAATGCAATATCCATGATGATAGCGTTAAGTTTAAACTCTGGTGTATTGAAATCTGTCGTAGTTTTGTAAATGTATTCTTCTTGTAACTGATTTAGACGGGAAAGTGGTAAAGAGTACAGTTTGGTACGAATATGGTGTAATATATTAAAGTAAAATTTTAAAGATAAAAAATTAAAAAATATTTTTTCTCACCAGGTGTTAAATATGTAATAAAAATGAAGCGACTTTTTTTTAAAATTAAAGAAGAAGATTTGAATCTATTGATTTTAACAGGACGTGCTTTATAAATATATATTAAAACTTTTATCATCTTGAGTTTTTTTGTTTTTTTTTGTGTCATTTACAATTAAATTTTTATGACACAAAGTAACTAGATTCCACTACCTCTACAAAGAATGGAATATAGTAAAGTGTTGAATATTTTCTGAATAATATCGTCAGACTTTCAAAGATCGTAATACATGAATGCCTTTTTTGACTTAGATGAAGTCAACATATGACAGATATAATAGCCAAATTTTTGCTAGTCATATTTAACAGTTCAGTCGAAGTCCAAGGATCCAACATAACAAATGTTGGTCTCAAATTCAGTCAATTTTTTTTTAATAGAAGATGTTGAATTGTCATAAGTCAAAGTTTTGAATTGTAACTGAGCGATACAAAAGATCGAACGTAAAAAGATCATCTTTTTTTCTTCACAGGTATCTGAAATACCGTTCATTATTATAATAATTGATATGATTTAAAACTGTTGATATAAAATAATAATCAGTGTTATATTTCCGGCACTTTTAGCCTTATTATCCCATTATTATATATTTAAAAAAACCCGCACTTTTACTCATCAAAGTATGAATGGTTGAACTAAACAATGTGAGAGAGTGTTAATCAATTTTTAATTGAGAACATGTCAACAATCGTTTGACAAGTTTTGTTCGAGATCCACATATATTGTGTTTGACATATTAATTAATAAATCAAAAAAGATTACACATACGCACCTTCTTCATCACAGATGCATGACCTACTGCCTAAGGCATCATTGTTTCTCATATATACTGTACATGTCATTTAGATACTAGTATTTTATTAACTTGAGTGGTTCTAATGCTCTTATCACAGTTCTATCAATGGTGTCTTTGACAGCTTTTAATAATTGGTTGGGCCAATGAGAGTACTCAATGAAAAATGTTTTTGTCAAGGGGCACTTTACTTTACAAACTGTCAACTTATTGTTATTTGAAAATGACTGAATGACTGCCATCAATTTCGATACATTTTACTCATGATGTAAATGTTTGGTGGGAGAAATATACAACCAGGCTATTAATAAATCACATGAAAGACGATGATTTAACAAATTCCCATATACATAATCAATTTGCAGTCATATTAAAATTCTCTCAGTTAATTTTATCGTATACAATTATTTACGTATCAACTGATAGCAATAAAACAAACATACCAGTCCGTGTCCACATCACAATCGGTTAGCCTTGTTGGAATAACCAACATAAGTTTACGATTTCTCGAAAGAAAAAACTGCCGATTACGTTGCAAATTGACGCGATTCACAAAATAATGTTAGTTGCCTTAAAACGCATATTTGGAGCCTTGGTGGCCGCCTGAGTTCAATTTCTTCTCTGGCATATCCTAGTGTAAAACAGTTTGTCAGTATGTTTTGCTTGATTACGCTGCGGGTGCAAACAGAATACTTTAGCAACCGCATATGATGTAGACCACAACAAATCTTACAATCTTCTATGTTTATAACTAACGGTCAATAATTTTAGAGTCACTACATTTGTGACAGTTAATTATGTTTCCTGTTTATAGGAAATCCAATCAATTTGAATTAAGTTTGGTTAATTTTTACTTGATGTTTATTCGTACATTTGTTGTAGTCTGAAATCAACAGGCACATCTGCGATAAACAAAGAACATTTATGCAAATAGTGAAAAAGTGACATATTTGTGATTTTACATGTTGAAAAAAGGAAAATGGCGAAGACTTTTTGGCATACGTATAAATTGTCAACAAGAACAATGCCCCGGTTAAAACGTTGTTATTTTCTAATGTTTATCCAAATACCAGCAGCAGTTTCTCCTCAACAGAAATACGTTATGGTGATCGCAGATACGCATAGCGATTTTAGTTATGACTAGATATATAAGTAAGTGGAAAATACTAAATTTTATGAAATTTTATCGGACAAAAAGTCAACCTGATTTCGCGCTAAAACAAGGCAGACCGAAATGTATAATTATAGATTAAAACTCAAGAACATATGTTTTGCTTTAGGTGTTTTATGTTATATTGTGTTCATGTTAGCTCTAAGTATTACCAAGCACATTTTAATTATTTATTATTATCAATAAATTCAAACAAGAGTCTAATTTAATGCTTTATTTGAGAAGCATTCGAAAATTTGTTCCGCTTCATCATTATCTGAGACATATTGTCACGAAATACAAATATTAAACTGGTTAGGATTCAGATTTATGAGGCTGATAACAAACTTGAAGCATCAAATTGAGTATTAATTTCAGATAATTGGTTTGATTTAAATCAAGAGCAAAATCACATTGAAACTTCCGTTTTCATGTTGACAGGAAAATTCACTTCTGATAATTTTAATTACAGGACTTAAAATAATTTAATCGGATACATTTAGAACCTTGAACTTTCCTCAGATATATTTAATAAACAAATTTTTTTGTTCAAAGTGAAATAAAAAAGGATGTGTGTATTTTATTTCGCATTAAAACGCAATATATTGAAGTCTTGGTCATCGTCGTTATCGACAACGTTTGTCGACATTGATAAGGAATGTTTTTATTATTTTTTGGGAAATTTTGATATTATATTCTTCTTTATGTAGATCAGATATCAAAACTCACCATGTTGAATGGGTGATTTTTAGGGACAGGATGACTCGAAGAGAAAAGCCAAAATTATGATAAAAAAAATACGAACTTGTTTGCGAAATCTGTTTTTCCTGTATCGAGAAACTAGATATATTTTTATTGAAACACAAGACACATAATCTTTTAAAAACCATGATTTTGTAGGGTATAATTTAAGATTAATTAATTTTCAACTGCTTGGTTTGTGTTTATTATCTATCATACTTTTCGGCCTAAGTGTGACTGATGAGGAATGATTTTCCGAAATGTGGATATCTGGCACATCAAAATTTATTCATGTATTTTTGTGAAATATTTACAAATAAGACGTTAAAATAATCTAATTCAAAAGATCATGAACATAACATTTTGACTAGCTCCTTGCCTCATTCGAGGAAGATTCTAGTGTAAAAAAGTGTTGTTATGTCCCTTCTCAAAGGTTAGTTTTTTTACCCGGTGCTCTATATTTCTCAATAAAAATTCATCTCGATACAAGTGAAAAAATCTTGACTTGGACTTTAAAGACTTTTATTAAACTAAGCTTAGTTCATGTGAAAAGAAAGAGGCCTGGATGCTGTTTCGCATCACATGCAATGTGCAGACCTTTTGTTATTTAAAAAAGAATTGAAAATCTTCACGTGGAAATGCTTTAATATGAAAAAGGAAATCTTGCAAAAAACCGCGTGATTTGAAAAATAAATTACAAACTTCACTTATCATCCTTAATCAGTAATAAAGGGTTACTAGTTAACTGGATTATAGATGTTTTACGCCTCAGTTAAAATTCTTTCACTTATATCGAGGCGTCAGATTAAAATGGTTAAAAACCGAAGTGACCATAGAAAACTACGGACCATTTGTCAAGGAAATGTCAAACTTTTTCACAAAAGGATCATTCACATTAGAATTCGAAACAAGCCAGCGTCGAAAACGCGTGCCTAACACCACTAAGCTTATCGGATAACTTTTTGGAAATTAGCTTTACTCTGGAAAATTTATGCTTTTTACGGTCTTGCAAAAACCTTTATTTTTTAGGAAAGCTTTTCGTTCTAAACTGATAAAACTTTTAACTAAAAATGTTTTTGATTTAATCAAATACATCTGTTTGCCAGGTTGTCTTTGTTTTATGAATGGCGGGGTAGCAGATACAACATTATTTATGATAGTAATTCGGATTATAGAAAATTGAGCATTTATAAAGATTTATTGGTTGAATGGATGAGTTTCTACGTCCAGGTAAAATATATTTAACTTATGTCGAGAAGTCATCAGCTATAGTTGAAGTACCAGAAATGTTGGTCTTTGTATTACACTAAGAGTAATATTCATGGATGGTTACCTAAAGTTCTACGTCTATCGTTACATTAGGCATCTGTTTAAAGCCTTCCTGTCCAAAGGACTCTATGACTTCAAATTTTTCTACCCATTTAAAGTCTTGGTCATACCCCGACCTGGGTTTTAACCCATACCACTCAAATACGATAACCGTAAAAAAATGAAGAAAGAAGTAATTGTTTAGTTGTTTAAAGGTATTTCGGTATTTTTGCAATTGTCACTTGGTTTGAAAAGCTATTTAAAAACGTACGATTATAATACCTAATAAAAGCTAATAAAACAATACATAAAAGCGGAGTGGTTAAATAGTTCGTTAAATAAAACATTCATTACAAAATAGTGTTGTCCTTTTGTATTAATGTTTCTAAATGTTCGAGAACGGATAATGTTTATCCATTTCAAAAAAAATAAATGATAAATGTTTTTTGCACTACTTTAGGACATAAATGTGAACAACCACGTATATGACTTCTGCTTTAGAGAAATTATAAAATAATGATGTTTCATATATGTTTTCGATACATTATTTCCGTTTTTTATATTTGTAATCAATGATGGTTTGTTAGGCTAAAATGCCTGTTATATGAAAAATTGATGTTATTTGTCACCAAGTAAAGATATACTTGCTTATTAGTCGGTTAATATTGTTACGATTATCGAAGAAACAACTATAATAAATATCACTTTGTTTCGGAATTGGATCTGACATTTTTATGTCATTGGAGTTTGGAAAAATGTTACCATATTTTTCTAAAAGATACACATGATAAAAAGGCATCTTTAAAGATCCTTAAAGCCTCCTTAAAGCTGCCTTAAATGTCCCTTTAAGGATCTTTAAGGGGGCTTTAAGGGTCCTTAAATATGCCTTTAAGGAGTCTATAAGGACTCCTTAAAGATCCTTAATGGAACTGAAATTTTAAGTATCTTTAAGGAGGCTTTAAAGATCTTTAAGGAAAAATTTTTATTTTTCCTTTTTTAAAAAAAAGCAATGAAATGTTTTTTATCATTATCTTTTTTAAAATTTTATTTAAAAAAAAACTATTGCATTTATTATTTTTGAAAAAATAAAGTGATAATAAATTAATTTTCTTTATATTTTTCTTCTTCTCAAGTTTTTAAATTTATTTCTTTAATTTTATTTTATTTATTTATTACATTATGTGGTCTGATTGGATTTTAATTAACTAAATAGCAATTACAAGAAATTTTATAATTAAAATTTTCATTTGTTATCCGCTCTCACTGGGATTTGAACCCTGGTCCCTCAAGTTAGGAGTTCATCACCTTACCTTTGTGGCTATGGAAGAGATGATCCTGATGTTGATAATTATAAATATGTCTCTAACAATATGCAAATGAGATCACGTGACTGAAAGAAAGCAAGTGGACATTTTTCATTTATTTGTTAAAATTTTTTATATTTCTATTAAAATATCTTTTACAACAAAAGAATCAAATTAATTTTATTTATTTATTTTTATACAAATTTTATATATAATTTGCTGCAGTCATCATTTTTATCTATATTTAGAATTTTAATTGCATTAGATAAAATATGTGTTGATAGGAATGCATTCCAAAATTTACCTGTAATATACTAGTATATCTAACATCAATCAGCAAGATGGTGTTTGATGATCAAGTGAATTAATCACTTAATTATTTAATGTTGATGACATCTGTTCTTTCTAACTCCTTTTACTTGAAAATTATTATTATTTATATGTAATAATTAGAGATGTAATTGATACAGAAGAAGCAGTATGTTAACTGTGCAAACAGCTTTAAATTAAATAATTGGCCATAATGTCCTAAATAAATAAATAAATAGATAGATAGGTAAATGAATGAATAAATAACCGTCAAGTTGCAAATTAAATATTAAATACAGAAAGAGATAATAGTCAGAAATTGAATATATAGAGAGGGAGAGCTGGTTTTTTTTTAAATTCATTTACGGGCAAGTCAAGAATTCAATGTACGAGAGAGAGAGAGAGAGAGAGAGAACTGATTACATTGAGGGAGAGACAGATAAGGGGCATCAGCAGAAACTAAACATTTTAAAGAACGAGATATAAGGAACTGAATATGCTGAGAGAGAGAGAGAGAGAGAGAGAGAGAGAGAGAGAGAGAAAGAGAGGGGGTTAGCGGAAACTGAATATTTTAGAGAGGGAGACAGAGTAATATCCACTTGTGTTTCAGAGAGAGAGAGCAGACTAAATATGCTCAGAGAGAGAGAAGGGGGGTTCAGTGCAAACAATTTAAGAGACAGAACAAGATCGGGAAGCGAATACATTGAGAGAGAGAGAGAGAGAGCGAGAGAGAGAGAGGGGGTTATCGCCGTTATTCCACTGCACTCCATCTTCACTGCAGAAATTCACATCCAACTGGGTAAAGTTTGTCAGTTAATGGTTATCTTCTGTGACTGGTTTCTTACTTTAATATGTTCACTTCATAACTTGTTCATGTTTGAAAAGAATAACCTTTTCTCTAATGTTCTTATTTTGTTTTAAATATTTACTTTACCAACTCTTTTTCATTAAGAATTAAAATTATTCGAAATCCGATATCATCATGTGTCACTAATGAGTTCCATATATGTCAATTCAAAGACACTTAAATGTGCTCGCTCTCTCTCTTTCTCTCTCTCTCATGCTTTATTTGCATATGTGCATAACACTATCCCTCCCCCCCTAAAAAATAAAATAAAATAAAATATAAGACATGCTTAGATTATTTTGCGATTACTTTTATTTCTTTAGTTAATGTATGTTTTAATATTTAAATTGTCTCTTAAAATCACTTCCAAAACCACACCTTTATTTTCAACACCCAGAGTTCAGGGTTAGGTAATCATTTAAACATGTAATTTGACTTGATAGTGATCTCCTACCTAGATAAAAAAACTGCAAATCAAAGTCAAAAGCCGCGAGTGAAATCACCTGGGATCGATAATCAAACGAGTACCGCTGTATACAATTAACAAATACCGTTAATTACTTATGCTTACTGCCGATCTGATTAAAACACGGGTTGTTTATGTGAACTGTGAAAACTGCACTTTTTTTATCAAACTCATTTATGAATTAAGAATTAAGTATTTTTAGGAAAAGACATACGGCTCCTCTACAAAAACTTAATGTAGAAACTAGAATTCAGACAGGCGTTATCTATGTCTCCTTTGTTGTATAAACTATAAAAATTCAAAATATACTTAAAACAAATCATACTTTTCAACTGAATGAATGTAATAGGCATCGTTACATTAATAATTAAAAAAAAATTGAGTTTTTTATGATGAGACATCTTTAAGGATCCTTAAATATGTCCTTAAAGATCCTTAAAATTTCAGTTCCATTAAGGATCTTAAAGGATCCTTGAATATGTCCTTAAAGAGCACTTTAAGGTCCCTTAATGATGGAATGGCTTTAAGGAGGCTTTAAGGCCCCTATAAGGATCTTTAAGGACATATTTAAGGATCTTTAATGATCATTAAAGATCCTTAAAGGAGGTGGTTGGTCTTGTGATATCTATAAGTTTGTATTTGATTTCAATTACAAAAATATGAGATATACCGAAAATGTATTGCTACTCATATATGATTAATTTACTGAGTTCTAACTTTGATACAATTTAAAGCCTAATGCATCAAAATACATTGTAATAAATATGGATTTTATTAAACTAATTTCTAAATGAGATACAACGATTTGAAATGCTGGTAATCTTTTTCCTTTGTAGCCAGGCATTTCGAAAAAAAAAAGTTTGAATAATAAACGACTTCAATTAAAACACAGAGAAGCTTTCCAACAACATAAAAAAAACTACATCTTGCATTTTAAACTTGATACAAATTATGGGTTATTTTTTTTATTCTAGTGCTAATTCCAACTAGTCTGGCTTTGAATTGAATCTTGGTTTTTCATAAAAATGTTGGGTAAAATGTGTACATGCCAATGAGTATTTATAATCTGTATAATTAAAAAATCCATTCATTTTCTCTCTCTCTCTCCAATTGACGTAGAAACTTAATAATGCCAATGATTTAAGCAAACAAGTTGCAATGTAAAATTTAGTTTATGATACAAAGTATTTTTAACATGGTTTTATAAAATACTTTTGGTTTTCGTTGAAATTTTTTTTTGAAATAAATATAAAACGTTTACAATGTATATTGCAGCTAATGATGAATTGCATACAGTGGACATGCTTTTTAGCATAAGATGTCAATTTCTGTTTGCCGTTACAGTGTTTTATCTGAGAAATAAAATTATATACATGATCCTACCACATGTTCTTTTACATAATGTAACCAAGTTAATGATGATCACCTTTGTAATAAAAGCCCCCTATTGCTGAGGGATCGAAAGCGCGCATTTGAATTATATTGTCACTCATTAGTTAGGTTTTAACCTAATTCGGGAAAGATTCTTGTTTTAAAAAAAGTGCTGTATGTCCCTTGTCGAAGGGCAGTGGTTTTTACCCGGTGCACTGTATTGTACTTTATAAAAGATATTACATTTAACTGTGGAGTGGTAAAATAGTTCGTTCAATAAAATATAACAATTTATAAAATAGTATTGTTCTTCTATATTGATTTCGATTAATGTTTGAGAACGCATAATATTTAACCACTTCAAATAGGACATATAAAGATAAATGTTTTTGCACTACCCAGGACATAATTGAAAACGACCAAGAAAATCACCTCTGCTTTAGAGAAATTATAAAATAATAATATTTCATATATGTTTTCTATATATTATTTCCGTTGCTTATATCTGTAATCGATGATGGTTTGTTAGGCTGAAATTCCTGTTAAAAGAAAAATTGATGTTATTTGTCACCAAATATAGATATACTTGCTTATAAGTCGGTTAATGTTCTTGTGATAATCGAAAAAACATCCAATGTAATAAATATAACTTTGTTACTAAATTAGGTATAACATTTTCCTGTTATTGAAGTAATGTGGAATTTAATGTTTTTTTCTAACATATATCTATATGTTAGTATTTGATTTCAATTTCAAATTTTATTATTTTAAAGCCGAATGCATCAAAATACATTGTAATGAATATTGATTTTATATGAAATCATTTCTAAATGAGACACAACGATTGAAATGCTCGTAAACTTTTTATGTAATCGTAGATTCAGAAAAAAATTGTTTGTTGGATAATATACGACTTCAATTAAAACATTGAGAAATTTTCCAACAACATAAAAAATTAGATACTGTTTTTTAAAAGCTTAATAGAAAATTATTGGTTATTTTTCATTCTTATGCTTGTTCCAACAAGTCTGCTTTTTAGGATTGAAGCTTTTCACCAAAGGTTGGGCAATATATGCAGATTCTGTGTGCCGTTATAGCGGTTTTATCTGAGTAATAAAATTTTATAAAAAATCCTGTCAGATGTTTTTTACATAATGTAAGCGAGTTAAGGATGATCACTTTTGTGATAAAAGCCCCCTATTGCTGACTGATTGAAAGCGCGCAGTTTGAATTATATTGTCACTCATTCGTTAGGTTCTAACCTAATTCGGGGAAGATAGTGTAAAATATTTTGGTCATGTCTCTTCTCCAAGGTCAGTGGTTTTTACCCGGTGCTATGTGTTTCTCACTATTCATAAAATGACCATCTCGATATAAGTGAAAGAATCTTGACTTGTCCGTTAATGACTTTAATTAATCAAAGTTCAGTTTTTCAGACTTTTCTACAACAGGATCATCCCAATAACAATACGAAACAGGTCAGAGTCGTTTCGATCAGTAAACGCGCGCTTTTCACCTACTAGACCATCGGATCACTTGAAGAATTAGCTTTACTCGGGGAATTTATGCTATTTACAGTCATGAAAAAAATCTTTGTTATTCAAGAAATCTTCGCTTCTTTTTAAACTGATAAAACATTTGACTAAAATTAAAATGATTTTATTTAATCAGATCCATCTGTTTGCCAGATTGCCTTTTTTCATGAATGGCGAAAAAGCAAATACATCGTTATTCAGGATTAAAATTCAGAACATAAAAAATGAAGCATGAGAAAAGATTGATTTGTTGAATGGATGGGGTTTTACAACCAAGTAAAATATAACTAACTTATGCCGAGACGTGACTAGCGATAGATGAAGTGACAGAAATGTTCGCCTTTGCATTGCGCCAAGGGTAATATTAAGGGTGGGTTCTTCAACGTTCCGCGCCTTTTGTGACACAGGATATCTATTTGAAGGCCTTCTCGAAAGAACTTCGTGACTTCAATTTTGAACTACCTCTTTATTAGCCAGATCCCGACCTTTCAAATAAGATGCAAGCACAATAACCAAAAGAATGAAGAAAAGAGTAGTTGTTTAGTTATTTAAAGGTATTCGGGTATTATTATAATTGTTCTTGGTTTGAATGCAAAAAACGTACGAACATTATACCAAGAAACATGCTTTTTTTTTTTTTTTTTTTTTTAAATGCTAAGCTATAAAAAGCGATACATAAAACTGCGGAGTGGTAAAAAGTTGGTTGAATAAAACATAAATAACAATTTTTAATGTTGACAAATGTTCGAGAACGGATAATGTTTATCCACTTCAAAAAGACAAATGATAAAATGTTTTTACACTACTTCAGGACAAAAATATTAACAACCACGTAAATCACTTCTGCTTTAGAGAAATTATAAAATAATGATATTATTTTCGTTTGTTATATTTGTAATCCATGAGGCTAAATGTCTGTTATATGCAAAATTGATATTATTTGTCATCAAGAACAAATATTTAGCTTACTGTAAACCGTGAACATTTAGCGGCTGTTTTATTTTAGCGCAATTATCGAAGAGTTCAACCGCTAAAATAATACTGTCGCTAAAACTTTACATAACTAACGGGCAAATACTAACGGTCCCCGAAAGTCTATGATAATGTTTAATTGCTATATTTTGCCTACCCCCGTCATATAACCATATTAACGATCAAAGCCAAAAACATGTTTTTAATCACATTTAATTCAATCTATATCGATGTACACAAACATAAAACCAACAATAAGTTTTATCACTTATGATCAGTCCAACGAGTCCTTTTCAGTTTAAGCTAAAAGAGAATAATATGCGCACTCTCATTAAATTAAAATTGAATAAAATCCGAGTTACTAAATCAGAAATGACATTTTTCGGTCATTGAAGTAATGTGGAATGTAATCATATTTTTCTAAAATATATTTATATGTTGGTATTTGATTTCAATTAGAACAAAACTAAACTATGCAGAAGATGTCAATCTGTCCCTAAACGGTTCATTTAAAAAAAACAAAAAAAAAAAAAAAACCATTGAAATATGACGAAAATGTAGGCCTTATCCCTAAACGATTACTTTAGTGGTTTTCACATTTAATACATTTTAAAGTCGAATGCATCAAAATAGATTGAAATAAATATTGATTGTATATAATATAATTCTAGATGAGATACAACAATTTGCAATGCTTGTAATCTGTTTTTTTTTTTTTTTTTTTGGGTGGGGGGGGATAATATACGATTTCAGTTAAAATATTGAGAAGCTCAGCAACAACCAATCAAAAAAAAACTAGATATCGCATTTCAAACTCGATAAAAAATTACGTGCAATGTTTTCATTCTAATACTGGTTTCGACTAGTCAGCTATTTAGGAAATTTACTTGGATCTTCACCGAAGATTGGGGGAAAACATGTACATATTAATGACTATTTATAATCTGTATAATCTCTCTCTCTCTCTCTCTCTCTCTCTCTCTCCAAATTGACGAAGGTGCTTATTAATTGTAAAAAGTTTGAGTTAACAAAGTTTGAATATAAAGCCCAAGCTTACAGTGCCTGTCGCCGCTAAGGTTAAATTCATACAAAGTATTTTTAACATGTCTATATAAATACGTTTTGATCTTGTGATCTTGCATTTAAAAACTGTGCTGACCCTTCATTATATCGGTTATTTTCAATTTTAATGCCAGCTTTATTAACCAAATATCATGTTAGCATATTGCAGAGCAGGTTGTAATCGTGTGTCGCTGACACCTTTTTTGAAACTACTCTGATTTCTTTTGAGCAGTTTTTAATATATGACTTGAACGATAGCATATATTGGCTAATATTAATATACATTGTTTTGCCGTCGCCAAAGCGACGATAGGTTAGTAATGACGTCACTTCGTTTCACGACTTAAAATTACATATCTTTAAATTAATTTGTGAAGATATATACCAAAAGCAATGTATAAAAAAGAGTTTGTGGTTGGTGGAAATTTGTTTAAAATATCACATCAAGCTATTTGTGACAATTTTTATAAATCTCTAGGATTTATTTAAGTACAAGTTCTTGTGGTGCGTGAGTGTGCAAGAGTTTCTGATCTGCACTACAATTATGTGACTTATGACACCATGTCGCAGATGAAAACAGCAGAACATTCAATTTATAAAAATACTTATGAAAAACTTGAGATCAATCAGACATTTGGAAACCTTTCATATAAATGCACTGAAATGAAATTCTCTTTATAGTATTTATGACCTTGACATTTAACCTAATGATCTTATTTGTTATCTCATGCGATGTCTTATCAAAGAGAATAAGCTGACTTTGTGTCTTTAAATGCACATAAAAATAATAGCGTATTCTTCATTATACACATTTTGAAAAAAAAAAAACAATTATTTTATATTGTTTTTATATTCTTTTATCTGCAATCCATAAGTAGTTGTTAGGAAAAATGATTTAGCTATCTTAAGTTTCTGACCTCCGGTTTAAAGTCATTTATATTGTAATGGTTATCGTAGGCTAAGTAATAAAATAAAACTGATATATTCTTCTATATATGATTAAGAGTGTATACAATTTCAATTTATTCAACTAAGTATTTCGAAACAAATTAACCTATTGATATCCACTTTCATCTTGAAAGGAATAGAGTTATATGACTTATGCAATACGATAATTACATTTTAATTTGAATGTAACATGAAACTGGGTATGAAGACAAATGATTACTGAAAGACAAAAACGTCAATTGCGTTACAAAAAGAGACTATCTAAAGTGAAATATAATAAATATCAATTATATAAATCCCATCGTTATAACAAAGAAACACTATATATACTATTCGTTATTTATTATATTGCTGCTAGCTAGACAGCAGGTGCTTGTCATTTTGGAAGCACCCGGCCCAACCACCTTCATGGAAGTTCATTTATAACTTAAAAGTTATAAATTTAAAGTTAAACTTTATATCTTAAAAGTACCCCAACAGTGTGTATGATACAATATAAAATCTGTCTATTTGAGTTTCAAAATATGGAGAATATATCACTTTAAAACAGGACATACAACTAAAAAATTTCCAGGTGGTGGTGATTATCTTATACAGACGAAAATGACAAATATTCCAAAAAAAAAAACAGTATGCAACTGAAATGGTCGACTCCCCTCGAAAAATGTTAAAACAAGTGCTTGATAAAACTGATAAAAATGCACAAAGTTTGTTTAATCAATATAATAAGTACGGCATGGTTTGTTCTCATGAGTCTGATATATGGTTTACGTTCAAGCCACTTTTAAAACGTACCTTTACCAGTTTTTGATCCGACATATGCCATACAAAACACTCCTGCTGTTTGAGGGCGACGGCCATTAGCATCCTAATAAACTGGGGTACGAAGAACGGCATAAATATTTATGTCGAACTATAAATTGAAGCTTCTCTCTATCTTACAACAGAACTGTCTCAACGTAACACAAAAAACGTCTTAGTAACTCATTGTCGGAATTAACTCACCTAGCAAATAATTTAAAACTAAATCAGCTGTAGTTCTACCGCGCCTAACTGGCTGACAATCTAGGTCTCACCATGCAGTCAGTTCCTTAAGTTCTACGAAAAATAATGACAGAAACTATAACTTCCCAAATCAGGTAACACTTCCGTCATCCAATAAATTCACTCATGGTTTCTTTGCAAATTTAAATTTCTCGTACTGCACTTTAAATTTCTCAAACTGACAGTGAGAGTGAAATGTCAAATTCGTGTCAATCTTCGAAACTATTCACTCGTTCGTCATCTGCCCTGGTAGCATATTTTTATTATCAATGGTAAAAAAAAGGATGTCATCTGTATTAACGAAAGTTCTGTGTCCTTGTGTTTGGTAAAATGTTTTTAAACAAGTTTTAGAATATTTACCGGTTGGATCGGCGAAAATTACATAACTCCCTGTATTCTATTTTAAAAAGCAATTTTAAAAAGTCGATAAATTAGTTATGTATATGTATGCTTATGGGCACTGTTGTGTGGAATCTTATTATACATATTCCTTTAATATTATACTTTGCAGTAAATGCTGTGTTTAGGATTAGTGAAAAAACGTATATAATATTTTTATGTACTCATACACTTAAAAAGTTTTCCTGAAGTTTTTTTTTTTTACAAATTCTCTTTTATGTCTTTGATCTTTCTTTATTATGTAGCTTCGCATGTTTACTTTAAAAAGAACGATAAGATTTCCTGCATTTTTGTCAGCAATTTGCCTGCTGATAAAATGAGTGCTCAATCTAAAGTCTGTATACAAGATTTTGTCATCCACGTTTCCTCATTTTTTGTGAAGTATTGTTTATAAAAGCAACTTCTCTTAGAAAAAAACCCAAGGTGCACAGGCCGGGTTGCACGATGATATTTTATATGTTAGATAAGTCCAAGACCCATAATTTTGTCAAAAATTCGTGAGCAGGAACAACTTGACTTGTAACTCGTTATGGTTTACATGCATGCAAAATTTGAGTTTTATATCGGCAGGGTTTGTTTCAAATCTGTCAACTAATATTTTAAAGGAATTTTCTAAGTCAGTCGCATAATTTTACCACAAATTAGTGAAGCGGAACCAAAATTAAGCTTGATCTGTAACTCATGATTATAGATTTGCATATCAAAGTTGGGGTGAATATCAGCAGGCTATAAAAAGTTAGGAAAACTAATATTTTAAAGAATTCTCTAAGAGCAAGGCCTACAGGTTTCACCAAAGATTCAGTAATCCGAAACGAATCTTAAACTTGTTCTGTAACTAATGATGATAGACTCATACCAAATTTTTGGGTCAATATCTGCAAGGATTTAAGCAAAAGATCTGAAAAAATGGTGCCGACGGAACGCTTGTAACGCCGCATATCGGTGTTGCCACATTTATAAACGTATTGCAACGCGTCTATGCGGGGAATTGCAACGCATAAAGAGAATGCTTTTATGCGATAAAAAGGCTACCTTCCTTCAAAACACGAAACGATATTACCCTTCACTATCATCATCTTCACCTCCATCATCATCACCACCTTCACTAAAAACACCGTGTGTGCCGTCTAAATACTACATGTACCTACATATATTTTCATGAAAATTAAAAATCAGCAGTTGCAGAGGAAATGTTTTTGGCGTAAAGAAGTTAATCATTATCGCAAATAATTTTCATCAACACCATCATCATCGTTATAACCTTATTATATCATCATCATATTCATTAAGATCAACTTAAAAACCACCATCACAATCGTCCTCTTTATCATCTTACGTTATTATTATTATAACTATTGTCATCATTATTATAAACCTTTTTACAATGGCATGAAAACAGCATTGCTATTAAGAACAGACTAGAGGACGTAAAAGCCGCAAAGTCGAAATTCTGCCAAAATCACAATTAAACGGCCATCAACATTACAGTCACTACCGCTACCGCGATTGGCACCCTCGTTTTCGTCGTCGACAGTACCATCGACGTCGCCGTCGACAGTAATCGTCGCCCTCTCATCGTCCCCGTCCTCCACCTCCTCATTACAATAATTATCATCAACAACAATATACATTCTCAATTATAAAATTGTTACCGTCGTCGTCATCATCATCATTAATGTCACTCCCACCGTTGTTGTCGAGAAATGATGTCTTTTTAAGATTCGTACGAAGTCGTTAAAGTTATCTTCTTTATGCGTCAAAAAGGCATCCTTGCGTCGCATAAAAGCAAAACGGTCTTTATGCGTTGAACACCGCCGAATAAACGTAGCCAACCTCTTTATGACGCGTTTATGCGTAATCAACGCTATGCGGCGTTACAACGCCCGGCCACCCTCGTGCTCGTCCGCATCATCAAATTAATAACAACACCGTTGTAACTCAGTAAACCCCATTTGAAATATATAATATGTAATATCTTTGTTTCTTTAGGCACTGCACTATAAGTTTCATGAATATTTGAAAAACGAACTCTATGCTCTTGAGATTTTGCAATAAGATTTTTAAAGAAATGAATCTGTCAGACTTCATGTATTTGAATTATTTATATATGTTTTATATAACGGGTAAACAGTACGATACAATAAAGATTTTATTCATTGATATAAACATATATAAGCTATGGGCCAAAATTATTTTGTAATTTTAGAAGACGATGAAATTAATTTTTCTAGATTCCTAATACATGTTATCAGGAAAATCGGGTTATGTTTCTTTTCTACCGAGATTAAATTCTGCCAATGTCCTACTTTAGCCCCTGTTAAAAAAGTACTATGTTGTATAAAATCTAATCCTGGTTACTATGTTATGGCAAACAGATTACATTTATATTTACATATAGACTAATGACAAAACAATTACATTTGTCCACTCAATGTACTTGTTAAGCAGTTCACTACATGAACTTGTCGAGCTTTCTACTTCATGAACTTGTCGAGCTTCTACTTCATGAACTTGTCGAGCAGTCCACAACATGAACCTGTCGAGCAGTCTACTACATGAACTTATCGAGCAGTCCACACCGTGAACTTCTTGAGCAGTCTACTACATGAACCTGTTGAGCAATTTACTACATGAACCTGTTGAGCAGTCTACTAAATGAACCTGTTAAGCAGTCGTCTACATGAACTTGTCGAGCAGTCTACTACATGAGTTTGTCGAGCAGTTTAATACATAAACATGTCGAGCAATCGACTGCATGAACTTTCCAAGAAGTCTACTACATAAACGTATCGGGCAGTCTACTACATCAACTTTTAGAGCTGTCAACTATATGAACTTGTTTAGAAGTTTTCTTTATTAACTTGTCGATCAGTTTGCTACATGAACTTGTCGAGCAGTCTACTACATGAACTTTTCGAGCAGTCTACTACATGAACTTGTCGAAAAGTCTGCAGCATGAACTTGTCAAGCAGTCTACTACATAAACGTATCGAGCAGTCTACATTATCTTGTCGAGCAGTCTACCACATGAGCTTGTCGAACAGCCTTCTTTATGAGTTTGTCGAGCAGCTTACTACATGAACTTGTCGAGCAGTCTACTTAATCGTCTACGAACTTGTTAAGCAGTCTACTAGATGAACTCATTGAGCAGTTCACTACCTGAACTTGTTGACTTGTTGTCGGTTTACTACATAAACTTGTCGAGCAGTCCAGTACATGATCTTTTTGAGCAGTCTACTACATGAACTTGTTGAGCATTCTACTACATGAACCTTTCGAGCAGTCCACTACATGAACTTGTCGAGAAGTCTGCGGCATAAACTTGTCAAGCAGTTTACTACATAAACGTATCGAGCAGTCTACATTTACGTATCGAGGAGTCTACTACATGAGCTTATCAAACAGTCTGCTACATGAACTTGTTGAGTAGTCTACTACATGAACTTGTCGAGCAGTTTACTACATGAGCTTGTCGAACAGTCTACTACATGAACTTGTTGAGCAGTCTACTACATGAACTTTTTGAGCAGTCCACTACATAGTTTTGTCGAGCAGTCTACTACATGAACTTTTCAAGCAGTGTACAACATAAACATATCGAGCAGTCTACTACATGAAGTTATCGAGCAGTCCACACCGTGAACTTCTTGAGCAGTCTACTACATGAACCTGTTGAGCAATCTACTACATGAACCTGTTGAGCAGTCTACTAAATGAACCTGTTAAGCAGTCGTCTACATGAACTTGTCGAGCAGTCTACTACATGAGTTTGTCGAGCAGTTTAATACATAAACATGTCGAGCAATCGACTGCATGAACTTTCCAAGAAGTCTACTACATAAACGTATCGGGCAGTCTACTACATGAACTTTTAGAGCTGTCAACTATATGAACTTGTTTAGAAGTTTTCTTTATTAACTTGTCGATCAGTTTGCTACATGAACTTGTCGAGCAGTCTACTACATGAGCTTGTCGAGCAGTCTACTACATGAACTTTTCGAGCAGTCTACTACATGAACTTGTCGAAAAGTCTGCAGCATGAACTTGTCAAGCAGTCTACTACATAAACGTATCGAGCAGTCTACATTATCTTGTCGAGCAGTCTACCACATGAGCTTGTCGAACAGCCTTCTTTATGAGTTTGTCGAGCAGCTTACTACATGAACTTGTCGAGCAGTCTACTTAATCGTCTACGAACTTGTTGAGCAGTCTACTAGATGAACTCATTGAGCAGTTCACTACCTGAACTTGTTGACTTGTTGTCGGTTTACTACATAAACTTGTCGAGCAGTCCAGTACATGATCTTTTTGAGCAGTCTACTACATGAACTTGTTGAGCATTCTACTACATGAACCTTTCGAGCAGTCCACTACATGAACTTGTCGAGAAGTCTGCGGCATAAACTTGTCAAGCAGTTTACTACATAAACGTATCGAGCAGTCTACATTTACGTATCGAGGAGTCTACTACATGAGCTTGTCAAACAGTCTGCTACATGAACTTGTTGAGTAGTCTACTACATGAACTTTTTGAGCTGTCCACTACATAGTTTTGTCGAGCAGTCTACTACATGAACTTTTCAAGCAGTGTACAACATAAACATATCGAGCAGTCTACTACATGAAGTTGTCGAGCAGTTTAGTACATAAACATGTCATGCAATCGACTGCATGAACTTTTCAAGCATGCTACTACATAAACGTATCGAGCAGTCTACTACATGAACTTTTAGAGCTGTCAACTATATGAACTTGTTTAGCAGTTTTCTTTATTAACTTGTCGATCAGTTTGCTACATGAACTTGTCGATCAGTTTGCTACATGAACTTGTCGAGCAGTCTACTACATAAGCTTGTCGAGCAGTCTACTACATGAAGTTGTCGAGCAGTCTGCTACATCAACTTGTTAAGCAGTTTTCTTTATTAACTTGTCGATCAGTTTGCTACATGAACTTGTCGATCAGTTTGCTACATGAACTTGTCGAGCAGTCTACTACATGAGCTTGTCGAGCAGTCTACTACATGAAGTTGTTGAGCAGTCTGCTACATCAACTTGTTAAGCAGTTTTCTTTATTAACTTGTCGATCAGTTTGCTACATGAACTTGTCGATCAGTTTGCTACATGAACTTGTCGAGCAGTCTACTACATGAGCTTGTCGAGCAGTCTACTACATGAAGTTGTCGAGCAATCTACTACATGAGCTTGTCAAGCAATCTATTCCATGAACTTGTTGAGCAGTCTATTAAATAAACTTGTCGAGCAGTCTACTACAAAAGATTGTCCAACAGTCTACTACATGAACTTTTCGAGCAGTCTACTACCTGAACTTGTCGAGAAGTCTGCAGCATAAACTTGTCGAGCAGTTTACTACATAAACGTATCGAGCAGTCTACATTATCTTGTCGAGCAGTCCACTTCATGAGATTGTCAAGCAGTCTACTACATGAACTTGTTGAGCAATCTACTACATGAACTTTTCGAGCAGTCCACTACATGGTTTTGTCGAGCATTCGACTGCATGAACTTTTCAATCAGTCTACTACATAAACGTATCGACCGGTCTACTACATGAACTTTTAGAGCTGTCAACTATATGAACTTGTTTAGCAGTTTTCTTTATTAACTTGTCGGTCAGTTTGCTACATGAATCAGTTTGCTACATGAACTTGTCGAGCAGTCTACTACATGAGCTTGTAGAGCAGTCTTCTACATGAACTTGTCGAGCAGTCTACTATATGAACTTGTCGAGCAGTCTGCAGCATATACTTGTCAAGCAGTCTAGTACATAAACGTATCGAGCAGTCTACATTATCTTGTCGAGCAGTCTACTACATGAACTTGTTTAGCATTTTTTTTATTAACTTGTCGAGCAGTCTGCTACATGAACTTGTCGAGCAGTCTGCTACATGAACCTGTGGAGCAGATCATTGCATTTAACTTGTTGAGTAATCCATTGCATTTAACTTGTCGAGCAGTCCTTTGCATTTAACTTGTCGAACAGTCCATTACTTGAACTTGTCAAGAACCCTTTCCACATGAACTTGTCGAGTAGAGGTTACTACATGAGGTTATCGAGCAGTCTTCTACATGAACTTGTTTATCGATGCAGAAAGCATCCATTTCATATAGAGATAAAGAGATAAAGAACTGTATTACCCATTGCCGAATGCTCAAGGTAAAATAAACACAAAAAATCAAAATGAATATGTTTATTAATTTTATTAATCGAATTTAAGTGTTTCTCTTACTCGCGCGAAAAAAATTGAAATAATCAATATTCTGGCACAAAACACAAAAAACTAAAACAGTTATGGAGTAACTTTTTTTGTTTTGTTTCGTTTTTAAAATAATGGTAAATGTAAAAAAGAGCCATTGATTATTACACTATTTACAAAGGCCACATCACTGTAATTGCAAACAACGCTCGTACGATTCTTCAAATTGTTGTGCCCAAAGGAGCTTCATTTGCGGAAGTGGCCACATACAAATTTTTTAAAACATGGCTTACAGTCAACGCTTCTCAATCAAATTTGAAGTGTTGAAGTACCTGCCCATGTGTAAAATACTAGTTGGTGAACTAGTATGTCAAGAAGACTTAGTCGCTGTCTCACCTTTAATCAGAGAACTGAGACCAGGTGCACTTGGAAATTAAACACCACCTGTCTAGATAACTACAACCGCCATGTGAAAAATTAGAATTTAAATTGGAAATATGCCAAGGATAGGTTTGGATACAGCGACTTTATACTTATCAACAATATTACAATGACGACCATAACACTTTCAAATATTTAATGAAACACTTTTTAATTCCTTTTTATAAACACTTAAGAGTTTTCAATTGATAAATTTAATGACAAACAAATAATAAATCATCCATTTGCCTGATTTGTCTCTTAACATAATGTAACCAGTTTTTTGTGTTGTTAAATAATGACATATACCGACAGTGTCTATGGCTGACAATTGATCACCAATGTTCTTTAACCGAAGCTCCATTTAAAATGTGTTTTCTTCAAATAATACGTAGTAAGAATTTGTTTCTGTTACTGTTCAAACTGGAGGGGGGGGGGGGGTTGCGGAGGTTACAATTCTCCCTTTAAAAAGTTCAAAAAAGCGAGAAAAAGAGACCCGTCCAAAATTCAACAAAGATAATAAAACTTCAATTTTCGCCGGGGACTTACCCCTGACCCCAAAAGTGATATACCCTGAACCCAATGAGGGCCTTTTTAAATCCAAAGACCCTTCGCCGTTGGAGATTTAAGCTTTTTGCGCTCATAATATTTTATCATAAAATTCTCATCTCGACCCTCCCTCCCTTTTAAAGTAATGGATTGGCCTCTGTGTATGTGTCGATATCTTTGCGTCATAAATCAACTAAAGCCAAAAAGCTCGCGCTCGTATAAACTCGGCATCTGACTTCGAGTAGAAAGTCATATAGTCTACAAAGACAATTGATGTAACAAAAGCTTTTGCAGAATTGCCAAAATGTTTTAAGAAATTTGGAAAAACGATGAATTTTGCAAAAGCTTACAAAACTAAGAGCACGAACCATTGTTAGTAAAATAGAAAAAAGCAATGTTGTAAATAGAATTGTAGCGCGATGGAAAAATAATTTAATACAAATAAATAAATTTAAAAAAAAGAATAAATAAATAAAAATTACAGCTTTTTCATTATTTTTATTGGCGAACAAAGAAGATATATAAAATTTATTAGTGTTTGGAAGAAAAATAATTACAGCTTGTTCATCATTTTTATTGCCGAACAAAGAAGATATATAACAGTTTTATTACATCGTGTTGTTGTAAAACCATTTCAATAATGTACAAGTTAGTGTATAATATGTGTTAAAGTAATTTCATACTTACACTAAGGTACTTATTGACACAGAAGTATAGGGAATCATACACAGATAGGTGACAGACTAATATAAGTGTTATGGCACTTGTTTCTGAATCCTTTAATCTATACACGTAATTATAATTATGTATAAGGTACTTATATTTGTTTATATGACTGACAAATAAAATTTGTTAAAATCAAAAACAAAATTATTGAATGTTTCCGGAAATTTAACACTTTTTTGTTTTTAAATGACTTTTATATAACGATATGAAAAACGTATATTTTAAGGAAGTATGCCGTTTTTATAAAACCATTATCATGTACAGATAAAAATCATTTTATTTTTTTAATAAAAGCAACCATTAAAAACTTAGTCAGTTTGATGATAAAACACCGGAAGTGATTTTCTAGATGGCGCATCACTTCTTTGTCCTCGTGCTTTTTTCTACGACCGCAGTAAGCCCACGCTGTTTACATTTGTATTTGTTTATGTAGCGTGGATAAATGTTTGAAGCATTATACAATCTTCCAAAAATGTTTTATTATACTATAGTGGTGAATGGTGGGAATAAATGATGTATACTGGTAAGATTTTTTAAATTTTCACAGAGGTGGTCATGTCTTCTCTGCTGGATGAAATCGGAGTGCACCGAGAAAAACCACAGACCATAAGCAATTAATAAATAACACAAATACTAATTAAAGTTTGATGTGCCAGATGTGCACATTTCGGAAATTCATTCCTCATCAGTGACACAAAGACCGAATAGTTTGATAGATAAAAAACATAAGCCAACCAGTTTAAAATTATTGAATCTAAAGTTCCAAAATTATATAAATCCAAACAAATTAACAATCTTCTTACATTAGGATCTGACAATGATAGGGCTGTGATAAGAAAGTTTAGCACTTAGCCACTGAGGCACCAAACATTCGGGGCTATCAGACATCCGAAGTTCTTTTTCTAATTGTTCTTCGACTTTTAATACAAATTATACTGTCTCTTTACGAGTATTCGGTGGATTATTGCATCCTACTGTAGGTGAAAGGTCACAGATATTCCATGTTTGTATATTAACTGATAATTTCTATGGTTATTGTCATGCTAAAAGTTAAAAATACGGTTGTGTTTCGAAAACAGTTATTATTTTTTCACCACATAAAACCGCCTAAACTGCAGTGGTTAAGAATATCTTGTCATAAATAAAGATTGACACTTCGTTCATGAAACCATATTACATCTCTAATTAATCTCATTTGTGGGAGGTCAAGTCTCAGCAAGACTTGGAAATTGGTAGTGACAGTTCTTTTACCGAACACTCAGCATTTAGAAATAAACATCACGGGGTCCTTCGAATGAGACCTCAAAACCCGATGCCACGTGTCACGGAGGGCGTGGTATGTCAATAAATTCTTCCTGCACATTGTCCTAAGCGTACTTCAAAGGTCACAATTTCTGCCACTTCACCTATAGATGGTGCCGTCATGATATAAGCGAAATATTCTTGACTGGGCGTAAAACACCATTCAATCAATCAATCAATCAATCTTATTATTCCGTGTGTTGATTCAAGTTTATTCATTTTTGTTTTTGCTGCTTCGTTTGCTAAAACAATTTTACCTCTTATTAATGAACTATCGTCAAATCATACTTTCTTGACATAACATAAATTTTATTACACCACGAATCGTCAGTATTGGAAATTTGTTGTGAGTTTATTACGTGAAGATAAATTATTGATGGAATAGCCATTAAAAGTAATGAGTAACAATCACAAAAATCATTAGTTACACTTGAAAGTATTTTATTTTGTGTTATAAGTATTCAAGTTATAAGAAACAAAATTTAGGGATTTGTTACTCTTTCACAGAAAGGAATTAAAATGTGTATAAATTAACAAAACATAATCAAACCAGTCCATGTCCAAAAAATAAAGAGAAAAAAAAGAAAGAAATTTATTACTTTGGGTTCTATCCAGAAATTTTATATCATCAAATAAGTTTATACTTTCGATTATTTTTAAGATTTAACATATTAGTTATGTATTTAAATAAAATTGATTTTAACTCAACCCTTGGCTTTATTTTTTTAATATAACGGTCGATTTTTTTTATATTATTTTTTTTATTATTATTATTATTTTATTTATTTTTTTTTTTTTTGCAGATTACTGGGATTGCAAGCCAAAAATCAATTTAAGTGTTTTTTCTAATTTGACTGTAACTTTATCAAATTTCGCATAAATAGTTAAAAACAATATTTTTGCAAAAAATTATTAAAAAAAACAATTAAAATATCCGTACAGAGTTAGTCAAATCGTGTTAGGATCACTTTAATCAGCTATGTCTGATACAATACGCGAAATACGTTGATTTAAATTATGTTACGAATTCACATCAAGCATAGACTTAAGTATTCGCAAGTAAAGATATATAGGATATCTCTTCATTATAACGTCAAATAATGTTTATCCAATCAAATACCATTATTTATATCTGTAATGACAAGGTGATGACATTATCGAAAGAACTTTGGCATTTCTAATTCGAACGATATCGTTCAAGGCACAATTTTTATGAAGTCGTCGCTAAAGCAATAAAGATATAAAACTTGTCAAGTTAAAGCCTTTTCTGAAGGATATTATACAGAGAGATAAAGTACAGAATAAAATGATAAACCTTAATTCAAGGATGAAACCCAGCAAAAACACCACAACTGAGCTTATTACATTTGAAGGTGTTCCTATTTGTATTGCTTGATAATTTATATCAGTTAGATCTATAACAAATCCAAATACCAAAGCATACAAGCCACGTTTAAAACTAAACTCATTTTTTTATAGCTATCTTAAAGCAATAAAAATTTAGAATGGCTATAGTCAATATTGAACATATTTCCATATGGCATTTTATAATTTGAACCCGCAAAAAAAATTTCAATAAAACCAGATATTATTACTGTCTTCATGTCTTCATACATTTCTTTGTGACATTGTACTATTACAAATGAGAATTTTTGTCGTAATAAAAAGTTACTAATAGTTGTTCGTGATAATTTAGTCAGCTGAAAACTTAACTAAATATAAAATTAAGGGGGGAAATCCGATTTTTTTAGTTTTATTTAAAATTTGAATGATTCTTAAAGACCTTTATTTGTTAAATTGCTTCAAAAATCGCAAAAATCCAGCATTTAGAAAATATTTTCTCAAATAAGTTTGTTTGAACCTTCAGTACTTCTATAAATACTATTTGACATTTAATCAAGTGCCCTTTTAAAACAATTTTAAAATTCAATATGTGTCAGTTTGTTTTTGTCTTATCTTTATTTACCTTTTCTATCATTTATTTGTATTGTTTTGTGGATATCTTAGCTGTTACCATTTTGTCTTAAAGTTATCTTGGCAGATGCAAAATACATATTTTTATCGACAGAATTTTCATCCCATTTTGATAACACGTGTAAATAAAGCATTAAGAATCACACATGTTGAAGCTGATTTAAAAGTTTTCATTGATTTTGATTAGACTGTTATTATCAAATGAAGTATTTTTGTGAAATATGCAGACAATTTACCTTCCATTATCTACATATGTCACAAATATACAAATATTACATCTACGATAAGAATTATATCAAAACTAAAATCTACATGTAAAAAAATACACAAATAAAACTTCTACAAAATCTATCAAAATTTCAAAATTTCTGTATGTGGCAAACAATGTTATGATTATGGATATTGTATTCTGCTAAACTTTTATTTTTTTAAGTATATATATATATATATATATATATATATATATATATATATATATATATATACTGTTAAATTACGTGTGATTTTGATTTATCATTTATGTATTGTTTGAAAATATTTTATATATGCTGACAAAAATGCTTAATCTGCAAGAACATCAGTCATTTGTCACTGGCTACTTATTTTAAGCATAAATACATAGGTTTTGTAGATTTTAAAGTAGCTCTGTATTTTTTCAATCAAGCTTACGTGGTAAGCTATCAAGATAAAGTTTTGATTTTTTATTCTGGCCTATCAAAAGCTCCAACAGTCCGGCTTAAATTACTTTTTCAGGGTTAGTTAATAATCCAATACATTATTGATTGTCTTTTTGGTTATAAATTAAAGTATTTAAATGCGAATTTAAGTTGTTTTTGGAACTTCTGATATTAATTGACTTCTCATGTTCCGAAATTTAGCATTTTTTTAATTGCCAATTATTTTCTTTAAAAAAATCACATACAAAACTGGTGTCTGGACAAAAAAATGTCCAAATTCATCGTGCAAAGGAAAACCATCCAAGCTTTAAGAGAGGGTAAAGTGCCTGACTATACAAACCGTTTTTTTTTTTCACTTTTTAGTTGGCTTTTTCAACAAAACAGTTTTTTATTGTCATTTGTATAGGAGTATGATTATTGTTGAAATGTGTCTTATACATGGTCATTAAACTTCTGAGTTCTAAAATCTATTAAAACGAAACAGATAAATATGATACAAAATATGTATATTGTAACCAAACGTTGTATAATGACAAAACGTTATTAAATAAAGTTTATACTTACATACATCATGTAATGAACAATTTTACACATTCCGTCACCAAAGATCCATTCGGGCAGTATAATCGCCACCGTCGTAAACGGTACGACAATTACGATGAACGTCAAATCGGCAATAGCTAAATTTATAACATAGCAATTTGTTGGCGTCATTTCTCCATTTTTACCCAAGGTGTAAATAACTAGTCCATTTCCTATAGACCCTACTATTATTATTATACTGGATATTACAGGTAGTAAGATAACATGATAATGTTTCAATGCACTTTCTGTCCCATTATAACCAACACCGGAGCTCCACTGCGAAATATTTCCAAACAATGTGTCATTCATATTCAATTTTTTTTTCTTTCTTTTAAACTAAATTAACTACACGTCTCTTGATATTTTCTAATAAAAAAATAATTGTTTTTACATTAAATGTATATATAGATAAATATATAATAAATCTACATAAAAATATTGAAAAAACGTTCAAATATCCATAAATTTGTATTCATTTATGATTTAATGATTTTGATTGTAAAATAAAATTACTATTGTTTGAAACACAAAGACTGACAAAACTTTAAATAGTAATCCATAAATGTAACTGTTAACTATTTACATCTCGCAGTCAAAATGTTATAGTCGTGCTTACTCCATGATTGTCATCATATGAAAGCTTAACAGCACGTATGTTGTCACAAGACCATGCGTTATTGATTTCATATCATGCGGTATCCGGATTGTATGCAATGATATATGAGAGATACGTTGTCGATTTATCGTTTACAATAAACAGAAATAAAATAAGCTTAATGATATCAATGTTAATTGTTTTTTTTCACTCTTATATCACTCTATGCCAGACTAAAAACTATCTTTGGTTTTAGAACTGCTAATCACCTGAGTAGTAACTATCTTTTGTTTTAGACCTGCTAACAGTCTGAGTAGTAACTGTCTTTTGTTTTAGACCTGCTAACAATCTGAGTAGTAACTATCTTTTGTTTAAGACCTGCTAACCGCCTGGTAGTAACTATCTTTTGTTAAAGACCTGCTAACCGTCTGAGTAGTAACTATCTTTTGTTTTAGACATGTTAACTGTCTGGGTAGTAACTATCTTTTGTTTAAGACCTGCTAACCGTCTGAGTAATAACTATCTTTTGTTTTAGATCTGCTAACCGTCTGAGTAGTACTTATCTTTTGTTTAAGACCTGCTAACCGCCTCAGTAGTACCTATCTTTTGTTTTAGATCTGCTAACCGTCTGAGTAGTAACTATCTTTTGTTTTAGACCTGCTAACCACCTGAGTAGTAACTATCTTTTGTTTTAGACCTGCTAACCACCTGAGTAGTAACTATCTTTTGTTTAAGACCTGCTAACCGCCTGAATAGTAACTATCTTTTGTTTTAGACCTGCTAACCGCCTGAGTAGTAATTATCTTTTGTTTTAGACCTGCTAACCACCTGAGTAGTAACTATCTTTTGTTTAAGACCTGCTAACCGCCTGAGTAGTAACTATCTTTTGTTTTAGACCTGCTAACCGCCTGAGTAGTAATTATCTTTTGTTTTAGACCTGTTAACTGTCTGATTAGTAACTATCTTTTGTTTTAGACCTGCTAACCGTAGTAGTAGTAACTTTCTATTTTTTAAGACCTGCTAACTGTCTGGGTAGTAACTATCTTTTGTTTTAGACCTGTTAACCGTCTGAGTAGTAACTCTCTTTTGTTTTAGACCTGCTAATCGTCTGAATAGTAACTATCTTTTGTTTTAGATCTGCTAACCGCCTGAGTAGTAACTATCTTTCGTTTTAGACCTGTTAACTGTCTGATTAGTAACTATCTTTTGTTTTAGACCTGCTAACCGTAGTAGTAGTAACATTCTTTTGTTTAAGACCTGTTAACCACCTGAGTAATAACTATCTTTTGTTTTAGACCTGTTAACCGTCTGAGTAGTAACTATCTTTTGTTTTAGACCTGCTAACCACCTGAGCAGTAACTATCTTTTGTTTAAGACCTGTTAACTGTCTGATTAGTAACTATCTTTTGTTTTAGACCTGATAACTGTCTGATTAGTAACTATCTTTTGTTTTAGACCTGCTAACCGCCTGAGTAGTAACTATCTTTTGTTTTAGACCTGTTAACTGTCTGATTAGTAACTATCTTTTGTTTTAGACCTGCTAACCGTAGTAGTAGTAACTTTCTTTTGTTAAAGACCTGCTAACCACCTGAGTAGTAACTATCTTTTGTTTTAGACCTGTTAACCATCTGAGTAGTAACTATCTTTTGTTTTAGACCTGCTAACCGTCTAAATAGTAACTATCTTTTGTTTTAGACCTGTTAACCGTCTGAGTAGTAACTATATTTTGTTTTAGACATGTTTACTGTCTGGGTAGTAACTATCTTTTGTTTTAGACCTGTTAACTGTCTGGGTAGTAACTATCTTTTGTTTTAGACCTGTTAACCGCCTGGGTAGTAACTATTTTTTGTTTGAGACCTGCTAACCGCCTGAGTAGTAACTATATTTTGTTTTAGACATGTTAACTGTCTGGGTAGTAACTATCTTTTGTTTTAGACCTGCTAACCGCCTGAGTAGTAACTATATTTTGTTTTAGACATGTTAACTGTCTGGGTAGTAACTATCTTTTGTTTTAGACCTGTTAACTGTCTGGGTAGTAACTATCTTTTGTTTTAGACCTGTTAACCGCCTGGGTAGTAACTATTTTTTGTTTGAGACCTGCTAACCGTCTTAGTAGTAACTATCTTTTGTTTGAGACCTGCTAACCACCTGAGCAGTAACTATCTTTTGTTTAAGACCTGCTAACCACCTGAGTAGTAACTATCATTTGTTTTAGACCTGCTAACCACCTGAGTAGTAACTATCTTTTGTTTTAGACCTGTTAACTGCCTGAGTAGTAACTATCTTTTGTTTTAGACCTGCTAACCACCTGAGTAGTAACTATCTTTTGTTTTAGACCTGTTAACTGCCTGAGTAGTAACTATCTTTTGTTTTAGACCTGCTAACCACCTGAGCAGTAACTATCTTTTGTTTTAGACCTGCTAACCACCTGAGCAGTAACTATCTTTTGTTTTAGACCTGTTAACTGCCTGAGTAGTAACTATCTTTTGTTTAAGACCTGCTAACCACCTGAGTAGTAACTGTCTTTTGTTTTAGACCTGCTAACCACCTGAGTAGTAACTATCTTTTGTTTTAGACCTGTTAACTGCCTGAGTAGTAACTATCTTTTGTTTTAGTTCTATTTCTGGAGTTTTGATTTATAACTTAGACGAATACTTTCAAGATGACCAAGATATGAATAATGAAGTCTTTCCTGGACATTCTCTAAAATTGAGCTTGTTTTTTTTTTACACCAGTTGGTGAAATGGTATTGAATCTATATACAGGTCAAAAAATGCCATTTACTTAACAGGAGGACGTATTCTGCCATGATTTATCACATAGTTCTAATTATAACTGTTTTCGTGTTTATTAATCCATTAATCTTCCTAATCTTCATTAATCTTTTAATCTTCCCAATCTGAAGTAGTTTTATTTTAATAATATTTTAATCGATGATATTTATCGATAATGTAACTAGACATTCATTCATTGATACCTCAAATATGCAATCAATGATGTTGCATAATCTTATGCATATTAAATACGACACCAAACGTCTGCTGCTCACCATAATAATAAAACATTTTAAATGAATTTTTATCTTACCATCATATCCGTATTATATCATATTGATTAAACACCGTTTTATCCTAAACGGTGTCTAGATGAAATAGTTAAATTATTCAGTGTATATATAATGAGTGATAACATGATATATATTTATTTTTAATTTTTCCACAATATGACAATCAGATTACAATATATTCATACACAATTATATTGATGATTTTCGTAATATCATTAAATTTTCAAAATAAAGTTGAGTCGAATAGCAGTAAAAACAAAACTAGTCGATTTAAAAAAACTCTAATCAATTTCATGATCACCAAAAATGTTATTTATGTAATGGGTATAGACAAAATTGCATGATAAACATCGTTGGAAATGTTACCTTTTATATTGTATTTTTTTACAATTTGAAGTTTTGCTGATGGCTACAAGTTGTTATCAGTTAAAAATATAGAACTAAATGCTACATACAAAACTAAATGCTTCAAATCCACCTCTAATCCAACTTGAATGTTGAGCAATTCAGTCACCGTTATTGACTGTTTCTTGTCGCCAAATTTCTAGAATATTTACTCTTCAGAGAAAGTACAACAATTAATTTTTTTAAACAGTATAGCAATGTAAATTTTTTACGTCTATGATCTCATAGCCGAAAATTTTTTACCGCATACGTCACACGTCATACGTCATTACCCCTTAGAAACCGTTGACGTCTGTTTCCTGACAACTAGGTCAAATATTCAATCTGCCGCCATATTTGTCTTACTTGACGTAAACAGTGTCATTTGCTTTCTTTATTAGAAAAGTTAAAGTTGTTAAATATGTAGGATTAGTCTTAAGATCTGCAGTGAGAAATGATGATCGTGATGACAGTAGCAATTTTGAGCTTAGTGAACCTGCAGGTGCATCATATTATTTGTGGATATGTTACTCATATGACAGGGAAATGTCCCCACCCAAGTATAGGAACACAACGGTTGGCTGCCAGCTGGAACCACTTTATCTTTGGCTTCTATACGTTGATGTATTGTTGATTGTGGTAACAACGTGTTATTGATATTTTTACGGGTTAAATTTCCGCTTCGAACTCGGATGCCTCATTTTTGTCCACACAAAGTCTCCCCCTCCCTTAGCTTGAAACAATCGTCATTTATATTTTAAAACGCAGTCGCGGGCAGAAGGATTAGTGTTAATTGTACCGCTCCGATGTGTTTGCATGTTTGCAAGCTCCGTTTGAAATTAATTTAAATATATAAAAGTGATACATGTACGTACTAAACACATGCACACCGAACGATTTAGAAATGGAAACTAGCGTGCAAAGGTACCGGCGGTAGTTATGGGCATCCAGCTGCATTGCATTGAGATTAATGCGCAGTTCTGTACTTTCTTTCATGTGTGAAGTTGTATAAAAAGATAAGGTTAATGTTATAAATATTGTATTTATTTTTGAATTTAATTATAATTAGAATTTGAATTTAATTTTAAGGAATATTTGTAATTTTTTCGGTCTATGGGGTCATAGAACGAAAAGAATTACAATTATTCCTTAAATAAATGACAAATTTATAGGAAGCAAAAAGCTGCATAAGAAACGTTAGTAAAAAATAAATTACAATATAAGTTGCATGTTAATTTCAATGATAAAATAATATTAGAATCACAAATACGACAAATAAAACATTAACTACACACACACTTTATTGTTTGTCTGCATCATTATCTAAAAGAAAACTACGATGTTATCGAAATGCTTATTCCGTATGTAAATATTTTGCGGTTGGATAATCGACGGGTCTGACGCAGATTTATAAATTTTAAGAGAAACGCCTTTTTTTGCAAATCACTTGGCAATAACACATTAAATTCAACTGTTCTTCAAAAGCGAAATAAAATTAATGATTTTTTATCACGCTAGGCATAGTACACTAAGGAATCAGCTTTGCATATTGCCATAATCACTTTGTTATTTGACATACTATAGTAACGCCTTCGTATGAGTGTTATTGTCAGACAAGTAAAATCCCATTGAATGAATGAATCAACCTTTAAATGCAATTAATTTCAATAGTTTCGATTCTGCTTAAAACTTAAAAACCATAATAAAATAGATGTATCGACTTACTCATGGTATCAAAAATCGCTAAGGTTCAAACATATTTTCATGTAGATCATAGTATGGAAAAAATGTTCAGTTTGCTTGGCGAACGTAGTCGGTTTCTCACGGTTCTCCGGTTTACTGCATCACGTCGGAACTGACATTTGCGACATATGTGAAAAAATCTCAAAGCAACTTTTCCACCCAATTCCACATAATTGAAAAGGTAATTTTTTACTATGAATTGAGCAAAACAAATATAATACAATTTACATATGAGTAGCACAATTTGTTTAACATGATTTGAAATATTATTCTGGATAAAAATCAAGTTTAACATACTGATTGAATGTATCAAATAAACAAACAATCAATCGTAAAAAATCGTTGCTAAGCAATTTTATATATATATATGAAACAATATATATATAGTTTCTCAAACCCACATAGCAATATAAAATAATCAAATCATTATGAATACATGTTTATGGGTATCAAATCTATTCGTTTTGAATTAAGGAAACTAAGAATATTTTTGATATTTTCGAACACAGATTTTTTTTCAACTTATATCTTAAAATTGCATAAACTTGCACGTGACGGGTGTAACTAGCTAGACAGGAGGTGCTTGCCCTTCCGGAGCACCCGGCCTCACTTCTTTGATGGAAGTTTACGTGTATTAAATTTGCCCGCTTTCAAAATTTTTATTTTCTTTTTGGGATTGTGATTTGGACAGAGACTGTAATGCTTGTGTTTTATAAATAGATTAAACGAAGACATGGTTTTAATTTTATCAATGGCAATACGATCCATTGTAAAACGACAAAATGTATTTAGTCGATATTATTTACAAAAAAATTGTATGTATATAAGTGGTCGTTTTACTCAAACGACAATTTAAAGGCAAAAACAAAGTCTTTAAAATTGTTTTAGCAGATAATTAAAAAATTCTGAAAATATGTTCTTTTGTCCATTGCTGTGAAAATCTAATATACAATTTAATTATAGTTTTTACTGTATTTAAAAGATTCTTTAAAAGTCATTTTGACTTTAAATCACTTAAATATCATCAAAGTATCATTTATAGAAGAAAGTTCGCACTGTATTCTCTCAATAATCATGATAAGGATTAAGATGTTTGCTGTGATAACGATTGCATAATCATGATGTTATTGCGATTGCATCAGCTAACAGGATTTTTTGTCAACAAGACATAATAAAGAAAAGAAAATATTTATAAACATGATGATGATGATGATGATAATGATGACTGTGATAATGACAGTGTTGGTATGACATGATGATGATGATGATGATGATGATGAAAATGATGATGAAAACGATAATAATGATGGTGATGACTGATAATGACAGTAAGACATGATGATGATGATGATGATGATAAAATCGATTATAATGATATGACTGAAAATGACAATGATGGTATGGCATGATGATAATGATGATGATGATAATGATAATGATTACTCTGATACTGACAATGATGGTATGACATGATGATGATGATTATTATAATGATCATAAAATCGATAATAATGATGATGACTCTGATAATGACAATGATGGTATGACATGATGAAAACGATAATAATGATGATGATGACTGATGATTGATGATGATGATGATGAAAACGATAAAAATATTGATGATGACACTGATAATGAAAATGATGTTATGACACGATGATGATTATAGAGTTGCGGTAGATTGAACAAGTTTCTTAAAATTAAAATAATAATCAGACAAGCAAAACCTTCTGAGTTTGAAAGGTAATTTAATTTATAGTATGTAAATTTTCACACATTTTCAACCTTCTAATATTGGTGCTTTAAGGACATTTTGCCCGAGAGCAATTTTAATACAAGTTCACCAAAGGTACACATCCTTTAAGCAGTTCGCACGTCAACTGATAGATGAAATTGTTAAAAAAAAACGCAAAACCATTGACACACACTTATTATATTACTGCACACAAGGGACATTTATTGATGGTTGATTGCACGGATGCTTTTAAAGGCGATTGATATACAGTGAATTCTTCTTTAAAGATTTTAAGTTGTCATACAAAACATTTATAATTTGACAAAAATTAAAATATTAAGTGGTTCACTTAATAATATTGAACCACTGCGGTAGCTCTATTAGTAGAGTGTTCGCTCTGTAAGTGGAAGGTCGTGGGTTCGAAACCCGACCAAGTCTGACCCAAGACTTGAAAGTGGGTAGTGACTGTTCTTTCACGAAGCACCCGGCATTACAAAATGAAAGTAACGGTTCTTTCGAATGAGAACTTAAAATAAACGAGGTCCCGTGTCACGGCAGGCATGGTACGATAAAGAACCATGCTGTATAATGCCATCAGCGCAACGCACAGGCAAAATTTCTGCACTTTTGCTTATAGCTGGCGACGTCTCGATATAAGTGAAATATTCTTGATTGGGACTTTAAACACCATTTCTCACTCACTCCTTGATAATATTTTAGTAAGTGTACTAGAAACAATTAAAAAAGATGTTATAAGTATATAACATTTTTAAACCCTGTTTAATATTGAGGGGCGGGGTGGTATATGTGTGTGTGTGTGTGTGTGTGTGTATGTGTGTGTGTGTGTGTGTGTGTAATCCATTTATTTTCCTTTTATGGTTTATTGCATTTATTCCAGCATTTATACCTTTTTGCACAATTTTAACGTAAACGTTGCATCTCTTAAAAATATTGCGTTTCAAAAAAGGCTGCACGAAACAACAAGAAACAACAAAAAGGTAAAAGAAGCTTTAGACGAAGCTTGGTTTTACAAATAAAAAATGTAATTTAGGAAAATTTGTTGGTTGATTTGACGAAAGCTTAATTTTGTTTCAGGAAACTCAGATTTCTACAATTTCATATCTTACCTTTTTTGTAATAAATATGAAATTTTCAATGATGCATTGGCAAATTAAATAGCAAACATAAAGCAAAATATTTGAAAGTCATATTGTACCTCAGGGATTTACTTTTATTTTATTTTTCTCAGTACAACAAATCAAACAATGAAGTATTTCCAAGGAGAAATTTTGTTTTTACCCAGTAGACATATTAAATTCTTGAATGCGCCTTTTTTGATGTAATTCTATTTCACTCACATTTTATTTTATAATTTTTGTTTTGAGATTCAAAACCGATTACCAGTTAAGTATTTAATGCACCGGTGCAAAATTTGAGACAGTCATTATACTTTGCAAGTTAATAAGGACATTGGAATATTACTTTATTTCTTATATTTACAATATTTATTAAAAATAATTTTATATCCGAGTCACATTTTGTATGTAATTTTGAAAACGTATTTTAAAAGGCACTGCTGGTGCACCTTCTCAGAAAAATGGGTCGCCCCCTGACATTCAAAATGAACATTTGACATCTGACCCCGCCCACATGTAACTAGCATTTGACATTTGACCTCGCCCACTGATCAATCTAGATATGAATTATTTATTAAATTTGATAAAATAACAACAAACATGAATTACATTTTCAAGCGAAAAGTGAATAACTATTATTAAAAAATGGATTTGTCAAAAAAGATGGATGAATGGAATCTATCTGTCAATTTAGGAAACGCTCTCCCGCAATTCGCGGTTTAAATTCTAAAACGTCACTGTTCGCACGTGGAGCATTGTTTTTATAAAGTTGCAAAGTATAGTCGACGTCAAATACTTTATTGAAACAAAAATAACGTGATTGTACATGTAGGAAAACGACGTGAATAAAGCTATTCAACATATATCTATTATGTATAATGTCTTCAATTAAAACAAAGCCCTGTTACTGCTTTTAGTGCTAAATTGTTCTCTTTTTTTGCCTTTGTATATAAACAAATACCAGTTAAATTTGGATGTGCCGGATGTGCACATTTCGGAAATTCATTCCTTATCCGTGACACTAAGACCTAAAAGTTTCATGGATAAATAACATAAGCCAAACATTTGGAAATTAATGAATCTAAAGTTCCAAAATTATATCAATCCAAATCCGGCTAAGGAATGCTTTGCATGAGGAAACAGACCTTAGTTTTAAATAAATTTCAAAATTGAAAACGGCTGAAAATTTTGCTAAATGGTACATTTTCTGACAGCACAAAGAACTGCGTACTGAGTTATGGATACCCTCGGGGTGTTTTACTCCATCAGCAGCGGTACCTGCTCAGGGGTAGTAAATATGTAAACAAATACCAGTTAAATTTTGATGTGCAAGATGTGTATATTTCGGAAATTCATTCCTCATCAGTCACACTAAGACATAAAAGTTCGATAGATAAAAAACATAAGCCAAACATTTGGAAATTAAAGAATCTAAAGTTCCAAAACTAATAAATCCAAATCCAGCTAAGGAATGCTTTGCATGAGAGAACAGACCTTAGTTTTAAATAAATTTCAAAATTGAAAACGGCTGAAAATTTTGCTAAATGGTACATGTTCTGACAGCATAAAGTACTGCCTACTGAGTTATGGATACCCTCTGGGACTTTTACTGCACCAGCAGCGGTACACGCTCAGGGGTAGTAAATATATAAACAAATACCAGTTAAATTTTGATGTGCCAGATGTGTATATTTCGGAAATTCATTCCTCATCAGTGACACTAAGACATAAAAGTTCGATAGATAAAAAACATAAGCCAAACATTTGGAAATTAATGAATCTAAAATTCCAAAATTATATAAATCCAAATCCAGCTAAGGAATGCTTTGCATGAGGGAACAAACCTTTGTTTTAAATAAATTTCAAAATTGACAACGGCTGAAAATTTTGCTAAATCGTACATTTTCTGACAGCACAAAGTACTGCCTACTGAGTTATGGATACCCTCGGGAAGTTTTACTCTTCAAGCAGCAGTATGTTAAAATCCTTAAGATACCCTTTATCCTTAGCATGCAAAAAGCTCCAAGCCTGCATAATACTAAGATATATATTAAATGTCATTCAATATTGTTTTAGTCTACGATACTATCTCACAAAAAGTGTGATTTTTGCTCATGCATGTCATAAAATGAAATTTTGCTTGCCAAGTTTTTCTCCAAACACTTCCCGGGGCCAATCTTTTAAACACGTAAGAGAAATTAGATGTCAAAGAAAGAGTGGCTGTTGGATTGTTGAATGAGGAGTTAAACGCATCTCTCTCTCTCTCTCTCTCTCTCTCTCTCTCTCTCTCTCGTATATATAATAATGTTATTTACAGCATTTTGTTTTGTACTAATAGAAAAATAAGAAAAAGTCTGAGCACAACAAAAGAAATATTTACAATTCTACACCAGACATTTTAATTCGAAAATGTATTGGAAACCATGCAAAAATAATGCAATGAAATTTTCATACTTTATTCAAGCAACGGATAAAGACTTTTATTTAAATTATAAACCGCTCCTGTCTCAATTACAACCACATGTGGTGTTTTACAGAAAGAAAGAACGTTTTATCTTTTGTAAGAACACGGATACTCGTTTAGTTAGTCACAATGTATTTGTATACAGTCTACATGAGATTTGTTTTACTTGTATATTCAAAAATAAAAAGATCATACCTAGAATGCACGTTTTATATGTTTTTGTGGGTCATATTGTTTTATAGATGATCTGCCTTTGAACATTTTAATCAACTCGTCAACTGTTACTTTTTGTGGAAGATAATAACTTGTCTTAAATCAGTGTTTACAGCTGTCGGTAATCAGCCATATCTGAAGTACAAAGTTACAGTATTTATTTGTTTTTCTGTCTGGTGACTATTTTGATGTTTTGTTCAACACCGTAAAAATCCAACTGTATAGTGCAATTATACTATTCATGAAACATCTAAAAGATAACAAGATGTTGATACACTTCGGAATAAAGACTGAAGCCAGTTCAATCGTCGGTAACTATTTCATTGCGAGTTTTCGAGTTGGTATTATATGCTTATTGTCAGGTGCTCAAAGTATACCAGGTGAAGTAAAACCATATATAAACTTCTATTGATGAAAAAGAGAGATCGTTGTTTCATGTACGACTCCTTAAGTTTTTATGAAAATTTATAATCAGCTGTTGCTGCAAATCCATTCACCAACCAAACAGAGCCAAACACAATAATTTGTCGATAATAAAACAGAGCCTAACACAATCATTTGTCTATAATAAAATTCTTTTTTTTTCTATAGTGGCTTATTTCTGACATCGACATAATTTTAGTCGACATAAAATTATCTCGACATGTCGACTTATTATCTTGACAAGGCAAGATAATATCATGACAAGTTGTGATACCGAAATGAAAAGTTGAGATATATAACACGACATGCCGCGATACTTATGTTCAATAAGTTACAAAAAAAAGTCGCGATATCGAGATAATTATTTCGACTGGTCAACACAAGTATCGCGGCATGTCGTGTTATTTATTTCAACTTTTCATGATATTATCTGGACCTATCACCATATCACCATACCGAGAAAGGCCTTCACTTCATTAATATCTGTGTCTTGTGTCGGAGAATTGTTTTGTTTCAATTACAATATCTATAATGATAAGCGATAAATATTCACAAAATACAACCAAAGTATCAATAATCTTGTACTGCTGAAGAACGCACCAGTTAGTCGTGTTCATAATTAGACTACATTTTGTGATAAAACCGTAGTAAATAAAATGTTATTTTAATTTAATTTCATAATTCTGTTTATATCTGTTATTAAAATAAAAACTACTTTGTGTTTAGATGCATATCTACAATGCATAATGCATACAATTTACTTTGCGATATGTTTATCTTTTAGTAAAAGATGACTTGTTTTGTAAAAATAATTTTTTTTTAATTTATTGAAATTCGTTTATGAAATTTTTATTACCTGGGCCCGTGATAAACATTCATAAGTCTCAAACCTTAGTTATGACTCTTACGCAATTCCGATACCGTTTCAGTTTCTGTTTCTAAGTCACTTGTTTCTTCACTATCTGTACAGTTTGGTATTTCCTGGATACACTTAAAATCAAACGTCGACGTCCCTATCTTCATACCCAGACAAATCAGATTCTTTATTCGGGGCAATTCAATATTGAACGACATTCTTACATTCTCGGGAGGCCATACAAGTCGAAACCGGAATATGGAGTTTTTGCATGTTTCTGTACGTATTTTTGTTATTTTTGTTATTTGCAAGATTATTTGTTGCCAATGCTTCTCTTGAATTGCAGTATCAATTTCATTTTTGCACCAAATTTGTTTTGATAAAGTTTTATTGTCATTCGAATTCTGTATACATTTTGGAATGGTGGCCATGACATGCAAATACATTTAAACACATTGCTTCAGTATAAATCACATTTATGCATGTTTTTTCCTGTTGCCAGTAAACAACATACGCATATTGTAAAAAGAAAAACGACAGATCGCCGCATGGTAACTTACGCCAAACATAATTAATAATATTGAAAATTATTTATGTAAATAAAAAATTATACTAATGACTTCAAGTTCACATAAAACAAACACAAGGTTTGCAGTCGTTCAAAAAGATGATATCGATCAATCCAAGTATATAAAATATAATTTAAGGGAAAATATAAAAACCCATTGTAAATTCAGCTCAAGTAATTCTATTTATAAAGCCGTTATAAAAGATCTGAAAAAGTGTCTACGTTTGGTTGTTCACAAACCTCCCATGTCTGAGAAACATCTATCAGTATCGATAAATGACATTCGATAATAAAAAGTTTGACATGACTCAGAGGGTAACATCAAAAGTGTTCACCTTCGCCGATAATAACATTAGTCTTGAAAAGGTGAACATTTTATGTTACCCTCTGAGTCATGTCATATTTATATAATGTTGTCCTTTGATTTCATTACCAAGCGTAGACGACTATGATTTAAAAATAAGTTTTATATGGAAATTAAAAGCATTGCATTTTAGGACGGTTGAAGCACAGCTTTGAGGTCGTCAACAGTGCTAATGTTACCAATTGTGGCATTGTCATCCTGGAATTGATACGGTCTATCGCTAAAAAACCTTTAAAACTGCAGGCCTTAAGTTCTCATCCAACAATGTAATTTACACTATTCAAAATCACACCTATCAATGTCAAAATGCCCTGACTATGAAAAATTATGCAACTCTTACCATCATGCCGTGTAAGATATCTAATACACTTGGGAAAGTACTTTTCATTTCGTGTGCGCCAAACTTTTACCTGACCAGTGTAGATGATCTCTTGTTCCAAAACCAGCGATTAAAAACACGTTAACTTCTTTCTTTAAACTTTTTAGGGGAAGATTTTAAACAGAGTAAACCTTTTGAAAACATCTCAAAATAATAACTGTTTCTAGGTATAGATTCTTCACTTTTGTAATCTGATTTTGCTAAAGAACTATTCTATACATCTTAGCAATCGCATTTTCCATCGCAGTAGACATCTAGGCACGTTTGGCTGTATTTGTAAATTACTGCCGCGTTGATCAGGAAGCAGACGACACATTCACCTCAACACTGGAAAGTTCAAATTACTTACCATAATTTTTCTGAGGTCTACCAAACAACAAGTATATGAAGTAACATATTTAATAAATAAAGTATAATTTGCGAAGTGAAAAAAACCTAGTTACTAGTACAATATGGCAGAAAAATTTTCTCACTTTTTTTCACCTACCTGTAGAAAGAGATTCCAAATAGAAGGTTGTAAACATCGCACCATTTGAAACCAATAACAGGTATTGTCAACAACATGTTATTCCAAATTACCCTACGGTTTATTATTCTTGTAGTTTATTATGATGTGGTTTTATTTTTATGACTGCAAAATTGAACTACTATTGACTAAAAAATTTGTTTAAACGTTTACTCATTGACCAACTTCATAACCAACTTCATAACCAACTACAAAAGCCAAGAGTGATTTGATAGTTTATTTACATTTTATTTATATAATTGTTTTATTAATCAGTTTCCAGAATCTCATAAAATAAATGCTTAAATAACAATTTTTGTATCATAGCAACATATTCTGAAAGTTATTTTATTTTCACGTACTTTCGGTTAATCAAATGGAAGAACATAAATTAATTTATCAAAGAGAACTTAATGGAAAAGAAGGAAATAAATCAGACGTTGACCTTTCATGCAATAAAATGTAACAGTACTCGGTAGGTATAATCTATTTAAGGTCGCTTTCATTATTCTTTTAAGAGTGTTTTAAATGTAGTGAAGACTTAAATGCGGAAATATTCTAACGCCTCAGTCTAGAAAAGAGAAATTCTGCTAAAGTAAGCCGGTAACTTGTTCTGTATGTTTCAAGCGTTTTTGTAATTAACAAATTTAGGATTGTTTTTTCAAGGGCGTGTACATGTCATTTAGCTAAAAATAAATCGTTTTTTTCTATTGTCAGTTATGCACTTGTTTTCTTTCTGTAGCTGGAATAGCCTCTACTATACCGTAACTGTGAAAGAAATACGTCATACGCAAAGCCGTTCACAATGAAGCCATTTTTGTGTATAAAAACTCAAAATGTTAATAAAAAGCTGAACATGCAACTCAATTTCTAAATAGCTTAACAATAACATTTGTATTCAAGGCTTTGTGATAATTTTAGGTCTTGAATATATGATATTAGTAGATAAATTTTAAAAAAAATCACTTTTGTGGTGTGTTATCAATTTAAATTTTTTACATGAAAGAATTATAATTAAAATAAAAAAAAATTATGGTTATGCATTTTCACCTTTGCAGTTTATTTATGGCTGATATAAATATTCTGGACATTTCAAACAATAAACGTAACAAAAAAATAATAAATAGTAAAAAAAGTTCATGCTTCAATTGGTTTTATTGTGTGTTTACATAAAAAGTATTGTTTTAATGGTTTCCATATTTTTTAAAACATTTGTCATGCTTTAACAAAGATGCTATGTTTTAAAAAAATATATCCTGGTCTTTTGAGTGTTGTATTTTACAAAAAATAAAAAATAAAAAAAAAAATAAAAAAAAAAAAATAAAAAAAATAAAAAATCTAGAAATTTTCTCTAGACCAATGGTTTTGTTTTGCCAAAAATTTATAACCTTTTTTCTGAAAACAATTCAAAAGTGTTTAACAAAATATATTAACAATATAATGAAACAACTATAACAATATTATATTGGTAAAAGATAAGGCAAACATACAAATATAAATGAACGAGAAATATATCGAAAAAAGGAAATAAAACAGTTATTGACCTAGTACTCAGAATGTGTATAATCTATTTATTATTGCTTTTATTTATACATTATGGATGTCTAGAGTGTAGAAGAAAGTTAAGTGGATGTAATGTTCAAAAGCATTAGTCTACATATAACAAATTCTGTTAAAAATAGTCCATTACATTTCGTCTGAAAACATATTTGTTCCGTATGTTGCTGGCTTTATTGGTGTTCGAATTAATATTTTAATAATGGATATCCATGAAACACTGTTGTTTTTCTTGCTTTTTACTGAGTTAAATCCGCAATCACAGGATCTTTAATAAATATCTAAAGATAGCAAAAACCTTATCTCTCCATAATGCGGTTTCAAAATATTTTATTCTAGAACAATTAAGGGTGATGGTATCTGTCCGTAGTGTGTGATGGGTTTAGCGGTTATATGAAAGGGAGGACGATGCGTCATCGCAGCTTCTTGAAATGCTTCAATATCCTTCCAAGCTTTTCTCTTCTTCACTCTCCTATCCCGTTTTTTTCGTTTTCTGTGATTGTCCCGAGTATTTATATATGTGTACATGAGTGTAAAGACATATCAGTTGTATTATCTGTTTGTCTTTTATAGACATTACGCAAGCGATTATAGAATTTCAAATAAATAATGTATTGGTCAAGTTATAAATGAAAGTATCTATAAATTAAATACTGCAACTAGAATCAACTGAGATTATACACTGGCCGACTACATGTATCATCCCAGATCATATAATCAAAATCTGCTGTACACTAAGCACCATATAGTATTGGTTGCTAAAGCAGCATGAGGTAATCAGCAATACGATTTAAAGCTTTAGGTGGAATAAATGATACAATGGAAGAGAATTAATGACCCTTGTCAGATTATCAAGAATAAAGAATTATAAAACTTTCAATTTTTTTAAATGTCTATAAAGACGAGTTCATTGTTACACTGACACATTTAATTAACATGCAAGTTAATGTACCGTATCGCTGCTTCCGGTTCCAGAAATCTTTTTTCTTTGTTATATTTGTTAACGTTTTCGATAAAAAATCACGAAGGTAGATCCAAATAGCGGTAGGTTTCTCTGCAAATTTCTACATATTTAAAGGTTTTATTTAGAACCAGGTATTACATTTTTGAGAGGCATAGGTAAGCAAAAATGTGCAGTTTCATATTATGCATAGGAAAACTCTTATGCAGCTTTAAATCAGTAAAAAGAATTGAACAAAATAATTAAATAAATAAAGAAAAAAGAAAAAGGCATTTGTCTATTTGTCTGATAATGCTGCTTCAGCAGTTGAATTGGCTTTTGTGTTGCCTTTTAACCAACAATGTTTAGCAATCACAAAAATTAAAATCAGGTTTTTTCTACTTTCATAGCCCAAAGGACAGTAAAAATCGGAATATAAAATAAGTTTTGTTAAGTCGTTATAAAAATGATGTAGAGCAAGTAAAAATGCTTTAGCCACAGCTGTAAATACGTAACGATAATTTGGAAACCGCAAACTTATTGTTTTATCTGTTGAATCCCCTACGAATGCAGTCGAAGTAAAACGATCATTTTGTTTCCAACCTTAGAATACGGATAATAAAAATAAATTTCGTTATCAAATAGGTTTCTATTAAATCTGAATTATAACTTTATTATGGCTGGTTTTATGTTATTGATGAACAGCTTAGTTTTATTCTGCATTTGCCTTTGCGTTACCAGAGTTGATTATTTTTACAATCAAATGAGTAACGTATGTAATACTACCTTGCAAAACACCCTTCTCTTGGTCTGAAACATCACAGAGGATTGATCTTAATCGAACTTAGAATTTTCATTTTTCCAGAAACTTTTTTTAAACAAAAATATATTTGAATTTTGGGATCAAATTTGACACCAAATTTGTAGATTTGTAAGATTACCATTGTTTTAAATAGTATTATATGCCTTGTCAGAGTAAAAAAACTGTTGCCGCATGTTGTTTATTGGTAAATGCGAATTGTATAAAGTTATGTCAAAATATTCCATGCAAACTAAGTGTTTTAAGTGATCGTGTTGCGCCTGAATTCGCACTGAATATGAATGAGATTTGTTAAATTCTTAGATAATAAACGCCCCTATTACTAATCATCTTTAACACGACGTGACAAACACAGATAGTTACGGCAATTAGCAAATAACTAGACAAATAAGAGTGACTTTTACTAGGCAAGAAATAATGACAATGGAAGAATTAAAGAAAAATCTAAATCGGTCAGAGATCCAAAGACATTAATTTTAAGAAGTTTACAATGCACACCGTCTGAACCATCGTCCGTGTTTTGCAACAAACAGCTTACACGTTTCAAAGTGTATTAGTTAAATAAAAGTATTCATACCTCAATTAATAGTTCTTCTTTTTGCCATTTTGTGCGATTTATATTCACAGATGACAGAAGAAAATTGAAAGGAGTGGAGTAATGGTGTTTTACGCTCCAGTCAAGATTCTTTCACTTATTTCGAGGCGGTAAGTTCTGGGATGGGGGAAGAAACCGGAGTGCTCGGAGAAAACAACCGACCTTCAGCAAGCGTACTTACAAACTTTCTCACCTTAAGATGTGTCCCGAGTGAGATTCGAACACAAGCAGTGACAAGCGCTGTGATCCGTAAGTGCGCGTTTTAAACCACTCGACCACCGGAGCCCCCAGTAGGAAATTGATATAAGCCTTTGAATTGTCATCATAAAAGTGTCCCTGATCTTTAAATCCCGCATTTCTTTTTTAATTTGTTAAAAAAAATTAAGTTTAAGTATTTATAACTTAAACATAAGGAGAATTTATTTAAATAATTATATCCTAATGAGGAAAAGTGGATAAGTTGTCATAAGGTTCATTTGAATAACAAATAATACAATGGATTTATCTCAATGAACTGTAATGTTGTTTGTTTAAAATGATGAATACATAAGTCACTTAGGTCAAAATCGTTTCTTGTTTTTCTTTATGTGTTAAAATATAGGTTTAAGTGATGTCCTTTGTGCTTTTATACCCCCAGGAATAGTATTTTATAAGATGTTGTTGAAACTGAACTCTTAAAAAGCTTTAATGGCTATAGAGATACCATTGGCGAAGATAAATATTTTATGAGAGACAGGTCTAATAATATTCTGACTTAATTGCCCAAAAATACCAATACACAATATAATACGACATTGTTAATATTTGTAAATCATATATGTCATACAACAGTATTACAATTTTGCTTCAAAAATATACAGAAAAGGATTTGGAACAAATTTGAATACACCTAATTTGTGAAGTTTACGATGTTGCAAAATTTTCAGCGGTCTTAATTTTTGAAATTTATTTAAAACTAAGATTTTTTTCCATCATACAAAGCATTCCTTAGCCGGATTTGAATTCATATAAATTTGGAAATTTGAAATCCCTTTTTTAAAAATTTTAAATTATCTTTTTTATATAACAACTTTATGGGCCCCTAGTGTCACTCAATAGGAATTTATTTCCGAAATGCGTACATATGAAACATCAAAATTAACACAGGTATATTTCTTAAATATTATTGAGCATCGGTTTTGTAAGAGATAACATTAACCGTAATAAACCTGTTTGCAAACCGTTTATACTGAAAAAATGGTAATAAAAGACTCAAAAGAAAATGGAAACTCGCTTAACGATTGTATTCATTAGTTCCGGTCTGTTGTAAATGTTAAAAAATGTACCTTTACCTATTCTTTTAGAACAAATACAAAAATTAGTTTGAGTGATTGTTTTCGTAATTTTGGTTATTTACCACATAGTATATCAAATTGAATTCTTAACAGTGTCTTTCATGTCAACTTTCTACAAAGAACAGATTAGTTAAGAACAATCTATACGGAATTTTATAAATAATGATCGATTACCTTTATTACTTTTACTGATATACGTTATTTGTGAAATCAAAAATATTTTTATTAGACAGAACAAAAATGTCTGATGCCAGCCAATTTTCATGATTTATTTACATTTTAAAGATAAGATTGATTCGCGAAGATAAACGATGTTATGGAAATGAAGCAAAGTATATTTTTGAATGTTCAACATAAAATCACTGACACTTAGATTTCACTTTTTATTAATAAATAATAATAAAACATAAACATAATCATCCATGCCAAAGAAACTGGCTTATTTAGTTATACACGTGAACTTTCATCGAGGAAATGCGCCCAGGTACTCTAGAAGGGTAAGCACCTCATGTCTAGCTATCTAACTAACTACACCCGTCAAGTGCAAAGTCAAATTGAAATAAAAGGAAGATGGAACTACGGTAAGTTAAATATACCCAGTTTAAGTTTGGATACAGTGACTTCATACTCATCAACAATATTGTAATCACGGCAAAATTTTACCAAGTAGTTCTATGCAGCTTTATTCTCTTCTGTCAGTTATCAATGGCCTCGGTAGCCAAATAATCTTAAGCTTTCTTTAACGATCATGCTTTCAATAGTCTTTGCAAGTTTTTGCCAGTTTTACCACAAGTTGTTAGCAAAAAAAAATAAACGATACCAAATTTGGACTTGCATAAAACATAAGCGAAATATCCCTTACAAAGATGTTTACTACAAAAAAGACTTAATTGCATTAATGTTGGTAGAGCTTTTAATGTAGTATCATAATCAAGTCATGATATTTTTTCAGCCAGAAATGGAGATATTTACGTAGGCAGTTTCACTTATAAAAAATATCATAAAAGAACAATAATGATGGTTTGTCTCTTAATTCGTTTTAATAATACCACAAATGATTTAATTTCAGGCATAAACACGAAAAAAATGTTTTTTACATTCCTGGACATCATTACTACATTTTTTATTTTTTCTTTTTCTTCTTTTTTTATTCCTTTTTTTATATATAAAATCTTGGTTATGATAATGACTCTTATTTGAGATGATAATAATAGTACATTATCTGACATTTTCAGCGAAGAAACAATTGAGACAAGCCAGTCAGACATCTTTCCTATAACCCTAGACACACAGCACACATCCAATCAAATAACTAAAATCTGATGAGAGGAATATATTAAATTCGGATAAATCATAAACATTTTCTACAATTTGAAGAAGCTCAAATATGTTTTGCAGCAAATTCTGCTTCTTTTTTATGTTAAAAATCGAAATATCATCGAAACATCTTTAAGGCTTTTATTTCAGTTATTGGTCATTTATTCATTACAATATGCTTTCGTTATATTACACATAATTATTTTAACAAAATGTGTGTAAACGTTGTCAAAGTTTACCTTATTTCTTTTGATTTTTTCTTCTGTATGATGTAAAGTCGGTTTATATATATGGCTTTATAATGTAGATGACTATAACTGTGTCTGTCTAATATCTGGTATATTACAAATGTCAAGAAGCTACATATTATCAATGTTAAATACATTATAATTACGACACTTTTATCATTTAAAATTATTATACTATTACATCCGTCCCTTGAATTATATCTGTACATGTGTACAATTTTTGTTAAGAGATTTGCTTTCAAACCCAGCGGTTCAGCGTCCGACCAAGCCCTTGTTAATTTTATTTAATAAAGAAGTTATTATGTTAATGTTAACTGTAGAGGTATTTGTGTCACTTTTGCAGCAGTCTTCCACGTTTCTTCAACGGCGATTTTTGTATCTCAGCAGTTTCCCTCAAGATTTTCATATCTTTTCTCATGTGTAAATTTAAAGGCAATATATGGCAATATATACACACGCAAGGTTATTCATCAATTTCACTATCCTTGCAATGTGTTAACTAAAACACCCAGATTAAGAAAACAAATGTTTGATTCTGGCACCATTTTCGCAATCAATCTTTATCTTAGATTTTCCTTAACCTATTTTCAGCAAATTTTGACATCTCTTCTTGAATTAAAAATAAACATTTTGTCAAAACAAATAATAAATGTTGTAAGCTTGAAGTGGCCTTAAAATTAAGCCATTTATTTTCTGAATATTTTTTTAGAATTATTTCAATTGATATATTATCAAATTTTCTGAATTTAAGATAAGGAAAATCTAGGTAAAGGAATACTTTTAAAACCGGTGACTGACCCACTACTTAGACAAGAAAAAGTTTATTTAAAATAAAAAAAGTAATACGTCAAATTTTTTATTTCACAAACAACGGAAGATATTAGGATATTGTTACAATGCATGAGACACATATTTGATAAAGACAAGTTATAAATAAGGTATTTTGTAAACGGAAATTGCAACTACTTTACAAAGGCATCAAATCGAGTTCATTTGAAGACTTAATTTTACAAGCAGCTTGAGATCGATATTTGATTATTTTTTCAAACATTACGCGTTATGTTTCAATAATTTGGATGTCAAAATAAAGTTTAATCTCACTTTTGCTTTTTAAAAGGATCAATATCTTGAATCAAGTATCGTACGCGTTTGAGAATTTTATAATGTAGCCTTGGGATGGAAATTTGAGCAATAGCCTTGCACTTTAATTATAAAAGTAATGTGTTAAATTGGAAATTGTAAACATGTTCAATATGACATTTAATGCATTAGAAAGCAAAATAAAAATTAAAACTATTTTTATTTAATTTTGCTTGACATGATAACTTGAAAAACAACTTGTATAATAGTACAATTATGCCAGATAACCGGATAAAGCATTACTTTTTCTAAAATAACAAAAACTTTATCTGAATTTTTTTTTAATTTTTTATATGTACTTTTGTTGAGGTGGTAAACCGAAGGTAAAAAGCTTTTTTAAGAAAATAAAAAGAAAAATTGTAAATATTAAACCAGAACAAGACCATTAAAAATTTAACTGCTAAGTTTAAAAACAATGTATGATTTGCTAGAAAACACTACAGCACTAGTATTAGTATCCAGTTTTAGTGTAACTACTTATATATTTTTATTTATATTTGACTTTTTATGTCTTATTAAAATAGAATTTTTGAATGTCTTTCTTTTAAAGAAAAATAAACCAAATATCACAAGTAGCTGTTTTTAACGGTTATAATAAGTCAATATTCTTGGTCAAATATTTTAATGGGTTAAATGTTTTTTGTCTTTCCACTAAAGGGCAATGTCTTATTAATATACAATTATAGAAATACAAAGAAATATTCCAAATACGTAAATATTCTAGAGTTATATTTTAACTTTAAGTTAAAGTTTTAATTTAAATAACTTGTTTTCGTCACATTGTGCTAATAATATAAGAAGTATCAGTATTAACTGATTCCTCAATTCACCTAAATATTTACCTTAATTCGTTCTTTTATATATATTTAAATAAATATATATAATAGATAACTGCTGATAATTTGTTAAAGCTTTTTTATGATCTGATAATTGATCATTTAGAAACACAAATAAAGCAAACTTAAAGGTTACAATTGTTATATTTATATAATTACACTTTTTCGTGATTGATGTGTCATATTAACCTTTGTGTTTAACAGAAAATCTTCAATAAATGTTAAATGAATATCACAGGTAAAGCTCGGGAAAACACTATTTCGTACAATTAGCATGTTATTTTGCTTCTGTGGGATATGAATAGCTGGTAATTGCTCATCCATACACATGAATAAATTTCTGAGTCCTATATTGATATCTACGTCACTTTACTACACTTAAACTTAAATTGTATTGAACAATTCAAATTCATACGCCCTGCTTTTTTATCACTATTAGAGAAAACATGTCTAGATCAATGGTCCGCATACATTAAAATAGCTTTGTATAATCAATGGCAAATATTTTGCTTCTAGACATAAAAGATAATGGTACTTTCTTATGTCTAATAGGTAGGAAATTAAGTGTACACAATTTGTTCCTACTCTATTAAGTTTGTGTTACATTTCACTTTTATTCAAGGAAGATAGCTTTTTATTTTTAGTCAATAATATTTTGCACTTTATTCCAAGAATAATAACTTTTTACTTTAAATTTAATAAATAGTTTGTTGTTACTTATCGCATAAAAATTGAATTTTCATTCTTTTGTTTATGATATACCCAGATGCATATGTACTTTTGTTTCTCTCATTAAGCAATTACACAATGCAAATTTACATTACACAAATAAGGGATTCCAGAACAGGAGTAAGACTCTTTTATAAACTAGTCTCCCTAGTTTCTCGATTTGCTAAGCGGATTATCAGTCGGTCGTTAATATTTCTTATAAAATATTTCGGGCATTATTTATTTATTTTTTGGAGTATATATTACCTCAATTCACAAGTTCTTCCATTTATTCTCATCTCTTAGCAAATGTTTCTAAAACTAAAAGGATTTTAGACTATAAATTAAAGATTAAAATATTTTGTTACAGACATGTAAATTTACGGATATGAATTGATTTTAACTTTTCGAAAATATAAATATAAAGCAGATAGTATTACACAACTTATACCATAAAACATATGCAGTTAAAATTATAGCCAATGATTACATCATGTTATGGTTTCAATCATATAAAACATATCAAAACTTTCAAAACCATGTAAGTGCAGTTTATTTCTTATATGTATTAACTAGGGTTTAATTTATAGCTTTTCCGCAATTTACACATATGGAATATTTAACATGTATTTGTCTTATATATTTACTACCGCTGCTGGTGGAGTAAACTTCCAGAGGGTATCTATAACTCAGTAGACAGTAATATGTGCTGTCAGAAAAAATACCATAGAGCAAAATTTTTACCCGTCCTAATTTTTGAAATTTATTTAAAACTAAGGTTTGTTCCCTTGTGCAAAAAATTCCTCAGCTGGATTTGGATTTATATAATTTTGGAACTTAAGATTTATTAATTTTTAACTGTAGGGCTAACATTTTATCTATCAAACTTTTCGTCCCCTAGTGTCATGATGAGGAATAATTTCCGAAATGAGTACATATGACACATAAAATTTAACAGGTATTTGTGTTATATATTTAATATTTATATTATCACAGGTCGAAAAACGCGGTGTCCGCAATTGGATTCTGAACTGAAATCAGACGGAATCTTTGCAATGAATTTTCAGTTTCGATTCCGCCAGACGGAAAATATCTTTACGGCTTAGATAAGATACCGTCGTCAGAATTTCTTGTTTCAGATGATTTCTGTTGGACCCCAGAATCTTTATGTTTTTAGGTGATAGAATATCGTCGGAAACAAGAGGGCTTCATCTGAATTCTGAGGTTTTAGGTGAACAGAAACTGATATGTAACCGGCCCAATGTAATGTCGGAATAAATATGCTCCTGGTAAGGGTTTTATGTCGGAATCTGTCTGTTACCGAGTTCCTTGCATTCGAATTAACAATAATTCATAATTAACTTTTTTATTAATTATATTAATCAATACATGCGTAAATTTACGCGTTGTTCAGTTTGACAGGAAAACCGACTTTTCAGTCCCTACGAAAATTAAACAAAATTGATGTATAACACGAACAGCATCGTAAAACGCATGTTTCGAAAGCGCAACGGTTAGTATGGTAATTTTACAAATCCAATGAAGCTTGCTTGCTTTCAGTTACCGAAAGATCTGTAATTCATCAGTTAACATTATATCAAATACAATAAATAAAATGTTTATGTATAATTTTTTTAAACAAGCATGATCAGTGTAATTTATTTTTTTTTTGAAAAAGGTTCTATTTAAAAAACACTTGTATTTTAAAGTTTATTAAAAGATTGAAAAAACATAATTAAATATATTCACTTTTCTCTTTCGATTTTAAATATTTTTTTATAGTTCAAAACGCAAAAAATGTAACGAAAATTTCCAAAATTTTGCCGGAATTATGACATTGCATGTACCTAAATCCAATTGATGCTGCCAATTGATGGTGTTCTATAAATTATCAGAGATATCTTATTTAAAACTTTAACGTCGTATCGACTTAATTAAAAATAGAAATATGTCCCTCGGGGTAAAAAGTCATTTTGTAAGTAAGTGTTTATGACGTTTTATAATACAAAGGTATTACTGAGATAATAAAGGAACGATAAATATAGAATTTTTTCATTGAAAAATAGATTTGCATCAATATTTTTTCATGAAATTAGTTTACAAACAATATGTTTTATTTTCGGGAATATTCTCAATCTTTTATAGTAATATAACAGTATAACGTAAACCCGGTAAATTTTTGATAAATTTTGGTTCAAAGGGGCACACCCTTTTCAGTATGAAGCCTCGGTGGCCGAGTGGTCTAAAGTGCGCGCTTACGGATCACAGCGCCTCTCACCGTCTGGGTTCGAATCTCACTCGGGCCAGATCCTAATCTCAGTTTGCTTGTCGAAGGTCGGTGGTTTTCTCCGGGCACTCCGGTTTCCTCCACCATCCCAGAACTGCCCGCCTCTAAATAGGTGAAAGAATCTTGACTGGGGCGTAAAACACCATTACTCCACTCCACTCCACTTCTCTCCCTTTCAGTATCTTTCTTACTTTTATTGACATTTTAAATTTTATATACAAAATGCAGACTATGGTTCAAAGTTGGACTTCGTGTTTTTCAATACCAAAGTGAGTCAACATGTGATATCATATGCCATCTAATACTCTAATCGTGCTGTGTATTATATTACCAGGGATAATACTTTGTCTGATTGTTACTTGTATGTTCTTATTATTTTGCGATTATAAAAAAGGTCACCCCATGTTTATGTTACGTGCTCATAGACGGATAACTTTTTAAATGTCACATTAAAAAACAAACAAATCTTCATCGAATTTATTACTATTTTTAAAAGAATCTTGAGTGGGAGAGTGAATCCAATTTAATCAATCTATCATAAATGAAACGGGGGCATATTTTTCATATTGACACTTCTCTTGTTTGCAAAGTAGCAAAGCCATGTTCTGTATGACGTATAATGTTACGAACGTCATATCGCGCCATGTAGTCGTGTTAATGCATGCTATTTAAAGTAAATAGTAATTCAAGGTGTCAATTCTAATATATCCAATTTCTTATCGAAGCTTTAATCTGATTTCACTTCAAAACAGCAATATAATCTGTGTCTTGTCAGGTATTTTTCTAAGTTTAAAGAACAAGAATCAATGTAAAAATAGAAATAAAAAAATAGAAATAGCAGTTAAAAAAACATGTACGTTTTACTGACAGTTTATATGGGTAAATAAAAAAGGGAGCGAGGCTTTCTTCCTTTAACCCTAAAGTAAAAAACTGTTCTACAAAGGATAATAATAAGCTGTAATAATAAGGAGTTATGATGTTTCCGACAAGGTCAAAATGCTATTTCTTTTATCGATGTTGTTAGTTATTCGATTGTTGAATGCGCAGAGAAATCACCTTCTTTTGGCTAACAAACTTTCTCACCTTAGTTGCAAAGTACCAAAGTCACGTTTCAAATATATTTTACAAATATGGCTTGAATGTGTCTTAAATGTCTACTTGGTTGCATTCTATCACCAACCAATCAATAGATATTTCAAATGATATTCAAATTTAACATTTATATTCCCCTGATGTAACTATATTAACAACAATCGCCGTCATTTTATGTGAAAAATATTTTAATGTCGTTTTGTATAATATTATTTTGTAAAGAGATAAATTAAACATGATACATTTGACACTAACACTATACATCCATTCCTTTTGGTAATGAATAAATTCTGATTTGAAATTCTAAGTTTGACATAATACACATAATTCAAATCACTAAAGCTATCAAATTTCAAACGTAACATGCAATGTTTTGAAAAATAATGCATTTAATATGTTGAGAACTTTCTACAACTAAGCAGGTTATTCACAAAAAATTGTTGTCTCAGGTTTATAGCAAGAACAAGGTTTATGAAAAAGTTTTATGATCGTCAAAATATTGCTGTAAATATTAGTCCTTGTGTCCAAGTTTCACATTTGCTTCCGACGTGCCATATGTAATTTGATGCACAGGAGGTGCATCCTCTTTTGCAGGACCCGGCCTTATTTTCCTGCTGAACGTTCACGTGTTTAACTGAATTAGAATTTTTTTGAAAAAGTTTTTACTGTGCTTTTGGACATTAACCAGTATGTTTTTTATTAAGATGCAAATCATGCATGATAAAATTATGATAGATTCTTTGGTATGTTATATGTTTAAATGTCGTGTAAATTACCTTTTAGGATATCGAGACAGAATCTAAAAGTAACAATTTTCAACAAATATCATTCAGATTGTAATAAAAAACCAAACCAAATAAATTATTCATGATATTTAGGATGTGAATTAACTTCATTCACTTTAGCAATATGTCAGCGTTGGCTTTCGACCAGATGAACTTTAGTGTTTTAGCTTGCAAATAGATATTTTTATGACCAATTAATGTTAAATATGAATTTGGATAAGAAAAAAAATAATTGAATATCTTTTCTCAAACACCCATTTTTGATGTTTCAAAAGTTATCGTTAAGTTATTTTTCACAAACTTTCACAACTATCTAATAGACAAACCTTTTCAGTAGTTCAAGTGTTTTTAACGTGTTTAAAATGCGTTTTTGGTTTGATTCAATCACAAACAAATCGATTGATATTTCAATAGATATTCAAATCCGTATACTTGTCCGTGGACTAGGTGATACTGCCATGGAATCGGACATGCTAAGAAAAATTTGTAGGATGCTCATTCACCTTTATAGCTATAAAACAGATACAAGAATTCTTCGCTGGTTACATATAACTGATTGAAGATGTTCCGAATAGCTTGAAAGCAATCGATTACTTATCCCATTACAAATTATCAAGTTACAGAGTACAAAACTGTACATAAAGTGTTTTGGTATTCTACAGAAGCAACTAGAGAGGTTGACAACAGTATGGCATTAACATGTTTGGGTTAGGAGTTTGTATGAAGGCATTTCCTATCGTATGGCATAATTTAGACAGATATGAAGAACATGTTATTCTAATTGGCATGTTTAATTTAGTATGAGCTTTTTTCAAAAAGGTTGGCAAGAATATGGAATCAACTGGAATGACAGATATCTTTCAAAAGGTAGGGTTGATCAGTTGTCGTTCTATTTATGGTGTACTGAATAGAAAAACTACAGTAGGGCGATGAAATATCACAATTTTTTAAAGCATTCGAGAGACTCCTTCTTGCAGAGTTCCTGTCGATAAAAGGAGACACCAAACCATTTGAGAGTTTGAGGACTAATGTAAGACAGAATAATGCTGGTTTTATTGGTATGCCAAATCATGGTGAAACTTGAAGCAAACTGAGGATTTCCAACATTATGTAATAGGTTATGAAAGATTCAAGGATGATGTTAGGGCCAGGTGCTTTCGAAAAGACAGTCCAGTTAGATTGGTTATTTGGATCACATCTGGAAAATCTTGGCTCCGATAGCAGCTGTGCAAGCAAACGACTTCCTGTTTTACAAGTACTGTCTGTACTATATCTATTATGTCTTATTCTCATTTGATGGCCAAAACTATGCCAGATATCTTATTTAGTATTCCTAAATTAAATATAAAACACTGATCCAGGTTGTGGAGTTTTGCTAAGAAGAGGAGCTATCAGTGTATTAAATCTTTTATACCAGGAAATGGAAGTGCTGTATATAAAACAAATGAGAAATCATTCATGAAAAATTAGGTGCAGGAGGAAAAGTTATGTCTGGGCTTGTGAATAATTATGAAGCATACCAGCGCTGGGTTAGGAAAACACATCATCGATCACTGATTTTTGAAGAAACAGTTAGTATGTAAGAATGATCAAGCGGTTCTAAGAGACATAAAGATTTGAGACTATCAGAAATAATAAAACCTGAAAAATCAATTAAAAGATAATCGATGCATTTAACAGTTTTCTTAATCTCTTTACAATTGAAGATAAAGACAATGTGTTCCGTATATCATCTGGCGCTCATTCTACTCGGGCAATTGAAAACCATGTACTTCATGAAGAACAGTTGGTTAAACGTGCAATAGAAAGTTTCATTAAAGACAGATTAGAAAAAAGGATAAGCGAAAAAGGACCACTTTTTATAATAAATATAAAACAAACATACTAGTTCTTGTCCATATCACAATCCCAAAAACAAAGTAAAAACTGCAAACTTGCACCTATTCCATGAATAAATCTAAAAAATTGTCTGATATGAACAAGGTTGCAAAGGTTAAGACTTCGCAAAACAAAACTTTAGAATACAGCTCCTAGTTCAGTCACAACGACAAGAGGAAAAACTTGATTTGAAAGAACTGATGACTTATTCTCTCAACCCTGTACCTTACAGTATAGGAACTGTAGACGGATTTTTAACAAAACCTACAAATTAAAAGCAATTCACGGGAACCGGAAATAGAAGGCTCGTACATGTGTCTTCAATGGTAAGATCCTTTGAAAAAAATTCTCAACTGCTCTGATGGGTTCATATGCATTCACAAGATGTGATACCATCAGTGCTTTTTGCGATATTGGAAAAGTCAAGCCTTTTAAAGATCCTCCACCGACTGTCTTGTTTCAATCCTTTTGGCACATGTAGGCGAGTCATGGGAAGTTTCAACTGAACTCGACCTTTGCTTACATGTACGGCAATCGAAGGATCAAAAGAATTGACGATCTTTGTTTGAAATGATCCACATGATGTAGAACGGACACCTCAAAAGCATAAAACCTGGGTTCCCTTCCTCCATACAAATCATGTCTGATGCAGCATTTCAGAAGAGTTAACTATCAGGTCGGAATATGAAAGTATGCACACATTCGGAAGCCTCATATTTCAGAAGTTCAGACGGGCATGGGTGGACATTAAAATACAATAAGTTTGACCCATTGTGGACTGAGAATGATGTTTTTCCAGTAAACTTAGTTGATGTCTTAGAAAAAGTATTGTATGATTTGAAAAATCGTGACTCGGATGTAGAGACCGATGAAGAACCGAAGATTCAGACCTTGCTTACAGCTTTCAGCTCTGAAAGTGACTCAGAGAGAGAGAGAGAGAGAGAGAGAGAGAGAGAGAGAGCGAGAGAGAGAGAGAGCGAGAGAGAGAGAGAGAGGAGATGATGATGATCTTTTAAATAATTGCAGTTTAGACATAACTTTCGGTCTATGTGTTACCAAAGGTGATAATAATGACTAAGCAGGTGTTATTATTGACTCAAGTCCTAATGCAAGTAACGTTTTGTAATATTAATAATGCTTGTTATTTGGATAATGAATGATAATGTTGGTGATAAGTATAACTATGCTTATGATTGATTGAATAAAATGTTGAATGAATGCGGCAATAAAAGAACGAATCAAGGAATCAATACATGTGTAAACAAATGAATAGATGACTTGATGGTCATCATGATTGAAAAATGATGATGATAATGATGATGATGATGAAGATATATTGTTTTTACCAAGAAATTACTAGATAGCATTGAGCATGACAAATATTGATCTAAAACGTCAATATTTTTCAATTAATTGGTATTTTTGATATCTTTTACTTATGACAGCGGAGCCAATTTCTGAAGCTGCGAATTATGATAATTTATAATTACAATTAATGACGTCAAAACACATACAAGATTTTATTGTGTTTTATAATGTTGTACAAAAATAATTGATAATAATAGCAAATGTAAAGCGGTTTTCCGCAAATAATGATTTTATGACGTCATGATTGCGTCATAGAAGCAAATACACACATCAACTTTGTCAATTTTAAAATCTGAACATGTTTCCTTAACAGCGGATACCGCTGCTGGTGGAGTAAATCTCCCCGAGGGTATAACTCAGTAGGCAGAACTTTGTGCTGCCAGAAAATGTACCACTTAGCAAAAATTTCAGTCGTCTTAATTTTTGAAATTAATTTAAAAGTAAGGTTTGTTCCCCCATGCAAAACATTCCTTAGCTGGATTTGGATTCACATATTTTTGTAACTTTAAATTCATTAATTTTCAACTGTTTGGCGTATGGTTTTAATCTATCAAACTTTTCGGCCCCTAGTGCCACTGATGTGGAATGATTTTCCGAAATGTGCACATCTGACCCATCAAAATTTAGCAGGTATTTGTTATATATTTACTACCCCTGAGCGGATACCGCTGCTGGTGGAGTAAATCTTCAAGAGGGTATCCACAACTCGGTAGGCAGTACTTTGTGCTGTCAGAAAATGTACCATTTAGCAAAATTTTCAGTCGTCTTAATTTTTGAAATTTATTTAAAACTTAGGTTTTTCCCTCATGCAAAACATTTCTTAGCTGGATGTGCATTCTCAGTTTTGGAACTTTAGATTCAATAATTTTCAAGTGTTTGGCGTATGGGTTTTAATCTATCAAACTTTTCGGCCCCTAGTGTCACTGATGAGGAATGATTTTCCGAAATGTGCACATCTGACACATCAAAATTTAGCAGGTATTTGTTATATATTTACATTGACGATAAATGTTATCTATATTTATAAAATGTCATTGCAAACAATCATAAAAGCTCTCCCCTACGCCGACAAGAGAAATGTATTGAAAATTATCACGTTCTGTTAAATATGGAAGTTCTGCATATAGTAGGGCGCAATTTATTTTTGGGAACATCCTGAAATCATAACTAAATACTGTTAGGTACCAGAACAAAATGGTGTCGGAGAATCCTGTGGGGTGAACGGTGGGTCATCCTAGCCAATAGACTATACCTTTCTTGTAATTATAATTAAAACTAACTATTATATTTAATTTGTCTGATAAATATTCACGAATGTTATTTTATTTATATTGCATTTTTGCCTTGATTTTTTTTATTTCACTAGAGAAAGGAGTTGTCTTAAAAGCGCTCTAACCCTCACCATGTCTCTTACCTCCTATGTTAGTAAACTACTGTTAGAATGTTTGTAACATGATAATTGGTCTTTTCCGGATTCTCAGGTGTCCTCAGAACTAAATGCCTCGATGAAAGTAAACGAATCTTGAATACTGGTGAATACCTTACTTCACTCGACTGTAAAATTTTATTTTATTAACAGTCTGTTACATTGTACCAAGGCACTTGCATATTAAGAATAGTTTTGATTCACTTTTTATTGATAATTTTTATTACCAAGAAGCATATATAATTTTGTTTCTAAGATTGAAATATGGATTATTTGACAGTTTTTTTTAAATTGTAGCTTAATTTTGTGTTTTATTTTCAATACTGAAATTCACAGTTCTAAAGTTCAAAAGGTTTTACAATTTAATCTAATTTCTAGTTCTATACTACTTTTACACAATAAAGGTGTTTAGATATTAAATTCAGAATTTAATCGCTTAAAATAAAATTAGTTTGATGGAATGAATTTCCGAAATGTGCACATCTGGCACATCAAAATTTAACTGGTATTTGTTATATATATACATACATCTCAAATCAAAGACTATATAAATCGATGCAAAACTACACCTTATAACCTACGCATATAAGATTTATAATGTTACATATTTATTCAATATGAATACACTAGACATTTTAGCTAATAGTTATATTATGTTTATGGTTTCAAACATGCTGTATATCATATTGTTTAAAACCATGCAAGTATAGTTTACTTGACAAAGTTTTTAGTGTTTCTACACTTTATCTTATTTCTTACTGTTTAAAATAGAAAAAAATATTATTAAAGAATGTTGAGAATTGATACATTGCCATTTGGCATTGTCTACCTAGCTATACCCGTCACATGCAAAGTCATAAAATCAAAGGAACATGGAACTATATGGAAAGAAAATATATTCTGTATAAATAAATAAGAAAATAAATTCGAATTTTTCACACTTAAGAGTAAATTGATAACAACAACTGTATTAGTGTGGGCGAAATGGCTTGCTTTACAAGTTGTGTTTGGAGAAAAGTTATAACGATACTCTAAATTATAAAAAAAGAATAAGTTTACGTATAATTCTAACAACATAATAACACGCAAACGTAGAGTGCGCAATGATTAATGCGCTTGTTTTACATATTGGGGAAAAGCTTTTATAGCTTTATATTTTCATCAAATCAGGGGTTTATTGGTTTGAATTATCGCAAATACTCGTTTATTTTATTTTTTTTTATTTTTATTTGTATATGATATTTTCATATCTTTTACCATCGTACACCGGAAATTGTTTTCTATATTTTTTCCTTAATTAGTTAAGATTGTATGACAGAAAAGGTTTAAAAAAGCTTTTTTAATTTTCATGTTACCACACTTGTTAAATAATTATCGAAAAATTAACATTTGCTGGATTTGCGGTATTGAGTTTTCGACTTTCATCATCATAATCAATAAAATGTTTACTTGAATAGTAATATTCAAATATTTCGTAGCAAAATCCCATTTTGTTTTTTTTCAAAAAACCGCCTGTGCTTGTTTAAAGAAATTGATTTTGGAAAAATAGCTGAATTAGACAAAAAACTAAATTAGAAAATAAAAGTGGATAAAGTCCGAGAATTTTTTTTATTGTCAAATACTTCAGGATGACAGTTAACCTACTATTAAGGTCGAACGTATTGTCACTGATAAGGAATAATAATCGGAAATAGTGCACATATGGCACATTAAAGTTTAACAGGTATTTTTGTTAATATATCTACTTTGCCTAAAAGTAGAAAAAAACACGAGTCATTTGACAGACACTATCTAAAGAAAATTTTATCTTTATACAATATATATTCTATTCAATGTTACCTATAACTATGTTCATAGTTGAAAAAAACTAATTATAACTAATTATGATTATTATATCGTGCAAGTAAAAAATTTTTTTTTCTATCTTTTCGGTTATTCTTTCGTCCGTAACGAAAGTATTACATGATATTTCCTAACAAAAAATTAAATCAATTCTTTCTATAAAATGAAAATTGAGTTTTGCTTTTTGAACAAGAAGTTTAAATTTTGACATGAACTTTAAAATAAATAACGACATTTTTAAAGATTGTTTTGTTCCCATGGCAATTGTTTTTTAAATTGCAAACTAGTGTACACATCTCTAAAAATGCATAAGGGATTACTTTCCCTTATCCCCTGAACAATTAACAAAATTGAACGATATATTTCAAATCTGCTTTAATATCGACGGATTTTAGATGAAATTTCAATAATAAGTTTAAATTGTCCCACAATTTGAATTCACAAATAACTGCATGTATTCAAAAACAAATTGTTGCTGCAAATTCATTTTATCCTATGAATAATCAGAAATATGGGATTTGGTAGCATGGCACATTATTATACAAAGCTGTGGATAGTCCCTCGTGGTAAAAAGTAAATTAACGATTGAAAGTGCTTGAATTGCTTTGCTTTTGAAAAGAATGACAAATGCATTATTAAGAATAATTCAACTATTCAACTTCAACTTAGACGATAAATTTTGAAATTCATGATTTTGCTTCGATTCAATTTTTTTAAATTGAAACTATCTGCAAACAGTCTGTTTAATTTCTGCAGATATTGTGTTTCTATTTATAGTCATATAAGATACGAAATTTATTTATAATCGATAAATTTCTACAAATTTTTGGTCAAAAACTGAAACCCTTAGATGATTTTTCTCAATTTTCTAATTAGTCACATCAACTCACGATCTATATTTGTAGTAATAAAATAAAACCGAAACATACCAGTCTTTTTCCAAATCACAATCCCCGAAAGAAAGTAAAAGCTTTGAAAGCTAGCAAATTTAGTAATAGACGTGAACTTCCATCAAAGGAAGTGAGGCCATGTGCTGTAGGAAACGAATACGTACACAATTAAGTCTTGTCCACGTTCGCTATGGCAAGTAGATTGGAAAAAGTATTTTAACGTTTTTTTTTTTTTATTGTAATTAATATTTTCCATTTCTGATTGAAACATTAAAAACATTAAAATTAATTGCACCCTTAAATCACACTATGAACAACGTCAATCAAAGCGTTTCCTTAGTGACCTGAACTTAAATCTTTAAATGAAAAAGTGTTCTTTTTTTTTACTTGCAATTGATATGAGCAAATACAAAAACCAAGAAAAAGAAAAAGAAAAAAATATTGATAAAAAAAATTCAAACAATTTTTTCGCCATTGTCAAGTTTTTTTAAAAAAAATCGAAGCGGTAATCAAGTTCTTGGATTAGTAAGATCTCCGAGACAACCATCTACCTTGGTTAAGCCAACTGAAAGAATTCTCACACTAGGATATGTCCGATTTGAAATCCAGCATAGGTGGCAATAACCTCTTTGGTACATTAGCGTGTGTTTTAGACTATTCGGCTACTAAAATTCTCATTAAGAGTTTAAGATTTCAGTTAGCTTGATATTAATCATTGTCAAACGAATGTGTAATTTAAAGTTGGATTAGAACACATAATTGAATGGCCTCCTGAAAACATCCATTACTGATAAATATCAATTGTTACAACATGAATACTAATTGTTTATGCACAGTGTCATTTAAAGTACGTGTTGTCTAGATTATTGCAGAATGTATATCAAATGTTATTTTTAATGCTTATTTGGTTGCATTCTATCACCATCTAATCGATATATATTTGAATTGGTATTCAAATTCAACATTAATATTCCCTTGTTTTAACCATATTAACAACTATCAGAGTCATTCTAACTGAAAAACATATTTTTCGAAGTCATTATTTTACAATAATATTTAGTACACAGACAAAGTATAAAATTATACATGATACATGTGACAATAACACTATACACACTTTTCTTGTGGTAATAAATGAATTCTGATATGAATTTGTAAGTTGACAAAATACACATAAATCAAACCTCTTAAAGGCATCAAATCTTATTCAGTACATGCAATATTTTAAATGTATTAAAAAAATCGATACCAATCATACATGGTAAAATGATAATAGATTCTTACATACATAATATGCCTGTTTGTCGTTTCTCCAGTCTACTAGATTTTTAACAACGTTTAGTTTTTATTAAAACTGTCAATTTCCAAAATATTCAGAATAAAAGTAAATATTTTAAATATTTAAAATAAACATCAGAATAAAAGTAAATATTTTAATACGTTTGTGCCGGCTTTAAACCACTTTGCCATCAAGTGGTAAACAAAAAATTTAAGTAATATTTAATACCAAATTATGTTAAATATGAATGTGGAAGACAAAACTTTTTATACTTTCTTAAAATGCCGTTTAGGAATGATTTGACTCACAATACACACAAATAGTTTACGAACATTAAGAATCGTTTAATAGGCAGAATGTATTGATAATTGCAAGATTATTTAAAAAACATGTCTTAAATTCCTTGTTCACGTGATTCTAGCACTAATTAAACGTTACGCATATCGATTGTTCATCAACTACACAATTATAGTTGAAGATGAATATTCTTCAGTCACAATATTACATTGCAATACAGAAATATACAATGGATAAATTAAAACATATGAAAATAACACCACACACTTTTTACAATAAGTAAAAGAAAATAAAACACAAACACAAACATACCAGTCCATGCCCAGAATCATAACCCCCGCTCCCTCAAAAAAGTCAAATAGAATAAAAGGAACATGCAACTGTTGTAGCTAAAATATATCTAGTATTAATTTGGACAGAGTGACATCATACTTCATCAACAATATTGTGATGACAGCCATGAAACTTTTTAAGGGCCTTGATAAGCCTAGGCTTGCAATATCCTTGAGTCAATAATTTAATTGTTAGCCGCTTGCTTCGTTGTTGAGAGTCCCTGTAGTGGGAACAAGCTCTACAATACAGTTTTACCTGTGAAAAATATACATGTAAACCATATATGGGAGAAGCAGGAATGTTACTGAAAAGAACAGAAAGTTGACAACAGAATAATTGAACTTATCACGTTTATCGTATAGCTTCTAATGTAACCTTTTGTGAGTGTCATACTAGAAATTAGTCCAAATATGAAGCAGAACATGAAGAATCAATAGAATCTTCTTTTATTTTAAGCTCACCTTGGTAGATGGCTTTCGCATACTCTCCAAATTTTGGATTATTTATAGACAGAACGTCATCTATAAATCTGTATGTGGAGTTGAATGATTTAGCGACAGTCTTTCTCCAGATCTGACAAGGTTCTGTAACATTTGTGATTCATATGAATCAATATGAAATGAGCCCATTGATATACCAATTTTTGTTGGAAAATTATATTGCCAAGCACAACAAATATGTTGTCTATCAAAAACTCTAAGATTTTGTTGATGGTATCCCAGTGTATTCTTTGCAGTCTAAAGTTTTAACAAAATACCAGAATTCCTATTGAGCATTAGTTATTTATGTCTTGATTTACCGTTTTTGTAAAAGAATGACAAGTGAATGATTTTTCGACGTTCTTTGGATTTATTAAGAGGGATATTGGTATAAAGTGTAACAAAATCAAAAGTTTCTTTATACTTTTTACCGACAATAAAGTATTAGAAACAAGATGTTCAAGAATTTTTTTTTAATTTTTGAGAATTCACATTTGGTTGAAGCCTGATGTAGAATGATTTTTTATCTGAATAGTCTGAATGACATCTTTAAAATTTGTGTAAGAATACTGATAATGTTTAGTACATTTAGAGGAACCTGTTATGTAACTTTCCTTTTACAGATTATTGTGAAGTTTTGGATTTCAATAAAGTAGCGAAGGTCAATATCTTTCTGTTTTAAATATTAAATTAACTTCCAAGAATTCAAAATTTGACAATAGAAAAAAGACATTACTTTAAAATATTGATTACATTTTCCAAATGATTAAGAATAATAATAAACACTGATTTCTATTTTTAAAATCAGATAAAAACATACAAACATAGTGAACAAAAACAAATGTTGCTTACTGTATTATTTTCACCTTCACTTTCTTTATAGATTCAAAAAGATGTTTCTTATCTGTTTTGTATTAGTGAATAGTCCCGTTTTTCGTGATTGAAATTGAGGAATAGCTATTTTTTTAGACTGAGTTATAGTATCAGTTGATAAGAAGGTGTAGTTGTTCATTTTCTGTGGAATTAAAGAGAAAAAAATAGCTTTTTTGTTACATTTTTATGCCTTAATAAAACTTTTTTTTTTCAAATATGTAAGTTGCTACAACTTATGTAGAGGTGTGGTAAGGTTTGCGAAAGTTTTTTATTCTCTTCAAATAAAAGTTAAGTCGCGTATCGGAAATTTTATCTTGTAGTACTAATTATTTTGAATAAATGCGATCACCAGATATAGTTTGCTATAAATCGTATTATATAATACTTTTGAGTACAATTAAATATGATGAGTGATGAGGATGCCATGTTCGAATGTTTAGCAATATTATAGTGTTTGACATTCTTTTATTACTGTTAAGTGTTAACAGAGAGGTAATAGAGGTTATATTTTATCATTTATCTCTACAGAATAATGCCAGAATTTTATCAATATTTTTTTCTATATATTCTTGAGATATTGAGTAGTTTTGTTGTTTTGTGATTTAGAAAAATAATTTATAAGACATTTTCCAAGATATAAGATTATGTTTAAGCATTAAATTTTTAAAAATCTAAATGTTCCTGCAAATTGTTTAAGATACAGTTTTACGGGTTAAGTCATGCAGTAAAGCATTTTTTATTATTGCGTGTCTTTTCATCTTAAGGTATGAAGAAATATCAAGTATCTGGTCAGTTATTATTATTATTTATTAGGAGGATTCACGTGTGGTTGTTTAAAATTGACCAAGAGTTTCAGTTAAAATTGTATCTTGCATTGCTTTTTGGACATCTTTAAGGTCAAATATTTCAAAGCAGATTTTAAATTTTGTTGTGTTGTAATAGAAAACCTTAAATGTTATAAAGAGTGGAAACCGGATTTTAGGTTATTTCTTAACACTGACGTTAACATATGGCTTTTTTATCCCTATACCTTTAATTTATTTCAACTTTCTGTAAAGATATCTAAATATAAATTTAAAGAATGACTTTTGTAGCTAGCTAGACAGGAGGTGCTTACCCTTCCGGAGAATCCGACCTCACTTCCTTGATGGAAGTTCACGTGTATAACTTACTTTGCCAGTTTGCAATGTTTTTACTTTCTTAGAGGGATTGTGATATGGACAAGGACTGGTATGTTTGTTGTATTTATAGTCTTTCTTGTTCATGACAAATTGTTAACTTATTTCTATGCATTCAAGCACAAACATACATAAAAATTCAAGGTTAAAACGTTGAAAACTGGCCGAGTCACTTAATCAGGTGGTAGTCCACGAGGCAAAAAAAGAGATAGCTTTTATCTAAGCTTCTTTACCTTAAAACAATACATAAAACCCACTTATTAGTTTTTTGTTCATTAAATACCAATTCCTAATCACGAGTAGGATATTCTGTTTTTAATTACACTTTTGCCTCTCTCTTATTTAACTTGTTATTTGATGATTTTTTATTCAAAAGAAAACATGTCAAATTCGGATTATTTTACAATTCCTAGTTCATCTTCTGCAAAGTTTAAAGTTGCTTGACGAATAAGGGTACTTTTAGCAGTAAATATAATAATTTCTGTAACTGTTCGTAATGAATAGAATGCGTTTAATTTTAATTTGTAAAAAAAGTTTTAGAAACAAATTGACTAGAAATTGAAAGACTAGTAACAGAGATATTTTTGTAAATCATATAGTTTTTGTCTTGTTTTTACCTATGTCTTTATATAACAAACATATTCCTCCTTGTCATGAAATAAAATCTGTATCAAAACAAGCATTAGTAAATTTAAATATTATCTGTTTTAATTATTAACAAATCAATTTACAGTAAAAAAAGAAGTATTTGAAGAAGCAGTAAGACAATTATAATGAATGTGTGGGGTAAAGGTGAATGTACCTAGTTGTGTATTGTTATAAAAACAAAAGATTTTCAACAAATTTAACCAGACAAATCTTCATGAATACTTTTCATAACAAATGTACTCAATGCGTAATAACGCAATTACTAGTTTATCTGAACTCTTTTGTAGTGAAGAGAGAAAAACGCATAGGAACATCACGGCGTCTATCGCAACTGTCAAGGACCGCACGGGATTTGATACAGAAATCCAGATCCCACTTAGCAAATTTGAAATTGTCAAACAATTTACGAGGGATGCCATTGATTGGCATGTTTTAAGTAACTTAGTACTTGTTTACATGAGTTCTAACGATAGAAAGACAGCACCTATCTAAACAAATTATTAACATTGAATTGAAAATCTGCTTTTTTATTTATTTCATGCCTATCCTGACTCTAGACATATCTCTGGTAAAAAATTCACTTATAAAAAGATCTCAACGTCGCTGCTGAATGAGCAGGAAGATATTTATAAGTATATGTTGCATTTATAACTTTTTTGAAATGGTGGGGTAACATGGAAGCTCTTGTGACAATTAAGAGTTTTAAGATCTGGTCAACAATGAAGGCCTTGTCTAGGATTTACACCTTTGTCTCAATATGATTGGAATGAAGATATTTTCCTCAGCCGCTGTAGAATAAGCAACAGTAATTTTACTCATTCTTTAAGGATGAGATCATCCGCCCCAATGTGTCGAGGTCAACTATCTGTCAATGACATTTTTTGAATTATTTTGACTTTGCTCATACAAGGGATGCTTTGTATTCAGCATCATCGATGCAAGATCATTTTAGAAATGTCAATTAACATCAAATTTTAAACTTCCTTTGGGAAATTAATTTGTTTTTTCAAATATAACCCGGTCTTTTATTTCAAATGTATCTGTGATATTAATGGTTTATATCTGTTACTTTTTAAATATTTCCTATTGTATATAATATCACATCAGTTTGATTATAAATATATATTCATTAATATTTACAAAATTTTCTAGTCGCGAATAGCTGCAATAATGATATTGCAGCTTTAAACAAAACTCACTCGTCAATAATTAATATCATAAATCTCACAGCAACCCGCTATAATTAATCACAAACATATCCATTTCGCTTATTTTGATTAAAATATAATCAAAACATTTACAAATGTACCATGCATATGACGAGTTTAGAAATGTGCAGTAGTATGCTCTGAAGTACACACTGTATTAGATTTGACCCCCCTATTTCACCTGATGCGTATGGGTAACATATAGACCAACCAGGTTTATTTTGATTATATTGATTTTTCGATGGGTATATCTCTTTACGTTTCGTTCTTGGCATTGTTCACTTGATTTTAGTGTTTCACATTAATACGCGTTTTTATTTTTTCTCAATTTGAAAGTTGTTATATCTGAACAGTGTGAGGAATGGATCTACTGATGTCGGGTCAACATTTTTGAAATGTCATAAGCAAACAACCAAATACCGGTAATCGTAGCAGATTTTTTGGCAAAGTTAAAATTTATCTGTTCCTCTAACCTATCCCTACGAATGAATCTTATCCAAGTATTCCTGACAATTTGATTCTTTGGAAGTAGGGAAAAAATGTTGGTATTTACCTATCTTACTGTGGGCCGATTAGCCTTCAGCAATGCAGTGAAAAGTTGGCATATTTCTGTCACTTCATGCCGCAAATCTCGCGAGATTTTTCTTACTGCATATGTTTCGCATCTGAATAACTAAAGAGTACAGAGAGGGTAGATAACAACAAATGGTTACGATAATGCTTATTGAGCTAAAATAACAACCGAAATAAAAAAAGGACTAAATTTTTAAAAAATAAAAAACTATCTTATCTTTTGAGATTTGTTTCTAATGCGTAAATTCAAATACTAAATCACTTACCCGTACAACATGCAATAGTGAATTAAATTTGAAAACAGGTGATTAGATTTATAACTTTTCAGTATTTGCCTTGGAAATGTTAAATGATTTTCCATTCATCAAGAATTTTAAACAGTAACCTGTTACCAGTATTAAACTATTTTATTTCATGTATCCATTACTATTTCAATGAATTCAATACCCTTTCATTCGCGATAAGAATTAATAATATGAATAATGAATTTGATTTTTTTTATTTTTAAAGACTGACCGTCGACAAAACCTGCAGTACTGATCAAATAGCATCTAATGATTGCTTTTTAAGAGTTGAATTTTAAAGCCCGGCTATATTGATAAGTGCAAGGAGTCCTATAATTTTTTTATTCAGTATAAACAGTAATTAAGAAAAAATATATAACATGAATACTCTAGAGAAGAATTGTGCTACATGAAATGTATTGAAGAAAAACGTTTAGTGAGAATAATTGGTTGTAATGTTGTGAAACTTGGCAAAAGCTTTTTAAAGTTATTCCCAACGGGAACAAGTTTATTGATCCCAAAAGAATAATAAAAGAATAATTAGTGTTTGCATAAAATTTATTATGTTTTCTAGCCTGCCTAGTATAATCAAGCACAATAAGTAACCTAAAGGTGTTATGTTACCTAGTTACCTCCAAAGATAATCAAACTACTTTCTTATTATAGAATAACAATCAATAATCTGTTTTTCTAATGCCAAAAGCAAAACTATGAAACACTTTTCAAACTTAAAGCGCTGTGAATGACCAGATTCGGTCTGAATAAAAAAAAGTCTATGGTAAAAACGTTTTGATCCGCCTAGGCGGTTTTTGAATTAGCAAAAAAGTATGAAAAATACAATTTCAATCTAAATAATAAAATTGAAATAATTTTGCTTGCAGATAATCAAAGTAATTATATGTATTTGTTTCAATGCGTCTTTTATATTATTAATTATTCACCTACATTTAACACAAAAGTGCCAAAGTTAATACCTATAGAAAACTGTATTGAACACGATTTACCTCGATTCCAGGCAGCCGTCCACAAACGGGAGTGTCGTCTAAATCCAATCAAGGAATTATTTATTTTTATGTTCGGGATTTTTGTAAATACAGAATTTTTTCATAAACTGTCAACGAAAGTAAAATGTCTCAATGAATGCAAAAAGCAAGTAGAAGTTCAAAAATCAGGAACTGAAGACAGATAAACTAACTAGCTCATTCCAAAGCAGCCTAATCACCTTTATTAAATACAGTAAATTATTATGAAAAAAGAAAACATAATGCAAAATTTATCATAACCCCGCTCTTTTATTATCAATATAAAATAACAAACAAAATGTAATTTATCAGACACATTGTTGAAATCATTTAAATGGGTCAATTTAGATACCTATTACCTGACTTTTTTGTCATTTATTATCACGTGGTTTCGTTCTTATTCAGCATTGTTGGTCGTTGTAAAGAATTCGGTACTGACCAAAAACAAGACATTGTGTGTTTAAACAACTTTAAATTTCGACATATTGTAAACATCCAAAGGTCTACTGTCTCATCCTTATTACTGGAAATCGGACGCTTAAAAATGTAATAAACACATCACCGAAGGCGTCATTCGTTTAATTTTATCTTTTATCTCTTAAAAGAAATGTCTAAATGATATCACTTATTTTAAAATTATATATTTCAATCAAGAGATCTAAGAACAAGTTGCTGTATGCGTGAAAGATGTGTGTCTTATAAGTCGCAGTGTTCCAGCGCGCATTCAGGACAACTTTGTGATATGGTAGCTAGTTTCCAGAATCAGTATGCCGCAGACACATATATCATCCCCTAGCTACATTATACCGTCACCTGTATGAACCAATCGATATTTCTGTCCTTCAAATTCCGAGCACAAGTTGAGGAAGAAATATTTAAATCAAAAGTCTAATGTATAATTTAGCCGCGATTTGAAGTAGCTTCCGGTTTGATGAAAATATAAGAATATAAAATATCCTATCAAGACACATAAAAATATTTGAAAAACGCTTGTTAAGTTATAGCTAAAGTGTTTTTGAATGCACTTGACGACTCATTTAACATCCGTTTAGTCTGAATTCTAGAAATATATATAAGTCAATTGAGCAAATACAATCATTATTACCAGATTTGGTATATTGATGTCTCGGTACTTATTTCTATTTATTGCTTTAAAAAACAAACCCACAAATTGGGCTGTTGAGATTTTATTCTAGTCTAGCCGGTCTCTTATATTTTTTATTCTTATGTATTACTTATGTATTGGCGAACCCACATAAAGTGTCTGACCCTGTCGCTTTAAGATTTCTACTGTTTCCGTTCCTTATGTGTTGCTGCTATATTTTCAAACAAAACAAATAGCACATATTTCTGTCTAGACTATTTTTATCCGACTTTTAGAAATATGCAGAACATTTACATTTAGTGTGTGTCCAATGGCTTAATCACTGATTTTTAGCTTCCGAATATTATGCTTGTGATTGAAAAGAGTAATGAAAGCATTTATTAACACGCAAACTAATTTACTTGATTGATCAATGTATAGAATGTTAAATCTAATGATATTGTTTATGAAAAGCTAGTGTTCTTAGTATTCACAAAGATTCTTCTGAATACCATATTTAAACCAATGCTCAAAGATAATTCTGACTCGGAATAAGTTTTATTACATTTTCTTTACCTTAAATTAAATTGCACCTATAAAGTATATAATTGGGTACCTTAAATAATAATGTTAACTTCATTTGCAGTGATTATATTAATAAATGACCTAATAATTTTAAACAAATGTTTGACATTTATCCCTAAAATAATTAGTGCCTGCAATTTATATAATTGACGCAACCGTAATGATTTATTTACCATCACACTATTTTACCTATTTGTACTTATATATAACGTTTTGGTAACCCTTTAGGTACGATCTTACAGGCGAAATATATAACAAATACTTGCTAAATTTTGATATGCCTGATCTGCACATTTTGAAAAATCTTTCCTCATCAGTGACATTATGAGCCAAAAAGTTTGATAGATTAAAAAACGTAAGCCAAACAGTTGAAAATTAATAAATCTAAAGTTCCAAAAGTATGTGAATCCAAATCAAGCTAAGGAATATTTTGCATGAGGGAACAAAACTAGTTTTGAATTTGTTTTATTTAATTTTCATTCAGTATTAGACAGGGATATATGTATATGTATCTGAGAATGAATCACAAGAAATAAAAAAGCATTATTATGTTTCATAATATATTTTACTATTGAATGACACTTTCTTTGTATGTTATTTTGAACATGTAACATGTTTGTAAATTGAAACTTTTGATATCAATTTAACAAAAGATAGAAAAATACAATTCATAAAACCAGACAATTAATAAAATAAAATAATAATGTTTCATAATACCTTTTAGTATTTAATGACATTTTCTTTGTATGTAATTTTGAGCATGTAACATTTTTGTAAATTGCGTTTGATATCAATTTATAAAAGATGGAAAAATATAATTCATAAAATCAGACAATTTTTAGAATATAATAATAATGTTTCATAATACCTTTTACATTTTAATGACTCTTTCTTTGTATGTAATTTTGAACATGTAACATGTTTGTAAATTGCGTTTGATAATAATTTGACAAAGAATGGAAAAATATAATTCATAAAATCAGACAATTGTTGGAAGTCCAAAATTTGAAATATTTGATTAATGCAAGTTAAATTCTGAATGAATTAAAAACACATATTAACTAAAATAAAATAACGCATCCTTTGCTCTTGTCATTATTGAAAAAGAATTCAACTTGTATCATATTTTAGTACGTTTTATATTATTTAATTTTCACTATCTCTCCCTATATATTTTTAAAAATGAGAATCTAAAATCAATGTTCGTATTTAGAAATTGTAAGATCATTTAAACAAAAAAATTAAACATAATCCATGAAACCACATAATTGGAAATTTAATAATCGAAGGACATAAAAATGCAGTATAAGTTTCCTCGAGCAAGAAACTTTTACAACATTATTTTGTGTTAGGTTTTTGGCATTAATCAATATAACAAACCTATGCGATGCAAATTAAAATGAAAAAAAATCATGTTTTGTATAGTATATTTCGCGTGTAAAAATGTTTATTTAAAATCAGTGTGTAATTGTGTATTGTTAAACAATAATGTAAAAATGAAATAGCTATTATGAAAGCAAAATATCTGAAAAATCTAAATTTTTAAGGAATTGATGAAAAAATATAAAGGTAACATTAAAAGAAAACGACGTGTAAAAGTATAGCACAATTTCAGACTAAGTTCACAAACAGTCCGTATCATGTTTTAAATCTTTTAAATATTTTACAACATTTTATATTGAAATGTTTTTAAAAACATGCAAATATCAAATAGGTGCTGCCTTATTAAAGATCTTGCAATATCATTTTAAAAAAAAGAATATTAAATATATTATTCTATGAAATCTTATAATCTTATCTTCGGAAGTCAAAGAACATCAAAAATGCAGGTTAAGTTTTCATAAATGAAGCTCCTAATACATTGAATCAAAAGACATGGGGTTTCTAGCACTTATAAATAGGTTAAGAATTCATCACTTTAACTGAAATGATCATTTGATGCTGTATTACAAATTTGTGTTGCCGGTCAGCGTTTTAAAAAAGAAAGGAACAAAATCTATGGCAACATTACAAATTATCTTGGCTATTGAAAAGATATTGAATTTATTTCAATTTATGGATATGTGAAGGACAAACTAATATTGGTTATGAGGTACTGTTTAAAATTCTTTTAAATCGTGGTCTATTAAAAATTATTTGTCATTTAAAAAACCGATATTGAAGTGGAAAAAATCCAATTTCTTGTATTCCAATTCATTTCACAGCTGCATGTTCTATAAATAAATTGGTTTAGAATTTACATATTATTAGTTAAATCCCTGATAGGTAAAATTAAATATAACAAATTTTAACTCAGTTTAAACTTACTCGATATACTCTTGTTTCTAGATTGAGTTATTTAATGCTTAAAGTCGAGAAGTTTAAAATTCGTTGTCTACTTTGTGTTAGGTCTACTTTTGAGTTCTTTCATACGTTTATGAGGCTTCTTAGATCATGGTACATAAAACTTAATTTTAATTTAAACTAGCTAGACAGAAGGTGCTTTCCCTTCCGGAACACCCGGCCTCACATCCTTGATGGAAGTTCACGTGAATTACTAAACTTGCCAGCTTTCAAAGTTTCTACCTTGTTTTGGCATTGTGATTGGGACAACGACTGGTATGTCTGTGTTTTATCATTATTATCTATAACGCTCACGGCAAGTAGGACCTAATTTCGATAGAATTATGACATTATTCAGTAGAGATAATTATAAAAAATATAACCCAATTGTCTGTGATCAGTTTTGCAATATAAAAACCTTAAAAACAATGCTTGTTAAGCTCTTCTAAAAGGCAATTATAATTTGCATAGCATTAACCTAAATTGTCGGCTATGAAATATAATATATATATATATATATATATATATATTATATATATATTATATATATATATATTAACCAATAAGAGGTATCACGCTCAATGTTCAGTTATGGCATTCAATTGGATCTCAAAGCATTTTAATACGTACTACAATAAACAAACTGTGTCTGGCAATCACAATAGTTTAAAACATTTTTACTACAAGATATGGACATGCAAAAATGTAAGAGGAAAAATTTTTGTAGTTATGTTTTAAAAATTCTAATAATGATTATCATGTCTTGAAGACATGTACAATACACTCAGACATATCATGCATCTGAGGATCTAGTATCATTTATCTCTGTATATTTCGCATCAAAATCAATATTAGAAATGAGAAAACATTGCATGTTCAGTTTCAGATTTGATGCCTTTAAGAGGTTTGATTAATATTTATCTTTTGTTAAAATTTCAAATCAGAATTTATTTATTACTTTTGCGAGAAGCTGTATAATTATATATATATTTCTACTGAACAACAATGTTAAACCATGACTAAGAATAATTTTCAAATAAAATGACTGTAATAATTGATAATGGTTACACCAAAAGAAAAGTATTGTCGTTGAATTTGAATACAATTCAAATATCTATCGATTGTTTGGTGATAAAATGCTACTGAAAATGCATTTAAGACACATTTAAATCTTATTTGTTAGATAACCTTTGAATTATCATGAAAAGTCTATCAAATAATTCTCAACATTCATGAACTACTAGCATTCATTTGCAATTGAAAACTTTTTTTTTTTTTTTTTAAAAAAAGTGTCTTCAGGAGGTCGTTAATATACGTTTTCTATATTTCATATAAATTGGACATAACTGCTAAATGCTCTCCTAATTGTTTTATTTAATCACTCGATGACATGATATAAAACCAGTGTAAGCGTATTTTCGAGGTTATTAATGTTTATTCTCATTCTGAATATATAACACAAATGCCTGTAAATTTTTGATGTGCCATATGTGCGCATTTCGGAAAATCATCCCTCAGTGACACTAAGGGCCAAAAAGTTTGATACAAAAAGATAAAAAACATGAATCAAAAAGTTGAAAATTAAAGTAATTAAAGTTCCAAAACTACATGAATCCAATACAGCTACCGAATGCTTTGCATGAGGGAACAACCTTAGTTTTAAACAAATTTCAAAAAAATAATACGGCTGAAGATTTTGCTTAATGGTATAATTTCTGACAGCACAAAGTAATGCCTACTGAGTTATGGATACCCTCAGGGTTAAATGAATAATGTTATTGGTTATTGGATCGTTATAAGTACGAACAAAAAGAGATCTGTTACAATTCTTGTAACGTTAGGTTTTTCCAGAAACCCGTAACGTCATACATACATATATATCAAAGGATTCGCCTTTAAATTTATTTGATACATTAGAAAATATTGCATGTTTTGATTAAGATTTTGAGCCTTTAGGTGGTTTGATAGATGTTTATTTTGACGACTGAAAATTTCAAAACAGAATTTACTTTTACCACGGGGTATGATATATGTCTCACATTTATCATTTGTGTAGTTCATAACACTTTATACTAAATAATTATCTAACAAATGACATCGAAAAATATTTTTCTGATAAATCGAATTTTATAGCTGTGAGAACGGTAACAACCAGGAACTAATATAAAATTTGAATACAAATGTAAATATCTATCGACTCTTTGGTGATAGAATAATAGAATCTATCATATGCGTCAGTGATAGATGAAGGTATCCCACCCGAGTGAGCAGATTTTGTGTCTGGAACGAGGCTTTGCCCATCCCATTCACAATTTTGGGCAACTTTTACCCAAAACACGGATGGCTGACAGAAATTCATATGACTTAAATGACCGTCTAAATCAGAAAAAGAATCCCAACATTTAAAAGACCGGCTTCGAATCCTAGCATACCCGCGGGAATTGTTACATAATCACTTTAAAAAGAAAAAAAATCGTGAAATCTACCTGACTGTAATAATCAGCTTTTAGAAAATGTATTACATCCGCAGCTTCGACCTATATAACATATAGCTATACTTAAAAGTACATCTTATTCAGCAAGTAGTATGTAATGAATAAATAACGTGAAAATTAGCTTGGCTGCAACATGAAAACAGGAAAAATTCTAACAGAAATACATTTTTATAATATTATTGAAATAAATTGTGATTAAACTTGTTCCTGCCAGTGGAGGAAGTTACGAGAAGTTAAAAAAGTTGTTCCGGCCGCACGAGGAGTTGAAGATTAACAGAACGAGGAGGTGAAGATAGAAATTTCTACCACCGTTTCTTCCATTGGAAATTATTATCTCAAACTTAGGGGGATGAAAGAATATAACTAACAGACATTTAAGATCATATCTGATAGAGAAACTTGCATCTATCATGACGATGTATCTAATGGGTGATTTAAACGTTCGTTAATAATAAGCAGGCATTGATAACTCTGAAATAAATAGGTAGCCGATTGTTCTAAAGACCACTCTACGCTTATATATCACAGAGATAATAAAAGCCTTTGCTGACAAATCTTGGTATGGGGATTTTTGTCACCTAGCTAGCTTAATGTTGATGGTTGTTTCAGGGAATACACTAATCACAAAAAATGCACCCTGGGTCGTAAACAATTACAGTTTTTTTATCTTCTTCTACAGAACCTTTGAACTGTGAAACTTTACCTTGACAAAAGCCGTATCAAGTTTGCGAATCAGGTTTACCTTGAATTTTTTCAAGGCCTCTGTCCCTAAAAATATTTAACCATTCATTTTCTTGTCATGAACTGAAAAGTCTAGAAGTTTGAAACTTCTAATATGGTATCAGAGCTTTGAGCGCTATTAAGTTTGCGAGGCTTGTTGACCTTGACCTTCATCCAAGGTCACAGTAACCTTAAAAAGACAAACATTAAAAAAATTTTTCTTATGAACCAAAAGGTCTTGAAGCTTTAAACTCCATATATGGCATCCGAGCACTAAGCACTACCACATTTGCGAAGCTTGTTGGGCTTGACCGTCATGCAGAAGGCCAAAGTGACCTTAAAAAGAAACTTCTTGTAATGATCCGAAAGGCCTAGAAGCTTGAATCTTCATATATGGCGTAAGAGCACTAAGCACTTCCATTTTTTTCAAAACTTGTTCACCTTGACCTTCATTCAGGGTCACAACGACCTTAAACAGAAACAATTGAAAAAAGTCATGAACCGAAAGGTCCATAACTTTGAATAATCATATATAGCATCTAGGCATTTATCCTACAAAGTTTGCGAAGCTGTTCGTCCTTTACCTTCATTCAAGGTCACAGTGACCCTAAAAAGAAAAATCTTTGAACAGCTTCTTGTCATACATTAAAAGGCCTAGAAGATTGGAACTTCGTATATGGCAACAGAGCAGTAGCGCAAATAAGTTTGAGATGCTTGTTTACCTTAATCTTTATTCATGGTTACATGGTTTGTCCTTGACTTTCGTTCAAGGTTCCAGTGACCTTAAATAGAAACAAAATTTAAAAAGATTTCTATTTTGACAAAAACAAAAAAGAAAAGAAAAGAAAAGAAAAAAGATATTAGTTAAAATTTAATCCTTTTTGTAAGGTACAATACTAAATATTCATTGGGCCTCTTGTTATGAATTAGTTGATGAAAATGTTTTTAGTTACATGTTACTCCGCTTTGATTATTATCCTCAATTAGATCAATAATAAACACCACTACAGTAACTTAGTTGGTACAATGCTCCCTTCGCATGTTGAAGGTCTTGGTCCGAACCCCAGCAGCTCTGAACAAGACTTGAAAATACAATTAGAAAGTGACTGCTTCTTGCCAAGCACTCGGTATTTAGACAGGAAAGTTTTGGGTCTTTCGAAAAAGGCAGGCAGGGCTCGCTAAAGACCCCTCTCTGCAAATTGGCATGAAAAGGTAATAATTTCTGCGATTCATCAGTAGTCTAGTAGGAGTGAAATTTTCTAAACTTGGACGTAAAACCCCATTACATCAATAAATCAATCAATTAGGTCACTAAAACAATGCTACTGTATTCACTGTACACGCAACATTTTGTGAGAGAAATAAGACCATTGTTTTTGATCAGAAATAGAACACTTTGAGCAAAAGTATTAAAGAATCACGAGTTAAAGTATTTTTTTGTAACATGTAACAAATTCAAAGAAAATCTTCTGTGAGGTTTTATGATATCCTATGCAAACAACTTGTGCAAATTTCTTTGTAATTGTAGTTGCAATTTGCTCTCTTCTGTACAACATATTTTGGATTAGTGAACATAATACAGGATTAAGCATAAGAAAACTTACAAATTGTGCAAGCATCTCTAAAATAACTTGAGTCTGTCATTAAAATCGCAAATCGTCTGTAAATGGGTTTTAGTATTCCTTTATGCATAATCAAGTTTTTTCAGCAATCGATATATATTCAAAGTTTGATGTCATTATCAAGAATTGTATTTGCTGATGCAAATAATTACACGCACGCTTCATGTATTTTTAAGTTTCAATCAGTATTGAAAATTAACCCTATTCTCTAGGAAACAAGACATGAGATTTAAAGGCTACAATACATGATGCGAAAATAAAAAAAAATTAAAAAAAAAAAAGTTGTACTTTTTCCTTCATTAATTTCGATTCGTATGTCTTTCAACTAGTATTAAATATTATACAACTTCCTTAAGAGGTTAAATAGAAAATGCATTCGGTCCTATTTTTTCTGATTTTTCTAATTTTTCATTTTAATTAAATACAAAAAAGTAATAATTTTGTATTCATAAAACTGAATACAGGTGTATGTACGGCGATACATGTGTGAAAAATATATATCCAGTTCATATGTTAAAAAAATAAATTGCTCTAGACTTACTTTTAAATCTTATGTGAATGTGATATGTTTTATCACTTAGAATATCTTTTTTGATGGGTGTTAATATTTTTAACAATAAAAGCAAGCAAGCAGAAAATGTTCTCTTATAAATTCTTATACTTCAGACAAAATTGTCAGTCACAATGGAATCTTTTTACAAATAAGACAAAACATACCCAGCCTTGCAATTCCATCAGATTATCAAACAAATAAATACACACACTCTAACACACACACACACACACACACACACACACACACACACACACACACACACATATATATATATATATATATATGTAATAGTAATCCAATTTAATATTATAATTTGCCTATTATTCGATGACAAAAAAAACTCTTTGTCTGGCCGTATAAGGACAAAAATTCCTGTACCGAAATGCAGAAAACATATTCAACTAACACACAATATTATAATAGACAATTACATCTCAAATTGACATGCATTAATTAATCGTCTAATGGCAATCCTATCTAAAGTTGTACAATTAAGAAAGGTGGTTGAATATAGGTTGACACTAATTGGCAAGTGACATGTAGAAATTGCATGGAGACTTTAAAAGGACCAAAATGTTTCATCAGAATAATGATATATGACCTTTATTTATATGTTTTATATGTTACACATACATGCTTTTTTATCTTTATTTAAATCTTATTAATACTATCATAACATTGTTTTGATGCCCTAAATTTTAAACCATTTTAAAGCCATAATGATTAACAACACTGCATGTATATAATGTCCATAATTTTATATTACCCAAGTTCACTGTAGAAGCATTAATTGCCGTTTGATTGAAAATGCCGAAATTTAATGTCTCAAGAATATTTGTTAATTAATAGAAATATTATAGAAAAATTTGCTAAGAATACAGAAAAAAACTACACTGATTGTTTTACCCTTTTCACTCAAATTTGCCATAACGGAGGGCTAGTTCTGCAGTTAAGGCAATTGTTTGGAATGACTTTATATTGCAAAGATGTGTTTTATACATTTGCTATTACTTTGGATGTAAAGAAATTTAAAAATACTAAAAAAATCTTTCCAGAATTAGCTGTACTATCCATACTGTTAAATTAAAAGATACTGGTATCTCAAGCTGTAGTTGTTATTCATGGAATAATATATGCTTGTCTCATCAAAATTTCATATTTTTTATATAAACGGAAACGAAAGCATTAAACAGTAATTTTTTTTATTAAAGTATTATACTTATTGTTTTATATTCTAATTTCTTCTGTCCTTTTGGAAATTAAAAGTGAAGCGGAAAACTTGATAACACGTTGATTCTGGAATTTCTGAAAAGAATTCATCACTGACATTATAAATTTAATAATTTTATAAATACTACTTGCCTAGTCTTATCGGTACAAAAAAAAAATCAGAATTCATTTCAGCTAATGGAGCAGCAGTTTTAACAAACAAAATCTTGTCATAGTTAAATATTTTTTATATTTAGTTGAGGTATGTTCCTTCAGTACATAAGCAATAAAGGGCATGTTTTATGTGTTGTAGAGTCTGCCTTAATAAAAATAATTTGTACCCTGTCAAAATTAAGAAGATATCAACTTTTTCGGCTGAATTGTTGACGTAATATTTTATGGCATATTTTTAACCAACTTTCATCAATTCAAATATTTATAGTCCTTTCACCAGACAAAAAATTAAAACTTTCTTTGCGAAAAAAAAAGTTTAATAAAACCAAATCATGGAATTTTTAGTATATATATATATAACACAAATACCAGTTGAATTTTGATGTGCCAGATGTGCACATTGTGGTAGTCAAATCCTCATCATTGACACTTAGATCGATTAGTTTGATAATGAAAAAAATAACCCAAACAGTTGAAATCAATGAATCTGAAGTTCCAAAATTTTATAAATCCAAATCCAGCTGAGGAAATGCTTTGCATGAAGAAACAAACCTTAGTTTTACACAAATTTTAGAATTTAAGGCAGCTGAAAATTTTGTTTAATGGTACATTTTCTGACAGCACAAAGTACTTCTTACTGAGTTTTGGATACCCTCGGGGAGTTTTACTCCACCATGAGCGGTACCCGCTCAGGAGTAGTAAATATATATAACACAAATACCAGTTGAATTTAGATGTGCCAGAGGTGCACATTTCGGAAATCCATTCCTCATCAATGACACTTAGACCGAATAGTTTGATAATGAAAAACATAAGCCAAACAGTTGAAAATCAATGAATCTAAAGTTCCAAAATTTTATAAACCCAAATCCAGCTAAGGATTGCTTTGCATGAGGGAACAAACCTTATTTTTAAACAAATATTATGAATCACAGTCTGTAAAGTTTATGGTTTTATAAGCTTATAATATGTTTTACAATTTGCTGCTAAAACAGTTTTTATGTAATAAAAAATAAATTAATATTATTTTATTCTAAATATTTTTAGCTGCGCAAATACAATTCCTCAGATACGGTTTTGAACTCAAATTTATTTAATGACTCATCCGATATAATCGAAAACCTAAATGAAGTAAACCCGTTTCTCGAATAAAACAATATTTTAACAGGTTTATTTAATTTCCGTTTTAGTATTTTCATCCGCTAACGCAAACGTATTCACAAGTGACGGTTTACTTTTCAATAAACCGTTTTAACGCACATAAAATTTTATTGTTACATAACATACAACGTAAATAATACAATTTTACCGTTCCCAGTTGATAAAGGTGATAGATTTATATGGCGCCAGTCATGTAAGTATTTGAAACTTAATTGAATCAAATACACTAAAGAGTTAAAGTAAAACAAAATGTTTGTTTGGATGTGTCATACGCGTACATTTCGGAATCTATACCTCATAGGTGATGAATATAAATATTAAATATGAACAAACTGTATTCTACAGAAATTAGCTATCAAATATTTTAATTTGATTATTTAATTTAAAGACAAATACCCTGTCTCTAATATGTAATCGGGAACTAAATATATATTTTTGACCTTTGACCTAAATATTTGCTCAGCATTTGTGTATTTTCTATGCGTCGCTTGTCTTATGTTAAATTTTATTAGTGTCAAGGTTTTTTAATTTTATCTCTTAATCTGAAAGTTTCAGATAAATACAGTGATTACAAGATCTTCATACTTTTATTGAATTGTTCGCTGACAACGAAATGTATCCATGCTATGGAGTTAATAAATCCTACTTAATGCTCAATTAATGCTTAATTTAGATAAGCTGGTTTGATGTTGCTACAATATGTCATACTATACTTATGTCAATGTGAAGAGGTTTTAGCGAATTCAGAATGAGATTAAAAGAATTCTATCCCGAAAGGTGAATTCAAGCCACTGTTATTTAAAGTGAATTATTGTTTTAAGCAACATCAGCAATTTCGCATTTGTTCGAACTTGAAAAATGTAAAAGATACTTAATGCTGTCAGAAAATATACCATTTAGCAAAATTATCAGCCGTCTTCATTTTTGAATTTTATTAAAAACTAAAGTCTGTTACCCTCATGCAAAGCATTCCTTAGCTGTATTTGGATTCATATAATTTTGGAATTAAGATTCATTAATTTTCTACTGTTTGGCATATGTTTTTTAATCTATCAAACATTTCGGTTCCTAGTGTCACTGATGAGGAGTGATTTCCTGAAATGTGCACATCTGGCACATCAAAATTTAGCAGGTATTTTTTATATATATAAAAAAGTATCAATAAAAAGCTAAACAAATGTAAAATCTATTTGTATAAAACAATTACCAAAAAAAAAAAAAAAACTGATAAAAAACCAGTTATATAACAGACATATTATATATAAAACACTGGAAATTAAATAGTAAAACAAATAAATTTTACCAAGTTTATTTAAAACAATTAAATTTTACCAGTTTATATCTCGAAAGGAGTTTAAAATTTTATGTCCACACACATTTGTAATAAGATCTTGCATCGATGATGCTGAATAAAAAATATTCCTTGTATCTGCACAGTCAACACAATCCAGTAAAATGAACTGAATATATCTTTTGACTTTAAAAAGGGGTACATTGTGGAGCCTGTTCACCATTCAGAATAATTGAGTTTGTAATATGACTATGCCGATTCAACAGAACAATACCATCATGCCTACTGTACTGGGACAAAGGTATAAATCCAACACAGAACCGAACTGAATAAAGCTTATTGTGTTCTTGGCTATTCCAAAGATTTGACCATTGATCATTGTTACATTTGTATACAAATGGCTATAAATCAGTTTGAGATATTGAATAATTAGCTATTGGTTTGGATGATGCTACCTTAGCAGCTGAATCGGCTTCGGTGTTACCTTTAAAACCAAAATATCTAGGTAAATATATAATACAAATACCAGTTAAATTTTGATGTGCCAGATGTGCACATTTCGAAAATTCTACAATAAGAATGCTTTTATTAAAATCTGAAACAGCATACGTCTATTAACAGCATACGTAATAGACGTATGCAAGTCAAGAATTTCACGAATTAGAAGTTGATCTAATTTCCTGCTTTTTACTGCCCGAAGGATTAATAAAGAGTTGAAACATATTGGAAAAAATGTTTTAAGACGATTTTGAAATATATTGTAGAGCAAGTAATATTGCTTAAGCCTTTAGAACTTTCATTTGGAAGACGAATATTTATTGTTTCTTCAGTAGAAATAGCAGCAGCAGCTACTCGACCACTATCTTTTTATCCATCAATATATATTAATAACCAGTGACAAAGTTCCTGTCTAATTACAGCAGGAATGAACCGAGCATATTTATCTTTAATGGGAGCAAATTCCTGCTGGTAAACTTCTTGACTTGTTTTCGACCCATTGTAATTTTAAAAAATATTTAGAATTTTTTTTAAAATAAGCCTAGCAATTTGCTACAGAAACAAAATACAACTTTTGTCCAATAAGTACGCCATGATGACGGTTTTTCAATATCTATGTCTATACAAATGGCTAGACATCCCTCAGCAATGTACTTTTATCAGTATAAGAAAGAATTTTAATAAAAATAAATAATCTATAAAGAAAACAAAATGACAGGGGAATAAAAGTAAAACATAAGACTTGGCAAAGGAAGTTTAAATGAAACAATTAAAAATTTTCCACTCAATTTGCTCACGTGAGAAAACATATACCATGTTTAAATTGAATCCTGATATATTGTTCAAGTCAATGACATTTTGATTAACTTAAAGAAAAAGAATTGTTATGTGATAAAAAAATCTTTGATTATTAATGTTTTGTTACGTAATTTTAATGTCACATTTACATTAGTTTTACAGAATATTAGGCAATAGAATTTGACTTTTGATATATACATTTATTTCAATTCCGAATTTAATATAATTTGTCGTTAATTTGAATAAATATTTGATTATTTATATTCGTCAGAAAAATAATTAATTTTAGTAAATAAAAATTGATATCTTGGATATGTTTAATGGCGTGAAGGGACGACATCTTAAGAACTCTTTTACTTAAAATAAAAATGGTCATTTTAGAAAGGAACAAGTAACCGGAATAATGGAAAACTGAACAAAGTTTCTAACTTAAGAATCTCTCCCGAATTGGATTTCAACCTAGGTGGTGGTGGTATTGTGATCCTTAAATGCGCGCTGTAGGAGGTTTGATTAATTATACTTTTTAGATGTTTTCAAGAGATTTCTCATATTATCTATTTTAAAAATACTTGTTCTCTTTTGCTTTCTCTTTTGTATTTGGCGTAACCAATTCAGAATTTATTTGAAAAAAATTGATTTAATGGATACTTTTGTGAAGGAATGAAATGAAAAGTTACAACAAAAGTTACACCTTCTGCTTTATATATAATGTGAACTATGTAATAAAAATGTGTTTTAAGTCACAGGTAAAAGTGCTTTAAAAAACATAACTAAAAATTTTTAATTTTTTAAATTCTAGTCATAATTTAAATTTCAAACATGTACAAATTCGTATTCTTAAACATTGCTTTAAGTATGTGAAAAAAATCAAAGGATTTAAAGTTATATAAAAAAATTTTGTTGCTGAAACTTACAACAAAACAATAAAGATAGATAAATAAATATATGCTTCAGTCTGATATAAAATTACACTTTATATCAGGTAATAAAAATAAACTCATAAATAAAATATTGCGTGCGTTAATAATTACAAAAAACATATAAATATTTGTATATGATTTTCAACTGTATTCCTATGTCAAATATAAAAACCGGGTACTTATGTGATAACAAAAATTTAATGTTAGATTTTATTGCAACTACATATTTTTATTAAGTACAATAGAAATTGAATCTCAGTTCAAAAAAGTTTTGTTTAACAAGCATAAACTAAACAACTTTACTACATATTCCGCAATGAGCAATAAAAACAAATGAACAATGTGGTGTAACTGGCATGCATTGTTAATAAACTTTTTATTACATTATTTATTTATTATTTGTTATATTTATTATTTTTTGGAAAATCTAACAAAGTTTGTTTTTTTGCAATAAGCCCTTTTTAAAACTGTAGGCATAAAGATCGATATTTATTTGATTTTCATAAAACCTAAACCTCAATCTTGAATTATCTTGTTAAGTCAATAATATTAAGTATTTAACAAATTTTTATATAGAAAATGTTTGGTTTTCCATTTATGAACATAACTAGATTACAGTTTTCTATACTTGGTTTCGTTGGCAATTCCAAAAAACATGATTTGCAAAAGGAACGTAAAATATGTCACATAAAAACCCATTGTAACTTAACCTTATATTGAATACTAAGAACAATAAAAATTAAAACCGATATTCATATTCAGACAACTGTTTAAACAACTTATAGGTTCACTAGATTACATTAAATGATCAAAATTCATTAAAGTTATTTGAGTACTTTTCAACTTTTATGTCTAAACATTTTAACGAATCTAAGTAAGCTACATCTTCATTTTTCACCCATGATAATACATTTTAAGATATCGTTACTTTCACAACATTAAAAAGTAAATAAAATATCAGGACGCATACAATGAAATGTATAACACAAATACCAGTTAAACTGAATGTTTCATAAATTCAATGTTATTTGAACCACGCAATTGATGGCAAAACAGCGTACTTTTTTGTAATTAATTCTCATGTTAAATATCTATGAACAAAATAGTTTTAAATTTAAGTACCCATTCTAGACTTAACAGTAAATATATTTTAGCAAAGAATTATATCTTTCAAGTATCTCTATTTTGATTCAGCCAAGCACCTTCTATTACACTTTTTAAAATCATAAAAGCGTTTTGTTTTAACGTGTCACAGGACAATATTTGTCTAAATGGGGACCTTTGTTATTGATCTTTTTTTCTAATAAAAAAGGAAATTCATGTTTATCTGATTTCAGACAGGGATAAAGTTGATTTACCAAAGCCATTTGACATGACTTCGAAACTAAATCCAATGTGTGTCAAAAAATCTGATGCTTTATAACCAAATGCCACATTATGTTTTTGTTTTCTTTTGCGCGATTCTCAAACTGTATTTTTTTAGCAATAGAAGTACTTTTAATTTCATAAAAGATGTTTCTAATTTTACATAATATATGATTTAAAACTTACGCAATATGAAAGTTTTTTCAGATCATCAAATACCAGACTAGTATATGTTTTAAAATCAACGTAGTATAAATATTTATGATATCATCGAGTCTAATGCTCAAATTCAGTTGTTAAAAGCCTAAAAAAGACTTACTCTGTAAGGTAGTATTTTATTCAGGAGGTAGAATGTCAAGTTTCGTTATAAATTATAAAACGGTTCTACATTTTTAATGATTCTTCAGCTTTAAGCTTATTCAAATATGTTAAATAAGTATTTAGTTCCCAGTTCTTTTATGACAAAACTAATCATATCGAGAGGATTATCATAAGCAAAATTACATATCTGTCCTTTTTGTTGTGGTGGAGTGCAAGGTTAGTTTTAATAAGACTTATAGTGTTTTTGTCCCTAGAAATAATTTAAGCTGTTTTATGAGAATCATTATATCATTATGTGTCTGCCTTTAAGAATCTGTGTCCATTGAATTATTTTCATATTTTCTGATGCGCTTTTATTCCAACTGTTAGGCAGAAATTGTTTGTTTTGGAGATATAGTAATATCATCATCACCATCAGCATTACCATTTACCTATATATTTATTTGATTGATTTATTTATTGGATTTGTATTTGTATCCATTTTGGTTGTTGTTTTAGTTTCATGATTTGAATTACTTACATGACTTGAATTTTTTAATATTGAAGTATCAGAGTTCACATTTCTCTTCGAAAGAAGAATATGTTATCCCACATTAATATTTTTAAAAATCCCTTTTGTCAAAAATGATAAAAAAAAGACTTACGTGGTTGATAATACGGAATACATGGTTGCGTGTAAACTTGAAAATTAATCAAACTGTAAAATAATGTATATGTAGTCTTTTATATAAAAATAAAATATTTAATGTTCTACGAACATCTTATTTCTTTATCGTAGAAACATATTACAATACATGATTACAGTCCACATACTTATTTGAGAATGTCTTTACCTAAAATAATGTGTGATATGGCCAGATTCCGCTTCTTTTCGTCAACATTACAGGCTCAATTAAAGCTACAAAAAGTCAAATGGTATTTAAGAATCTTTTGTAGATGATCTAATTCTGTTTTCGGTAAACAACTAAACTACAACAAATCTAAGTGATTGCTTCTGGAGCAATATAAACTTTATAACACGATTTTTTCTGATGTGAAAAAAAACTGAAAAGATAGAATGTGTCAAGTAAAAAATCGGAATATCTGTAACTTTTTGATCAATAAGCGTACAATATTCACCATTTTTAATGTTTTATTGTGAATTATATTTTAAAAAAAAAACAATATTAACCCCTCTTTGGTTTCATTTTTTTCGCAACATTAATGACGAGAAAGTTATTGAATCGGAGAGGTCAATACGTATTAGATTTTATTTCAATAAAATTTGTAGCATCTCTGAATCTATTATATTCAGATTTCGATTACTTGACAATAAATCTATGTTAAATAACAAATTGTAATGTTCCTCAAAATGTTATTAAAACAACTAAAATTTCGATTAGAGATTTTAAATTTATACATTCCATTAACAAATTGAAGTAGATTACAGACACTATAACTGAATTAACCATCTCTGAAAAGAGTGATTGTTTTAACTTATTAACAAAAACCAAACCCCACACCGCCATTCATCACCGTTGAATTTATTGTTAAAGTTAATTGACAATGCCATTTTTCAAATTTTAATAGAAATAGATTTGTCGAATACCATGAGTGAAATAGAGAGACTAAAAAACCAAAAGTGAAATATAGAGACTAAAAAATGCAAAAGTCAGATATGTGAGCAGACAGTACCTTCTAACAAAGAACACCGAAGTTACATCGGAAAACCACTATCTTCGGTAAATAAACTGACATTTTTATTGCAAAACATAAATAAGAATTTTTGAAATCCATAGTTCTATGCGCACGAGGCAATTGTTGCAATTTAGACAAGAAATATTTACACTTCCTTAGAAACCGGTCTCAATTTTCTAATGAAAATCCATTTGTTTAACTGAATTAGGCAGTATGCAAACTTTTTAGTTTTTACTTTGACTTTCAGAAAGTCATTTTGACAAGTCATGTTTTTGTCTGATACTACACTACTCTACACTAGTTTTATTCATTTTATACAATGTAAAACATTGTAGTTAAAGTTGCACAATACTTTCAGTACCATAAATATATATATATATATATATATATATATATATATATATATATATATATATTTAATGTAAACTTTTCAGCAATATTTTGTCTTGACTTAAATAGCCTATAGCAGTCTTTTTTTTCATCTCATTCGACATAATTTTAGTGAAAATATTAGGTTTACCGCGCTAAACTTCGTTTTTGCAATACCAAAACTTACTCTCTTGAGATAGAGGAACAATTTTGTTTTATTGCTTACATCCATGTTCAAATGTGCAGATTTCCCAATTATCACCACTATTTTTATTGATACAAGATCTATCGGGTTACTTATTTAGAGTGTTATGCCCAAGTCAAAATTATTGCACTTTTATCAAAAACCTTCGGATAGTGAAGTGACAATGTTCTCAGATTTAAATCTACTGCATGAAGGATTCAAATACAAATCATCGATGAGAGACAATGTGATTCGTAACCGTGGGTTATGACTAAATCAGACACTAAGACCTCATCGGATGTTCTGAGATTGATATTTTCAAATTAAATATTTTTTTCTTCCGGATTAATTTTGATACAGTGACGTCGTGCTTATTAACAACACTGTGATGACGGTCATAAAACGTTTCAGAGCATTGATAAAGTAGGTTTACAATATACCCGAGTCAGCAATTTACTAATAAGCAGCTTTCTTTAAATCCGTAATATCTTTATTTCAAAATTGTTGCGTGATTCAAAATTGCAAAAAAATGCAATAAACATGGAACGACATGAAACTATGTTGCCTTGTCTGGTAAAAAAAATCATCACATTATTATAATGTGATAACAATGTAGAATTTTTACAGCTATAAGTATATAATGTATTCTAAACCTAGTGTAGAAAAATAATTTTCTCGCTGAGCAATCATAACTCAAACAGCTAAATTACATCTGATTCTTTAGCATGCAATGAAAACACATGATCTACAGTTGTAAATTTGCGTGCAGAGATATATAGATTTCTATAAACTAATAATTTAATACTCATAACAAAATGTATTTGTATTTGTACAAAATCATTAAAATCTTACCGTTTAAACATTAACATATGTTTAATTATCCTAAATAATTTGAATCTTACAATTTAATTGGGTCAGCTGAATCCAGTAACATTGTTTTATTTTTTAAAAGGTTTTTTTTATTATTATTATTTTTTTTTTATTAATTTATTTTATAATAATAGTGTGTTAATTTGTTTTCCTCATTTTTTTTTGAAAAATGTTTATTACATGTTTTGACCCGGCAATTTGAAACTAATCCATTTTATATGACAAAGCTACAAAACTGTAAAATATACTTCCTCCTTCATATATCTCTCAGCTCTACTTCAGCAATATATCTTTGTTATAAATGTAACATAATATTAAAATTATTGTTGAACATTTTGGCTTTATGTCAGTGTATGACTCGATGGAGACTTTTGTTTGTGATTTTGTGTATTTGAATATTTAAATCCTGTTAAGTTTTTAATCTTTTATCAGATATTGATGAATAATACCGAATCTGATTAAAATTATTAAATGACCTTAATTTTTTCCTAGTGTTTCATTTCAGTTCTTATTTTTATAAACAGATGACACACTAATTTTGATTTTTCTCTTGTAAATGATTAAATTCTCATATCATTATTATTACTGTTATTTTAATTTTTTTAAATTTGATGTTACTCATTTTAGCTTCATATAAGTGTTTCCTACATTATTATATTATCTAGTGCACAAGTTGAATCAATGCCCCGATTCTGTTACAAAAGCCAAAATTAGACTAATATGGAAATTCAGGTGTATAGCTAATTTTGCCAGTTTTCAAAGTTTTTATTTTGTTTTAAGGGTTGTGGTCTAGGCGGGGGCTTGTTTGTTTGTTTTATGGTTATTTAAAAATATGTTATTCAGTCGGTTAATTTTGACGGTTGTCTTGTAAATGAACTCATTCATTGTACAAAGAATTTTTTTCAATTTTAAGTTTCATAAATGTTCTTAATACAAATGTTAATTTTTTTTAAACTGGTGATTGTAAGTAATGATGAAAAAAATCGTGAGGTGAGGATTATCGATAACATTTTTTTACTAAGTAAATTATCTGATGGGTGCCGAAAACGATTTTCCTTACAATCTACTTGGAATGGGTGTTTAATCAGGAATTTAAAAAGTTTTTATCATTCGCTTTTTAACAATCCAGAAGAAATTAACAGCCATTCTTGCAACATTTTGGAATCTAACTTTCTTTTTCGCTTGTTCAACAATGGATCAATACATTCATAGGATTTCTAGCAAATATAATTAACAATAATAGTCGAATGAGCGGATGGTGCATTATGTCTAAATAGCCTTTTATTTATATTTCGAATTGTTTAGATTTGCCCGAAGTAAAACGTCTAGCGTTGATAGGCAAATTGACAATTTTTTTATACGAAAAGATGACATAATATAGGTAGTTGGAGAAGTAGTTAATCATAACTTGATTTTTTTAACCAGTGGCTCTGACAACAAGACGTGTTATTAATAAAATGTAACATGACATTGTAATATTTATTATATTTATTACTTGTTTGTTCGATTATTAAGTACAATATTCTAAACGAAGGGCCTTGAAAGGACTGTCAAAACTTTGCGTTTACCAGTTAGTGTGCCTCTCGACATTTTGTTTAGAATATCGCTTGGGTAAACCCTAGAGTGAAAAAAATTTGTCATTTCCTTATCAAAGGTCGGATAGTCTTGCGTCCCCACCATTCATGGCCCGACCGCCTCTAAATATAGTACTGCGGAAGCTCAGTAAGTAAAAAAACTCGCTTTTTATATGGAAGTTCGGGGTTCGGAATCCTGCCGTGAAAGACCAAGAATTAAAAATAGGTAGCGACTGCTTTTTCACCAAGCACCTCGGCATTAAGAAATGAATTTGATGGGGTCATTCGAAGGACAACTTAAAAACCGATTCCCCGTTTCACGTGCAGGCATGGCACGCTAAAATGTCTTCCTGTGCATTTTCTAAAGCGAAATGCAAAGGTCAAATTTTTTGTCACTCTTCCTGTTGGTAGGGTGACGTTTTGATATAAGTTTAAATTATTGACTTGGATGTGAAATCGTATGAAATCAATCAACATCGAAAAAAGTGAAAAATTTTCACTGGTAAGTTAAACATTTTTTTCCTTTTTATCATGTCCCTTGCAGAATTTTGTATAAAAATTTTGCTTTGCAGCTCGTGACCTTCTAAAGGTTTTCATCTTCAAACGACAAAACTAGGTTATAGAGGACTTAGAAGTTTGTTACGAGATGCTTTATAGAGTATCTAACAATGCTATCTCTTAATTACGATAAATGATCTCATTTTTATAGTAATTGCTGTTTAATCAATATCAACTTGAAGATATAACATGATTTTTCTTGGAATTATATTGTGAAACAAACAGCTTTATTAGATAAACAAAAATTCCTACCGTCTAATTCATATCGTAAATTATATGACACAGACATGAACAAAGTCAGAAAGCACAATACATTTCTTACATTAATTAAATCATATTATAGTAATTAATATATATATATATACATATAATTTATTTTTGTTTTTATTTATTTTTGTTGTAATTAGCCTCAATAAAGAAAAAAACTTAATAGCGCGACAAAAATTCAAATTTCAAGCATTCAATAATAAATTAGAGAAGACAATATTGAAAACTGGTTTTTGTTCTACATGGCTAATAGCGAACTACATATGCTTTAAAAACTAAATGACTTGTTCAATTTAATTCTTAGAGTGTTAAACGTTATGCATGCTTCTTAAAATTACTCTCTCGCTTGTCATTTATAATGAATCAATATTGTTCATTTCTTTCCATTTGGTTAGGTTACAGTAGGAAAGTGTGGATGAGTCGTTAGATTTAGATTTAGCTGTTTGTAATATTTACAACACAAGTTCAGATGGTATCTCTGTGTTACGTAATGACTAAAATTAACTCGACATATAAATATAGTCATGTGAAAGGAACACGGAATTCTATTAAATATTATTTAAAGATTACCTAGAATAAATAGATAAGTAAATAAATTAACAAATAAATAGACAAAAAAATTTAGAAACTAAAAAATAAAGCAACCAATTGCTTCCAAAAAATATGAACTCACTAGACATTACAATTATAATTTTACTTATTAACGCCATTTGCCTATTTTAAGCATTTTTTTCATTGTTTTCTACCAGTGTTGTATGCTTTAAATTATCTCAGCAAAACATTGTAAATACTATGTTGTTCTTTTTAAATTTTGCTTAATGTTTATATACTTTTTTCTTTAGAAAAAGAAACATTTGTACAATCAGATACTTACGATGATGATCATGTTAAACATATTTACTGAAATCTATACAATGATTTGAACACAATAATACCAGTAAAAGTAAGTATTCAGCAACACGGAATACAACTTTATGATAAGGGAAGTAATTATTAATATAATAATACTCTAAATTATATAATTTTTTATTTGATCATTCTATATATATATATATATATATATATATATATATATATATATATATATATATGTATGTGTGCGTGTGTGTGTGTGACAAAACTACATAAAAACGATATATGACAATAGAATTTATCAGAAATATATATAATCCATATTCTCTATTTGAAAGGTAGCGTAAATAAATTCTACTAAGGCAAACCAAAAAACCAACTTTTTTTTATTTATTTTTACCCTTTTCTGGCTTATAGTACATTAATATATTCCTTTGCTCGATTGTGTAAAAGTTACGTTAACACAGTGTCACCTAGTACGCTATTTAATGACATAAATCTTGTTTTTTTTAATGAAGAAGGTGCCAAGAAAGATAATAAATACATCTCACTGAACCTTAGCTGTTATTTAACCATCTAATTTGGTTAATCTCGTTGAAATAACTACTTTGAAACATTTTTAAAATAGGTCTAAGTCGGAATCCAATGGTCGTGATACATTGCTCGAGATGGATGAAGCAAATTTGCTTCAACCGACATTCATCTACGTAATGATCCCTTAAACACTGTTTTTTTTTATTTAGCTGCATATAAAATATTACATATGTAACATTTAAAAAAATTTCAACCGTCTTTAATTTTGAAATTTATTTAAAACTAAGGTTTGTTCCCACATGCAAAACATTCCTTAGCTGGATTTGGGTTTATATAATTTTGAAACTTTAGATTCATTAATTTTCCACTGTTTGACTTATGTTTTTTATCTATCAAACTTTTCGTTTTAGTGTCAATGATGGGAAATGAATTTCCGAAGTATACACATCTGGCACAACAAATTTAGCTGGTATTTGTGTTGTATATCTTATACATGTGTATCATTATATATTTAATACAACGTGTATTCTGGTTTACAAACGTGGTCACAGTATATATTTCAGCAGGCTTGTTTATTTACCAAAACCCTTATCCATGCGTTAAGAAATATATTGGCTTGTCAAAAACGATTGCAAAAAGCTTTTTATAAAATATCACAAACCACCAATTCGATATTTGAATTTTAATTTGTCAGACAGTTTTCACATTTACTGTATCTAGAGGATCAAGGTGTATAAATTATTGCTTTAAAAATTTAAGCACAGGGGATTTAATAGTTCTTGAAGCTTTTTTAATGGAATAAAAATGCTACTTACAATTGGTTGACATCCCCAACATGGACAGGTTCTCAATAAATTTATTTAAAAAAATTAGGTTTTAGTAACCGCATGCAAACACTATTTATATATAATATTATTATAAATAATATTGAATTTTGAATCAGGTCACATCCACGGGATCTCCCGAGATCACAAGAGAATTTTAAAAAATCCTTTCAATGGTACTCGGGCCTTTTCGTTATAAATATAGAAAGATACAATAGACATTGAACGGTTTGACCTAGAACGTCTGCTAATTTTGGAAGCAAAACAAACAGCACATGGTAACATTGAAACTTGATCTCCCAGATATTATAATTAAGTACGCCTGAACTTCGATTTCAATTCATCCTCTCTACGTGACTTATTTTTCTGATATGTTTTAAAATATATTCGATACGCTTCTTGTTATTGTTAAGTGAAAATGGCATTTTTTTCAAATGATATCTTTAATAATTGTTTCTATGACCATACGTACTCGTTTGGCAATGATCATGATGGGGAAATCCAGTCTGTCAATGTGCATATATATATATCAGGGCATTAATACAACTGATTAAGCAAATCAAAACACTGAAAATTAATTTTGCCATGACCATACTACTCGTTTAGCAATGATCATGATGGGGGAAATCCAGTCTGCCAATAATGTGCACATATATCAGGGCATTAAAACAACTGATTTAGCAAATCAAAACACTGCAAATGCTGCGAATAAGAAACATCTTCTTGCATTTGAACACAGCTTTACCCTTTGTGATACTGTACAGAATCATGAAAATGATTTAGGTGCTTTAGCCGAAACGAATTACAGAAATGGTGTCCTTTTTGACTTAAATAGTCTCACCTCTGAAACTCATCACACCATAAAATTAGGTTATGATATGTACAAGATCATAAATGTACAAGGTGATGGCAATTGCTTTTTTCACTGCTTTAGTCTAGCTTTTCGTGAAAATTTCGAAAAAATCACAGTAGTACAGAAATTTAAAATGTAAATTCTTTCAATTGAATAAGGAGTGTTACAAAGATTTGGTCGTGTTGTGGCATGGCAATTTAACACTCTTGGCTCAAAATTACTATCAAAACCGATTTTTAGAAATGGTTGGGCAACTAATGCAGAAGTAAACTTGGCCGCAATCTTGCTAAATATAAATATACATGTTTGTCTTCAACATAAATAAAATTTACAATCAATAGATTTGCCAATAACTAGAAAACTTTACATTAAAGTTTATGGCATCAGGTAGAAATACTACAGTTGATCTCAACCTTCTTCTATCACATAATCATTACCAAATTTTATTCCCTTTCTCACAAAATAATGCAAATCAAGCAACAGTAAGCCAAACACATGTCGGTACCAGTAATACTAATAGCATGTTGTCCAGGGAAAGAAAAATTGCTACACATATATCTCTAATTAAGTGTCAAAGCACAAAAAGAAACCTCATACCAATGAGAAAAAATTTTAAATCTATCAAACTTTTCGGCCCCTAGTGTCACTAATGAGGAATGATTTTCCTAAATGTGCACATCTGGCACATCAAAATTTAGCAGGTATTTGTTATATATTTACTACCCCTAAGCGGGTACCGCTGCTAGTGGAGTGAATCTCCCCGAGTGTATCCATAACTTAGTAGGCAGTACTTTGTGCTGTCAGAAAATACACCATTTAGCAAAATTTTCAGTCGTCTCAAATTTTGAAATTTATTTAAAGGTCTGTTCCCTCCTGCAAAACATTCCTTAGCTGGATTTGGATTCACATATATTTGGAACTTTAAATTTATTAATTTTCAACGGTTTTGCATGTTTTTTAATCTATCAAACTTTTCGGCCCCTAGTGTCACTGATGAGAAATGATTTTCCGAAATGTGCACATCTAGCACATCAGAATTTAACAGGGATTTGTTATATATTTACTTTCAAGCTTGGACAGCACTACACATGCTACCTCTACAAGCACAACTCACATGTCCTTCAAACCAGTGTTTTTACAATCCCAAGGAATCAGATTTATACATAAAGTGCAGAAAATTAGGGATACAGTATCTGTTGAATGAATCTGATAAAGTTAGGCAGCTTAAAATAAAAAAAACAAGCTAAAAATTCAAACGACGCAACAGAAATTAAACATCAAAATTGATGATATTCCAGAACCCCCGCCGATGCATGAAGATAAACAATATAATTTAGCAATGGAGGCAATACGATCATTCGAATTAAAACAAATGACTTATGAATTTAATTTTTGTAAAATTTGCAATGAATGACGGACTAAAATGAAAATGGCATCTCACAATATTTTAAAAGGTGTGGAAAAGAACAAAACAAAATAAAAATATTTTTTATGTAGAAAACAACATGGATCCAAAAGATGTACCTCCAGAGCTTCTTTCCCTGACTTTAGTAGAACAACAATTGATAAGTAGAATGTCATCTGCAATAAACATTCACCTTTTAAGACATGGTGGGATTGTGTTCAACGGTCACTGTGTGACATTTCCACAACAAATAAATGAGCCAGCACAAATCCTGCCAAAATTACCTTCAGAGATAAATTTCATTCCAGTCAGAAAGAAAGGAAGGGATGAAACACACAAAGAATATCGTGTTAGAAGATATAGTATACAAACAACACTGACATGGCTGCAAAATAACAATATATTTATTGATATCGTAATATCAAATGAACGACTAAATCAACTTCCTGTTGATAGTTTGTTAGACATAAGAAGCGTTGATGTAGATAGTCTAAGTGAAAACAGAGATGAAGGTCCAGCTTCAGAACAAACTGACACAGGTCAAAGTGATGGCTTATCAGATTCCTGCGTACTTACAAATGAACCAAGTGTTGATGTCCAGAATAAAGTACAATCTGTGTTGAGAAATGGTGACATAGAATGATACAAAAAAAACAGCTACTATAACAATACCTTGGCCAACTAGAGATAATATTCCTATTTCTGAATTTACTACAAAAAACTTTTTCACTTTGGTTTTTCCATGTTTATTCCCATATGACTTAGGTGACTTTCACATCAATCGACCAAGAACATGTTCCTCTATGCTTGAATGGGCTGATCATCTACCATGATATAAGGATGGAATGTTTGCCAAACATCCCTATTTCAAGATTTTTACCAAAAACATTATAATAAGAAAAGAACACTTAAAAGGAATACTTTTATTGTGAATCAAAAGCTTTGAGATGAATGTATAACAGTTGCAGATTTGCAAGAAAAAATTCTTTATTTTGGAGCAAACAACTCAATATTGGGCACAGAGGGCAAAATAATTAAGGGCACTAATACACTACCAAATAAATGAAGGTGAAGCACTTCCATCTTTCTTCACAACTCGAACTAGTGCCGAGTTCTACTTCAAACCTCTACATCGAATTTTGGATTTGTACATACAACAAACAATGGAGAAATTGTTAATCTTGCTGACCGCAATTCCCTGTTTTCTGTCTTGCAGGCCAACAGGCATGTTGTTGCCCATCATTTTGATCTTAGAACATGTTCTTATTTTGAAAAAGTCATGGCGCCTTTAATTTTGAAGCATACTGGTATTAAAAAGAACGTGAAGCACTACTATCTTTCTTCTGCAGAGTTCTACTTCAAACCTCTACATCGATATTTAGATTTGTACACACAACAAACAACTGGAGAAACTGTTAATTTGTCAATCTTGCTGACCGCAATACTCTGTTTTCTGTCTTGCAGTCAAACACGCATGTTGTTGCCCGTTATTATGATCTTACAACATATTCTTGTATTAAAAATGTCATGGCGCCTGTTTTTAATGTTGAAACATACTGGTATTGACAAGAATTTGCGAAATCTAGGGGAATGGTTCCTTGGCATGGTTTATGCTAGAGAACTGATAAGGCGCCTGTTTTTAATGTTGAATCATACTGGTATTGACAAGAATTTGCCAAATCTAGGGGAATGGTTCATTGGCATGGTTTATGCTGGAGAACTGATAAGGAGCCGCATAATCTAATGCTTGAAGCTGCACTAAAAGGGCTCTCAGAAGAGGACTGTGCAAAATATCTGTCAGAATGGGTTGAGACTGCATTTGGCATGACTGCCTGTCATCCAGCAGGTAAAGATGCAGATGGCAGTTCCAGAAATGATCAATGGCCACCACCTAAAGGATCTGCACCAGCTTCACCTGAGGAAAAAATCCGTTATTAGAATTACTTATGGGTGTCAACCAAACACAAACAATTCTGTTAGAAGATCACCTCTTGCTTACAAATCGAACCAATATCCACCGGTGTTCTGAAAACTGTTTACGACAACCGAAAAGAAAGAATTCAGCAAAAGTATGCCGTTTTTGGTACTGACAACAAACCAAGAAAGCCTATTCGAAACAAATCTGCTATTGTTAATGACAGAAATAATTGTTTAAGAATTGAAATGGAAAGGGATCACCCTAATTTGGTATAGCATTCAAAATATCACACACAGAGATGGCGGGCAAATGGATATATTTCTATAATTTTATCTAAGAGTGATCTAGAGAACCCATTTGTTGATAAAATCATTGCAACAGAGTGCTATGTAGTAGGGTATGCCTGTAAAGGTAATCAGGCTACCGGGGCCCTTGTGGGACTTTTAAAAGATTTTACAAATGTTGTAGATGAACCATCAACTACAAATGCTAAAGGTTTATGTACAAAGTTATTAATGAATACCGTTAATAGTGATGTTTCTAGTGTTAAGGCATTTTATGAGCTGTCATCTATACTACTATTTCGATGAAGTTATCAATTTCAAACAGTCAGTCTCTCAGGCTCGCGAATTTTAGAAAAAGTTGCTCTACTTTGACAAAACAAACACCACTTGACAAATACTTACAAAGACCAAATGATGATAAATCATCTTGGTACCAACATATTTGTAAATCTGGAAGAGTGCCAGTAATTTCTGGAAGCCAGATTAGGGCATCATGGCCAATTACAGAAGATTACTGTTGCACTATTTTGCTTTTGCACAAACCTGACTGGAGAAAACAAGTGATATCAAAGATGTTAACATGAGCTGGATACAAGCACTCACAAATTTTCTTCCATCAGATGACTGTCCAAATTTCGTCCGGGCAGATGTGGAAAGAGCCAAAAAACATAATGTAGATAATAACCTGCTGAAACCAATGATGGTGAACCTGATGATATGGTTGGTGTTGACCAACCTGAATAGATGGAACTACTGACACCACTTCAACAATATGAAGATCTAAATGGAAAGTTTATGTATGATGATGGTGGACCAGATTATGGTTCGGCAAATGAGCAGCTTCCCTACCCTGGTGATAAAGTTGTTGATTTTATTAAAGAACTGCAACAAAATGTCACCACGCACTGTGCAGATTGCTTAGAGCTTCCAGATGTTTCACCTTTTTCATTAAACAAAGATCAAATCTTTGCATACAATCTAGTCATGGACACTCTTTTCAGTATAAATATGGAAATTCTGATTATGAACCTCTACGGTTAATTGTTGGAGGCACTGCTGAATCGGGGAAAAGTTTCCTCATCAGATGTCGTATTCACTCTACTAGACAACTATAAATACATGCAAATTTAATATCGGATGAGACCTTCAACAGGAAAGAAATCTGGGAAAGAGATGACACCTCCTGTTGGTTCAACACTGTCTAAACTTCAGAGTTATGGTGAAGATGTAGTGGCTTTCTTGGTTGGATGGATTATATTTGTCGTTATGCAAGGAATAAAGGATCTATGTCATCAGAACTTTAGGTTGGTTTGCTAGTTGGTGTATTTTTAGGTGATGGTGTACAATTACCTCCTGTGTGCGAGTTCCCCGTTAATAACTGCAAAAGCATATAAACATGCAGCCCTAAATGTCTCTTTAGATTTGGAAACAATTCAACAAAGCAGTAATCGTCAATACCATTATACCAGGATGAAAGTCAAAGTTTAAGAGACTACAGCCTGACCCCTCATCAAGCAAGGTGGCTTAAGAATTTCCAATTGGATAACATCAAACAAAATAAAGGTGAACATTTTATACAAAAAATGAGCAATGCATCTGTTAAGGGCAAATGAAGAATTTCCTATTGCAAAAATTTGTTCCTTTGACCATGGTCAACACTCCAGATCTTCCTCTGAATCTGCTGCAGAATTAGAAAATTAGTATTAGTATACTTGTGCAGAAGGGATAAAGTAATGCTAACTGTAAATCTGAATATTCCATTTGGACTATTTAATAGATCCATTGGAGAAGGGACTGATATCTTTTACACAAAAGGAAAATCTCCAAAAGACAGTATCCCTGAGATGGTAATGGTAAAGTTTATAAAGTACACTGGACTTCTTTTTATTCCTGATAATCCTAAAGTTGTTCCAGTGGAAAGAAATATTGAATGTTTTTGTTATAATAGTAAAAGAAAACAGATACCTCTACGTTTAGGATGGGAAACAACTATTCACAGATGCCAAGGCATGATAATAGGGAAAGGAGAAGCAAACAGCTGGCAGCACAAAATTTGAAACAAAAAAATCCTGGAGCTTTATTTGTTGCACTTTCTAGAGCAAAATCAGCTGGAGGAAATAGTAAAGATCCTGACTTTGCATATCACCCTGATGTTCTGGTAAATGAAGACAGATTATGTCTAAATGATGAAAATGGAACAAAGCCAGACAAAAAAGAAATAGAAAGAATAAAAGAAATTGCTTCAGATAAAAAAGACAAAATGCTTATCTGAATAACATAAAAAGCGTTTCAAAGAATAATAACAGCACTTTAAACTGACATTATTCGGGAAGAGTAATGGAAATGCTTAAAGACACTGATTTGGCATGCGAGTGGCTAACTCTGTTTCTCATTTATAATGAATAACTCTGAATTTGTAAAAAACATGTTTTCACACTACTGTATATAAATTTTGTATTCATTTTTTTTTTCATTTCAAAACACAACATATGTGGTTTGTGGCATGTCAGTCGCTAACCCTGTGACTAGTTCATAACAATAACTGATACTATAGATTTTTAGAAAATATTCCATTGTAATTACATATCTTTTTCCGATCTGTTTTAGCATCTTTCCACATCTGCTCAAACAATTTTCTATAAACTCCATAAAAAAGTACCCATCTATGATCAAATTTGCAAGCGTCCAAAAACAAAGAAATTCTGCAAAATATGTGACCCAAATTTAACACACGAACCTCCACCAAACAGAGGTGAGACAAGGTGCCCCGGAAGGGTAAGCGTCTCCTGTTTTGCTAGCAACAGCCGTCATGTGTAATAAATGAACCACAAACATGTTAAACAAAATAGGAGCAGCAATAAGCCGCAACATCTATAAAGTTAATGATGTTATAAAAGTTTGATAAGAAACACTGTAAAATCATGTGATTTCAAAAAATGTCTGAAACGAGTTCAGACAGAGATGTCATGTTTATCGACAAGACATTGATGACATACATAAACTTTTTAGTGATCTTTTGATTTGGACAAGATATATCCCTGTTGTAATAATTTACCTGTTAGACGTGTCATTGAATAACCTTTTTCCTTATTCATAATGAAATAATAAATAGCAAACATACTTATCCATCTTCGGACACGGAATCAAAATACATTAAGGCTTACACTTTGAAAAAAAAAACAGGAATATATGGTAAAACATTGGAAATTCAACCAGAGAAGTGAGGCCAGGTGCTCCGAACTTTATATAAAATCTTCACTTTGTTCAAAAATGCCTAATTCCATTAACATTAAGCTCGGTGTCAGATTATGTGACCGAGTGGCATGCAGTATTAATCTGCGACATTGTGTGTCAGAGGAATTAGCCCTATAAAAGTCACCATCAGTGCTCACTAGTAAATGTAGGCCGATCACAAACACTCACACACACTCATGCACTACATGAACTTGTAATGATTAATCTTTTCGAATTTTAAAATTGTTCATTGTTTCAAATAGCTGGAAGATTGCTGATGTGGCCATTCACCATTCAACCAACCAATGATCCATTAACATTGGATATAGTTTGTGACATGACAGTCATTAATATTAGATGCGGTTTGTGACATGACAGTCATTAATATTAGATGTGGTTTGTGACATGACAGTCGCCCACCCTGTGACTAGTTCATAATTAAGTTTAATATGTATAGCTTTTGACATGTATTGTAACATTTAATTTACATATTCTCTTTTTTCAAAACACATATTTCCATTAACATTAGATGTGGTTTGCGATATATCAGTCGCTAACCACGTAAGTCTTTAATCATGAAAAACTCACTTTTAAGGTTTATTATGTAGCGTATATGAGCAAATGTTATTAACATATGTTCACTTTAATAAAAAACAAATATTTCCATATTTAAAAGTTGTGGTTTGTTACAAATCAGCCGCTAACCCTGTAACTCTTTCATAATGATAATCAAGACTTTGAAGACATTTAACTAAACACTGAAGTATATGCACAAACTGGCATTTGCCCTTCCTGTAAATATACTTGATCATTATCATTGACTAATAAATGATTTTTCATCCAAATTAACAATATCCATAATTGCTTGGACTATTGGTGGATTGAATAAGTTTGTCTCTCTGAGACTTTGGCAAGCTCTAAAGAGCAGTGTGACATGTTTAAAAATCATAAAATGTATTGTATTACTGGTGTTAAGAGGTCTAAATATGCATTACTCCCCGTGGTTTAGCAGTATATATTAAACATGATTTATTATCATATATTTAAAAAGTCTACGACAACTTTAGTGCATCAATTATGATCTTGTTTAAGGGTAAATTATTTGGGTGTGATGATGACATTTTAGCATGTTTTTTCTATGTTTCCCAATGGGATTCACGTTTTGATGAAAACCTAGAACATAAAAATTGTATTGATTTGTTATATGATGACATAAGTATTACTTTAAATGACATAAAAGAAGAGGTAGGTGTTTTATGTTGTGGTGATTTAAATGCAAGGACTGGTATTGAAAATGAGTATATAAATGATAGCATGAAATACCTTCCAATTGGTGATATGTTTATAAATGATGATTTTCATAGTGAGCGAAAATCTAAAGATAAAAAACAAACACGTTTGGTAGGTCTCTAATAGATGTATGTAAAATATTGGGAATACATATTGTAAACGGAAGATCAAATGGTGAATATACACTTATTTCCACACTAGGTAAAAGTGATAGATAACTAATTAGTATCCGAACATTGGTTCAGTATGTGTCTAATTTTAGGAATCTTGACATAGATATTACTGATCATTTCCCCATCCTAGGTACCTTTTGCTCAGATAAAGCACTGGTCAGCCAAAACCAAAATGCTGTCATTTGTAGGTATAAATGGTGTGAAAACAAAAAAGACGAGTTCATTGATAGATTAAATGATAATTTTGTGGGGGGACAACTTGGTATCTTTCAAAAATTGGTAAGCCTTGATGGTTCAGGCAGTGAGTGTGTATTTATCTTAAGTGAAATATTAAAATATGCTGGGGATAGTATGTTAGTTAAGCCAAGACAGGTAAGGTTACAGCCAGAATGGTGGGACAGTGTTTGTGAAATGGCGAAGAAAGAGAAATATGTGCTATTAGACAGATACAGAATATCTAACGGTGATAGTGACTTAAATTTGTACAGGAAAGCAAGACATAGGTTTAAAATTCTATGTGATAGAAATGAACGAGAACTGAAGTACCAGAAATCGCAAAAAACTTGTTACACTAACTGATATAGGTGAGATGTGGTCAAAAATAAGAGCTATAAGTAGAAACAATGGATATTCTAACAGTATCAGTGGGGAGCAGTGGTACAAATATTTTAGTGAGTTGTTGCATTCTGATAAGTTACCAGCAGACGCTGACTTTGAATAGTATGCAGATGGTTATACAAACAATTTTTTGGTTGAAAATTGCATAAATGTTGAATTTTTAGATGAACGAATAACAGCAGGTGAGGTCCTGGTTTCTTTGAAAGCAGATGAAAAATGGGAAAGCTCCTGGTGTGGATGGGTTAGTAATTGAAATGTATAAGTGTGCATTCCATGTTTTAAGTAACCATATTTGACAGCTTTTCAATGACTCTGGTAGTTTTCCAAAACAGTGGGGCGAGCCCATCATCTGTCCAATACACAAGAAAGTTCAGCTTGACAAACCGGAAAATTATAGAGGCATTTCCCTGCTGAATGTGTCAGGGAAAATATTTACAAAAGTATTAAATGACTAGTAAGCTGGACAGAAATTAAAGAGAAATTGGTGGAACAGCAGGCAGGGTTTAGACATTGATATTGAACCATAGACAATTGTTTTGTGCTTCAGGCAATAGTCCAGAAATGCTTATATAAAAAGAATGGAAGAATGTATAGTTTATTTATCGACTTGTCTAAAGCGTTCGATTATGTACAGCATGGGATACTCCTGTATACTTTTATAAATAGTGGAATAAGTGCAAAGTTAATTAGGGTTCTGAAATCTATGTACTTGCAAATGACAGCATGTTTCAGGATGCCTGATGGGTTGTCTGAATTCTTTCAATGTAATATTGGTACAAGGCAGGGGTGTATGCTAAGTCCATTTTTATTACTATGTTTAAAATGAACTTATTGCAACACTTAAACATTGTACAGGTATTTTTATTGACCAGTATATTCCAAATTTAATGCAGTTATTATTTGCTGATGATGTAATAGATATGGCAGACACAGTAGTAATTTACAGAAGCAGATATTAGCTGTTGCATCATTTTGTAACAAGTATGGTATGAAGGTCAATATGCACAAGACTAAAATTATAATGTTTCGCAGAGGTGGACCAGTTAAACAGAGTGAGAAGTGGCTTTTCTGGTGAAAATGGGGAAATTACTTCCTCATATAATTATCTTGGATTACTCTTTACACCTGCCTTATCATGGGCAGGTTGTAAAAAGTCATTATGTTTGGCCGCGGAAAGATCACTCCATACGCTGTTTAGATTTATTAGTACCTATGATGTGGCATTGAAATATGCTCTATTTTTATTTGATAGAATGGTTATACCTATTATAACATATAGAGCTGAAATTTGGGGATATGAAACAGCACACTGTATTGAGAGTGTGCATGCAAAATTTTGTAAAAGACTGCTTAAGGTAAAGAGCAGCAGCACCCAAACAACAGCAGTATTAGGTGAACTTGGCAGATTTCCCTGTTTTTGTACACTATTATAAGAAACTATTGAAGAATTGGTTTAACCTTTACAAATGGAAGAATGTAGATATCCTTAAAGGTGTTATAATATGTTGTATGAGAGGCATTCAGTAGGTAAAACATCTAATAATTGGTCATCTCGTATTTGTGATTTACTATGTAAATATGGTTTCAATAATGTTTGGGTGTTTCAAGGTGTTGGCGATATTAATCTTTTTATGACTATTTTAATTGGTAGATTGAAAGATACATATAGCAGGCATGGTACTCTTCGAAATCAAGTACAAGTAAATTAGACTTTCATAATAGTGTAAAAAATGTTTTGAACCTGAAAAGTATTTATACTGTATTGAGTGTAAATCTTTCAGGGTAGCTTTATTTAGGCTAAGAGTTCCAAGTCATAATCTAGAAATAGAGTCAAGTATATATATATGATTTTTCATAACACGCAAACAAATTTTGGATGCTAAATAGGAATCATCCCAACTGTCTGTTCATCGGTCTGATTTTTTTTGGTTGGTTTTTTGGGTTTTTTTTTTTTTTTGTTTTGTTTTTGTTTTTTTTGTTTTTTTGTCCGGTCTCAATCCAACAGTATTTAGGATATAACCCTCTTACTCCATTATAGTCCATACACATGATTGATATCAAGCTGATGACCAGTGCATGGCATCATTTTTGTATAATAATGACCCTTTGCTGATTTTTGGGAGGCAGGGGTATTTGTACTAAATGGCCCTAGTTTATCTTGTATCAATGCATGATCGCAAAGAACTCCTGAAATATCCAGTTGATTTTATTGTCCTTTTGCTCATGTGATTTTTTTTTATTTTACAAAACATGAAGCATTAGGTATTTGCGTTGGATTCTAGAGGTGCAAACCGTAAAAGTTATCTAAGACAGATTTTGCCAATAGATGTCATGTCATAGTTCAGCCAGGTGATAAAATAGCATATATAAAACACCTTGCATGTCCCTCACCACAAGTGACTAGATGTCCTCTAGCATTGCAACATGAGCAGTATTGTAATGTAAAAAATTAAAATAAACGGATACTCGTCTTAAAGACTTTCTATTACATTTGAAAGAAAAAAAATTATGATTCATTATTACATTTAGACAGTCATATAATAACTAAAATCAAGATAAAAGGAACACTTTTAGAAGAAAATGTGACTACTTACACCGGTTGTAAAGCACCAAGTGTCTTGTATAACCTTTTTTGAGTTATAATAGTTAAGTCTGCATAAATAAACTAAATATAAAACATACATTTTGGTATAGTAAAAATGCTTCTAAGAAATATTTTTCAGACATTTTGAAAAATAACCTCGCACACAACAATTATAAATGTTTCAACAAATTTACGTATTTTGAGTGAATACTGTTAAAGTAGCGGTAGGCAACATGATAGTCGCCAACTGCTTTTTTTAATCGAATATCAATTTATCCTATTTATTTATCCAAAGACTTCAATTATCATTCATTATTTCAATCTGAGAAATGTCAGTTTAAAGACGATATAGACCTCAACGCAAAACACTTCCTATTAACAACATGTATATCCAAACAAAATATGTATAACTTTTTGATAAATTGGTACTGAGTAACGTTTAAGTACACCATCATAATAATGCCTTAAGTATATTTAATGAAATGTATTCTTTTTTTTAAGTAGCGGTAGGCAACTTGATAGTCTCCAACTCCTTTTTTTCTTGTTTGTTCATTTAATTACAAGTAAAATAAGATTAAATGCAGAAAAAAATTTGAATGTTTGATGGGCACCCTCACAATACTTTGACAATTATTATTTCTCTGTTTTCAAAATCATCTTAATATATTTGAAATCTCTCACAGTAGATTAGTCCTTTATTTATCATATTTTACTTTAAATGTTGTAGATGTAGCTAGGTAAATAGAGTTCTTACCCTTCCAGAGCAACTGGCCTCACTTTCACGGTGGAAGTTTGTGTATTTTATCCTGTTTTCTAAGTTTTATAGTCTTAACTCACCTGCTAATTAATAACACATATTGTTTTTGTCCTGTCTGTCTGTCCATTCAAAACTTTAACTTTTGAAACTCTTATTTTTTTTTCAGAAGTTTAAAGACAAGATTGACAGGCAACCTACTGAAGATCACTATGGTATTTAAATGGGCTGGTAAGAAGCAATAACCTCAAGTTGAACGTGTTTAAATTGTAATTTGATACTGTTATACCTGACCCCCATTATTGGAAAACAGAATTATTCACCAGTTCACTCACTTGCAAGGTAATGTCCCTATCCAGTACAAAAAAATACCAATAGAAACCAAACTACATTTTTGACAGTTTTGTAAATTAGTAAAAAATAGAGATAACTCCTATCAAAGTTACCAGCTGCGTTTTCTAAACGGTCGCACCGTCAACCATATTATTTTGTCAAATATAATAAAAAAAGACATAACACTCAAGATTTAAATTGATGTTTTAATATATAAAATAGCGGCAATGCTGCATTGATGCTTAAAGCAAAGTTGCCGAATGCCGTAGATCGGGAAATTTTGGCGTCGAGATATTTTGGCGGTTTTCTATCAAAATGGGGTTGTTAAATTTTGGCACCTCAGTGAATAAGGAATTTTATTTTGGCACCTCACTGAGAAAGGTGTTTAACACACAGGGACTCCTAGGCCAACGAATTATGCTTAATGAAAACCGGAAATGTCATAATTTTTAAACTGGGAAACGAAATTACTTAGTAAGTCAACCGGGTTTCATGAAATAACGATATTCTAGAAAAAATTGAAATAAATTTTAATGAAACTTCATTAATTAAACAGAAATATTTATAAAATCTTTTCCCAGAATCACACAACTAGTACTGGTATGTGAAGCCAAATCAAGCATATGCTAGAAAAAAAAACTTATTTACAAAAACTATGTAAAAATCACGATGTGTCACAGTCGTACGTTTTTAAGTTTTCATTTATGTAAATTTTAAGCCTAGCATACCCAATTTAATTAAGAACTTATGTTAAAACTGTTTACTTTCGAGATAATAATCAGTTATTACAAGAGTTGTCAGAACTTCTCACAAAGATATCGCTACCGGCAGGTAAGGCCTTGTCAACAGAGAGGTCCATTTCGATTTTCTAGTAGAGGTTTAGACACTCCCGCAACCGATTTAAAACGAAGTAAAACACCGTAAGCAAAAAACAGTTTTCTTCACGTCAGTTTGTAACTTTTTGAGAATTAAAAAATAAAATTAAAATCAAAATGAAAATAAAATCCTCCCTCCCTACCCATAATTTTTATCCAACCTGGATAAGGATCTACTAACTAAACTGAATGGGTCTAATACAAGTTTAGGACAAACTATGTTACGGGATATCGGTTTTCAGTTACGTGTTACCGCTTAATATTGGCAATTTATTTTTAGGAGGTGTATTATTTTGGCGTGTTTAATTTTTACATTAGTTGCCAAATAAGCCAAAACTAAACTACAACCAAAATTTCCCGATTTATGGTATTTCTGCTGAGTCAATCGACCTTTGTTTTTATACCACTTTTGACCATAACCTTTTTAACCAGAAGTAAGGTTTACTATAAAACCATATATAGGTAGAACTGGAACAAGCTAGAATGAAAAAAAATGAATTTAAAATACATAAAATTTGACAAGATAAGATCTTGGTATATTAGCAGAGCTGAATTGCGCTTGAATTTACTAAATGATCTACAATAAAAACAAAAGAAAAAAAGCAACAAGAAATAATAAAACCAATATAAATAAATAAATAAATATAGTTGACACTTTAGGAATAATTAATATAAACTCTACTTTAAGTTCAATCCTTACTAGAAAGTAAATCATTGTTCTCACAACATTGATTATAAAAACATATCGATGTTGATATTAATAGGGGCTTCTAAATGTTATGATCACCATTATGATTGTTTTGTATTGTATTCGGAACTATTTTTTTTTTCAAATCCGAAAATACTTTTTTCCACTCTGTATTTTGTAATTAAATTGTGTAGGAATACATTTCTGAATAAAAAGTAATACACCATGTGACTTACATGCATAATGAAACATGTTGTTTGTTACAAATGCAAACCCTATTTCCACTCTGCATTTTGTAATTAAATTGTGTAGGAATACATTTCTGAATAAAAAGTAATACACCATGTGACTTACATGCATAATGAAACATGTAGTTTGTTACAAATGCAAACCCTATTTCCACTCTGTATTTTGTAATTAAATTGTGTAGGAATACATTTCTGAATAAAAAGTAATACACCATGTGACTTACATGCATAATAAGACATGTAGTTTGTTACAAATGCAAACCTTAATTTTAAAATGATAGCATCAACTGGATCGCTTGCTACACATCAGCGACAGATATATCAAATTAAATTGGAACACTTAAGCTATTTGGTTTGCATTAAGGCGCATCAAAGAGAGCCATTTCTGCTCTGCTATTTGGTTTGCAGTAAGGCACATCAAAGAGAGCCATTTCTGCTCTTTTAGGATTGTTATTAACGTATAACAGCGCTTACCGCTGAGGTTGAAATCGGATCTCATTATGAGACTTAGTTTTCTGTCATTTGCTGAAGGTTGCTTATTTACTCCTACTTTTTCGGTTCTCCCTACCATCTAAAAACCGATCGGCTGAATTGATGTGATGGAATTTTGATTGGGGCGTTAAACACAATTATTCAACTCTACACATGTACGGTTGTTATAGAATCGCCTAATACTTTTATTTTATGCTTTTAATGTAAATTTTCCTATAAATCTTCAATATCTAGAATAAAAATCAATACATTTTTACTCTTTTTGATTGCCCAAAATAGTCAGTGATTTACAGAATATATTTGACATACGTTTTGCTATACATGACACGTAATATCGAGCATAATGACTATCATTTACTTCATCTTAAATAGAAAATATTGGATTCAATTTAGATTGTCGGATATCCGTTTGCATAGACGTATGAAGTATCTTTAAGAGCATAAATTGCATGACATTTTAAATACCTCATCTTACCAATTCGCAAGCGGAATGACAAAATAAAAACGTAATTATCATGGCGGATATTTTAAATATGTGTCTTGAATTCACAATCTGATTGACCATAACAATTGTGTTTTGCTATTTATAGAGCATGTTATATGTTTGAAATCTGGACAAGTAACAAAAATAAAACTTTTGTAAAAGTTCAGTACTGAAAATAGATAAAATAAATTATCTTGAAAGTAAAAATTACGGTAAATCCTTAAAAAAAGAACCAATACTGACACATAGCTAAGTTTTTCGTTTTCAAAAAAGGTATGAGAATGCGATAAAAGTAACCTTCGTGCAAATTACGCATAAAAAGTCAAATAACTTTCTCAAAAATAGTGACCCGGTAATAATAGGATTCACCAGGGTTTCAACGATATATCTCATACGTTTGTGCAAAACAATCTGTTTTGTTTGATATGGAATGGGGTAAAATCGTGTAATTAACATAAAAAAAATCAAACAAAACATGCAACTAGTGTGAAAGGTAAATGTATACATGTGTACAACCGCATTGTCTGAAGATCTCTTTTAATTTTTATGTCTTTACAACAGCAATATTGATTTTCTTAGCACTTTATGCTTTAAAAATCAGTTTACCTTTATTTAATCATTTTATAGATTTTTTTTTATTTACTTATATGAAAATTGATACTAATGTATTTTACCATTTTTTTATCCGAGAATAGCTGCTGATACGGTTTCAAAATTCAACTCGTTCACTCACTTATAATCTATTAACCGATTTTTTTAAATGACTAGTTTGATCTAGTATTAAGTAATATGTGTTCTTCAAATGACATATTAAATAAAAAGAATCTATTTTATTAAAGTTAATGGAAATTGATAAATCAATTGAAAAAAATTACAAAAAAGGTATATTTTTGATATATTTATTAAACGATAAAAAAATACTAAAAGGCTTTTGAAAATTGAATTTTACATGATGAACAAGCACATACTGCAATGAAAATCATTAAAAAAAACTGTTGTTTTTTTTAAAACAAATAAAATAGCGTAACTATATTATGTATTATTAATTTTTTATTGGTGAGCTCTTTATTTATTTTTCCGTGTTACCTCTTTGAATCATTTTAATATGGTTCTATAGTAAAATTTCACACGGTTAAATACGTTTCCTTTTGCTTTATAACATTTTCTTTAGTCTATAAAATCATTTATTGCACAAGGAAAACAAAGTGTCATGTACAAATGTCACAAAAGTTTTGGAAAACCATGCCAGCAACTCATTTTTTTAGTAAAACTCTGGATTCATAAAACGTAGATGATCGTGCCGAATCCGTAAAAAACTTTGTTAGAAACTGCCTCAAAATATAAATTCTGCATGCTGCTAAACGCTAAAATTTTACAACTGATCATGACTTATTCTTGTCAAAATTGCCAGAAATAATATGTTTTGTTAACATCATATTGTATTTCTAAGAGCCTCCAGAGGTAAAAGTCTGACATGTGCCGTGTGTTCACCATACAACATTATCATTTTTATTACCACTGCAGTTCTGCCAGAATTTTCAGTCAATCTACATTTAAATTGTCCCATCTGTCATTGCAAGGTAAAAGATATTTGAGAATATATGATAAAATCTATAAAATGACTTTCTTTATTAATAATCCCTTATTTTTTGGTCAGTAATTACAAAATAATGCATATAACAAAGAATACTGCCATGTCATGTATAAATATATTAAAACAACCCCCTGTGCATTAGAATAAAGAGTCACTCCAAAAAATGTAATCTCAGTCACATTTGATTTTTTTTATGTATTCTCTTTTCGGAAATAAAATTCTTTCAACAACGACACATAAGCTTTTAAATGATATTCTCTTACTGATAAATCCGTCCACTGTCCGTCTTAAGTTTTCTTTTTTCTACCCACGGGATGGACAAATGTTATTTTTTATCCTACGAGAGAGAAAGAGAGATTGGAATATTGTTATATGTCTTGAAAAGGTCGGGAATTTAGGCTGTAGCTAGTTTTTATGTAAACAAAGAAGGCATATCGAAATATCTTCGATCCCGAGGTCAATTGTCCGCGATCACCTGTTTAACAGGAAACTGGGGTACTACATTACACAAATGAAGTGGTATAGTCAATGTCAGTGTATCAACGATGAGAAAATTCACGTAATAGGGGATGATAAAAGGTTTTTAAGTGCAAGAAAGAGTCAGTTGATGTCTTTATAAATTGATGAAAATGTCATGAAAAGTTTAAAGGTTTTAAGGAAGGTGCAGTATGTATGTCCGAGGGTAAAATGTACAAATTCACTGTTAAGCAACTTGATTTTAATGCTGTTTAACCACCCCAGTTTATATTGAACTTGTTAAAGTCAATAATTCCAACTTATTAAAAACAAAATGGGTTAATGTGTGTTATTAACACACTGTTTCTCTTAAAATTGTTCATAAATAAAGAGACGCAATGTTATAAACGCCGTGAAATCTTTCGAAAATGTTAACCTAGAAGTATAGACATAAAAAAACGTTTAATTTTTCTGCACTGTACAACCACAATTCTTAATCTATATTGAACAAAAAAATCTAGAATTAACCAGTTACTTTTTAGCTCTGCATCTGAATCTCCTTGTAGTATTGCTACTGTTGGCCAATACCCTTACAAAATTTCAGCTTTTTTATTTGTCTTTTAGTTTTCGAATAAGAGAAAGACTTTCACACTTAAATCGAAACTATTTTTAATTTCTAAAACTTGTAAAGTTGTGTTTTGTTCATAGTAAACATACTATTTTCCATCACAAAATCTCATTTAACTTAATAATCTTAACATTATGCAGTTTAAAAAAAAGCAAAAGCGTTTCACTTTTAGACTCAATTTTTTTATCAATAACCTAGTTTTCAGATTTTTTCGTCTTGTTCATAGTACATAAAACAAAAACATACCAGTCTGTGTCCAAATCAGAATCACTCCCCCCCCAAAAGTTAAATCTTGAAAACTTGCCAATTTCAATTACTTGCACTAGTGAACTTCTTTCAAGAAAATTAGGACGGATAATTCAGAAGTGAAACACTGTCTGTTTAGCTGGCTACATCCGTCTCGGGCAAAGTAAAATTTGAAAGGAACATGATAAGTATAATGTATCCAGCATAAGATTGGATACAGTGACTTCATATTTATTAACACTAAGGTGATGACGGCCATTAAACTTCTAAGGGCTTGATTAGCCTAGGCTTGCAATATCCTTGATTCAACGATTTAATTAAGTTGTGGTTTGGACAAGAACTATATATGGTATATTTGTTTTATTTTTATTCCTGAATAGTTTCGAAATTTATTTAGACTTAATATCTTCACGACGTATAAAGCTCAGAAGCCTAGGCATTTTGCAGAATCTACGTGATAAGCGTAAACGTATCAGGTCATATAAACTATCTTCAGTTTTTATTTTTTCTGAAAAAAACCTACAAATGACCTTTCTAACATTATCATGACATATAATGCACATTATGAAATCTCAAATCTCTTCTCTAATAGATTATTTTTTACGATGACACAATGCGTCAATTATCTTCGTGAGAAGAGAATGAGAAAATATATAAGTCCGATAATTTACGAATTTATCCAGTTGAAGAACGTTATTAAAAGTCGTATTTATCAGAGAATAAAAAAACTATGAGACCTGAAAACACGATTTACATGAAATATAATAAATCGAAGTAAAATTTAATAGTGACTCAAAACTTGTCCTCAAAAATGAGGTGCTTTCTTTTTCTTCAGTATTCAGTGGATGTTGCAATATTTTGTTGATACTTACCGAAAAAGAAAATAAATGAAATATAAACAATCCATAAAAATCTTTTACTGTCAGGATCTGTGTTTCGTTAAGGCGAACGCAACAAAAAACAAAATGCAATAGCTGGAAATAAAAAAAACAACCAAAGAGAGAGAAAAAGACCCTCAAACGATGTATACCACTTACAAAACAGGATAAACAGAAATAAAAGACAATTTTAAATATACTGTAGAATCATTATTCGTTCCTTTAAAACTTAATGTTTTTCTGTTGCAAAAACATTTTGTGGATTTGATTTTTTTAAAAAATAAATCCCATAAGGAACTTTTTTTTATTTTTCAGCTTATAAACTGCCAACTGTTTAGTTAAATTTTTATTGAACATTTCATTTTTGACAATAAACACACACTTTAAACATTAAAAAATTCCAAATGAAAAAATGTCATTAAATTAAATTTATTTAATTCTGAATTAAAGACAGTAAGATGCACAAATTAAAAAAGTGCTAACAGTGACCAAGTTAACTTCTTTTCTGGAATTAAATTTGTATCTGAAACATAAACCATAATTTTTTAGTTATTAGACTATGAAAATATTTTTTATTGAAGCCAAATCAATGCAAACTTACTCGGTAACGCATAGTTTATTAATCATGATTCTGGAAATAAAAAAGGTATAAAACGCATAAAAGTTTTGAAAACCATAATCGTATAGTGAAAATGAAAATTATATTCTCTTTAACAAATAGTTTTAAAAGGCAAAACATCGCCAATGTAATATCAGTTAACACAAAGGGAGCTGGCAAATCTATTTTCAATGATAGTTTTGAAAGAAACAAAGTAATTAATTCCTTAGGTAATTTTCCTTCTGGGATACAAGAAAATACATTTTAAGTTATAATGGTATTGTTTTCCAAACAAGCAGAACATATACAAACTGGGGGCCTTGATGGCCAAGTAGGTCTAATGCACGCTTACGGATCAGAGTGCCTCACCGCCTGGGTTCGAAGTCCCACTTGGGACAGATCCTAGTGTGAGAAAGTTTGTCAGTTAGCTTACCGAAGGTCGGTGGTTTTCTCCGGACACTCCGGTTTCCTCCACCATTCCATAACTGACCGCCTTGAAATAAGTGACAGATTCTTGACTGGGGCGTAAAACACCATCACTTCACTCTTCTCCACTCATATACAAACTAACGCTATAGCACCTTTTATAAACCTAGTTTCTGAAAAAGGTGAAACGCATAAAAGTTTTTTAAAAAAACATAATACTGCCACTTATATTCTCTTTAGCAACACAGATTGAAAAGCAAAAACGCGACGAAGTAACACTATAAACCCAAAGGAACCTGGTAAAATCTATTTTGTATAGATTTTTATATTTGTTACAAATAACGATTGAGCTTACTGAACTTGATGAAGCAATAAACATAAATAATACCATCAGGTTTTGTATAAATAATGCATCAGTGCTTTTTGATCCATTTTGATCCAATTTTAGGAAAATAGTAAAAAAAAAAAAACTTTAGATAAATCATATTGTATTTTCAAAATGTTAATTCGGCAATTACACTTTCTCTTCAGTTCACTAAAACACATTATGTTCGTTTATCAAAATTATGTATTTAATGCGACAAAAATCCATTAATGTTTTTGTATATAGTTACTTTTCTGTGTATCGGCACGGAGCTTACCATGAATAATTGAATTAATAAAAAAATGCTTAATGTAGGAAAAAATTAAAATTACTAAGATATTTTTTTTCTTTAATGGATACATGTGACTAAATTATCTAATATTGTTATCATTAAATATTGTTTTCTTGAACAAATGCATACCTATTCTGAAGCACCCTGTTTAAATGTAGTTTCTGATAAATCGAAAAACGATAAAACACATTCATGTATCAAAAACATAATCTTATAATGATACTGCAACGTATAATCTCTTTAACAGCATAGTTTGTAAAGGCAAAACAATCGCCAAAATAGACACAAGAAATAACAAGGGACCTGGTAAACCTACTTTACATAGATTTTTAAACTTGGTTTAAAATAACGTTAAAATACAAAACTGGATGAAGTAATAAACATTTACAATACGATCATGTTTTGTATAAATAATGAATAATGCTATTTACCATTTGGATTTAAAAAGGAGAAAATGGTAAAATAACTATAAAACACATAGTGATTAATTAATTCAGGAATTAACACTTTCTCTTAAATTACACTAATATATATTGTACTTGTTTATCAACAGATTTGTATCTCAACATAACAAAATCCATTTATTTATTATTTTAATATCATCAATCAAAATAATCAATCCCTATTTATGTGACATACCTTGCTAATAATATAAGGTAATTTTTCAAAAGTTTTTTTTTATTTGATTGGTAATATTGCTGGTGGAGTAAACTCCCCGAGGGAATCCATAACTCAGTAGGCAGTACTTTGTGCTATCAGAAATTATACCATTTAGCAAAATTTATGAAATCTATTTAAAACTAAGGATTGTTCCCTCATGCAAAGCATTCTTTAGCTGGATTTTAATTCATATAATTTTTGAAACTTACGGGCCCTAGTGTCACTGATGAGGAATTATTTTTTCATGTAAACTTGTAATATATAATATAATAGTAAATCGTAAGAATTTTCATTTAAACGTCAATTCTTGATTACACCTTCGCATTAATATTTCCACCTCTTCAAAAATATGAGGAACTCTTCACATGTAGGAGGCGAAAAAATTAATTAGTTTTTGGATATATGCGTCTATTTTGTTAATTGTTTCTGTTTCACATGGGATTTCACCTGTCGTTAAGTTTCCGGGACAGTATAAATCTTTATTTCCCTTACACGAATCAAGAAATCATTAATTTGATTTACTCTCAAATGAAGTAGTGTTGATAAACATCTATTATTTCATTAATTGGCTGAAAGTTTCCCCTCGTACTAACATCAGAACACACAAGACTTCATTTATTTTATTGACACCTGACAAACTCTGATTTTCTCTTGTTGTTTACTGCATTAGTAATCTATGATATATGACCTTTGCTACAAACCGGTTTACATTCCTTAATAAATTAACCCCAAGCAAATGGTTTTTTAAGGCTATTGTGACTCTCCTTAATTACAGAGGCCAAGTAGACTTAAGCGCACTGACGAATCACAAACCTTGTTATTTAGAATCAAACTTAGATCAATAATTATGAAAAAATTGTATGTCTATCTTGCAAATGGTGTTCTTCGAGTCCTTTGGTATTACGCTGATCTCATGACTAAACATTTTTTTATTGAATATAGCAAATTTGATTGGCTGACACAATGATTTGTTTAACATTGAAAACAGTAGCTTTCGAATTCACTTATTTAAAAATTCTTTCTCGTCTATAGATTAAATAACCCTATCTACAGTAGCAATAATATTATAACGATCATTTGTCAAATAAACATTTATCATGATTACATACATTTATGTTTTTGGTAGTTCTTACATATAAGTTGCTTATTGCAAATTGTTTTTGTCAATATGAAATAATTACAGCCGTATATGAAAAAAAACTTATGTACGAAAATTCATGTCTCTTGAGAAAAAGTTAAAGACTTTTCAGACTGATAAAACATTCTTTTGACAATGCCATTCAGGTTTTTAATCTATCATTTAATGATAATTTTAAAAAAATGAGGTTAAAACTACAATCTCTTATAATAACACATAATTACGTTATATATATATATATATATATATATATATATATATATATATATATATATATATATATATATAACCTCAGTCTATATTCACATTATAAAAAAGGAAAACTTTAAAAAGTGTCCAATTCAGTTAGACACGTAAACTTTCATTAAGGAAGTAAGACCAGGTGCTACGGAAGGGTAAGTGCCTTAAATTGACCTCGACGCTGAGATCGAATTCCTCTTTAAATTTTTTTACATTATGAAGTTTAAAATACCACATAAAAAGAAGATTGTAAAAAAAACTGTGAACGGTGAAGAACTAGCTTTATTGACAGGAAGGCAAACGTGAGTGAATTAGTGAAAACATCGGCATCATTTCAGAAATTTGTAGCTAGAAAATCTAAAAAGCTATATACTTATGCAACTATCATTTAATACTGTAAAATATTATGCAACAGAACATTAGAAAAACACAATGCGAAAATATAAGAACGTGTAATAATGCTCACCGTTACGTTTCCAGTAAAGATTGTTAATTTTAAATGTATGTTTAATGGCTTTTTGCATGGTTAAGTTCTCATTTCCATATTCATTATTTGAACTTAACTAATAAATTATAGATTTGTTATAGAAGTCATCTAGTTTCTGTTATGAAATTAGCCGTTTTTGGATTTCGGAATATTTTTTTAAAACAAAAAAGAAGCATTTTAATCACAACTAGCTATGTCCATTATACATTGTTGTGAAAAAAAGCTAAAATTATTACGGAAAAATCCTACATTGTGGAAATATGAGTGAAAACTGACTATTTTTGAATTAATGCTCTAATATGAAGGTCAAGACATAGTCATTTAGTACACTTTTACTGTTTACCCAGAAAATATTCCTTGTTGTTTTTAAAAAAGATAAAAATTTGGCATGTGCAAATACATATATTGTGTGTCATCGGCTCCGTTGGATATAGGTAGATAATGTAAAAATGTATTAATTGAGAGTCAACACAAAAGTTTTAAAAATCATTAAGTGGAGTTACCAAATTTGTTAAATAAATCTACTGTTTTTCAAGATCAGAAAAAAAAAACACAAACGTACCAGTTCATGTCAAAATATAAATCTATTTATATAATTTTGGAACTTTAGATTCATTAATTTCAAAATATTTGGCTTTTGTTTTTAATCTATCAAACTTTTAGGTCTTAGTGTCACTGATGAGGAATGAATTTCCGAAATGTGCACATCTGGCACGTCAAAATTTAACTGGTATTTGTTATATAAAGAAAAACTTGAAAAAAGTGACAAATTCCATTACACACGAGAACCTACATCAAAAGGGTGGGGTCGGGTGCTACAATATTTTAAATTATATCTATCTACCAATTCAAACTTTAGTCAGGTGTCGGGCAAAATAGCAGTATCAGGTTTTATGATTTACCCCAGCCACACAAGACCTCTCTATCTCGACAAAGACGCCCTAACGCTAAATCAGCCAGATTAGATATAAGGAAACGAGACCCGTAATATTTTTTTGTAATATTAAATTTCTATTGATTTCCCTTAAAAGTAAGACATTTTAATTTTAGTCCATTTTAAAACCGAAATTGAAATTAGTGTTAAATTCGTAGTTCTGTTTCATTTTTTCCGTTTTTTTATTTTCAACGCAGTTACACAGCATCACAATAAAATGTCTTGATAGTGATTACTGAAAGTCCGCGTCTCCTGAGACGTTCTATAGGTACGGCACATACAAAATAAATTTCATTTATATGATAACTTAATTTAGAACTTATTGTTTGGTTCTAGATTCTCAATTATGGTAACAACTACCATAAACGTGTTGTTATTCTAATTCATGTCATAGATTCAATTTTCCCCCGTAAATTTCCTGTTAAATAATTATTCCTTTGGGATTTGTTCAATATAGAGATTCGGAAGTAAAATGTTAAAATACAAAATTTTGCTAATTGTATACCAAATAATAATAACAAAGAAATTTACTTTTACCTTTACCAACATTTCTTAATTTTAACAATTTAAACCAGTTGAAATCATCTTTAAGAGAAATAAATGAAAAACAGTTTGATTAATGTTTTAAGTTAATTCCAAATATCCTACAATTCCAATGACATTTCTTTAAATGAATTATAGATTTTAAGCGTACATCAGCAAAGGTACTTGAGCAAAAGCAAATCTTATTTAATTTTAGAAATCTTATTTAATTAAAGTTTTTAATTTACTTCTAAATAAGGATTTATTTTTATTTAAGTTTCCTTCTTTAAATTAAAATATTTTATTTAGTATCAGCGGCCAAACATTTCCAAATTCATCTGCATGCTTTTAAATCAAATTTTATTTATATGCTAATGGTTGATGTACGTTAATTGAATACTTATAAAGATTTCACAGTAATAAATATCTAATCATTAAACGATCAATGAAGACTTAAATGTAACAGGATTATATCGGATTTATCAAATTTTAAAATTTATTAGGATTCAACTCCATTTAGATCTATTGGTTTTAATGAATTTAAAGAAAGATTATGCAATTCTAACAAAACACTAAATTTCTGCCTTAAACTGATAACAATAAACAAACGGTTTTATTGGATATACAGAACTTCGACTTCTAATTTGTTTCCTGAATGGTTATATTCATCATGTATATGCAGAAAATGGATTTAAAATATAAAAACATTGTAAGTGCCGTTTAAATACTAGCTTAACTATCCTTTATATCTGTATTCAAATTAAATTTTATGATGAAATTACATTTATTTAAATTGTTCTCGTCAACTTGCAGCACTAATGTATTACAGTGCCTCTTATCGACCAGGTTTGCTTTCCATTCGACCAGATCCTAGTATAAGAATGTTTCTTCTTCTATTTATGAGCTGACATACCGTCTACATACAAGTGAAAGAATCTTGAGCAGGATGTAAAATATTTTACTCCACCCATTGCGTTGAAACCCCTCAAAACTCAAGACACACCACTTTATCTTTTTCCCATTATTTTAACACCACTGCGGTAGCTCAGTTGGTAGAGTGCTCGCTCCGTAACTGGGAGGTCGTGGGTTCGTACCCCGGCCAGGTCTGACCCAAGACTTGAAAGTGGGTAGTTACTGTTCTTTCGCCAAACACTCGGCATCACAAAATGAAAGCCACTGGTTCTTTTGGATGGGAACTTAAAATAAAAAAGGTCCCGTGTCATGGCAGGCGTGGCACGATAAAGAACATACCTGTAGAATGCCATCAGCGCAACGCACAGGCAAAATTTCTGCACTTTCGCCTATATGGCGACGTCTCGATGTAATTGAAATATTCTTGACTGGGAAAATATTACTCAACTCAAATCCCATTATTTCAATACCCTTTTACAGACGGTTTTATAATTAATGGTCCTAGTTTTGTCCCCGATTCATATTAGGACTACTTGTTCAAATTCAAGTTGCAGTACCCAGTCTTAAGGATATGTCCTGAATCGCTAAAAACTCACCTTCTTTGTATTATTTCGTAAATCAGAAAAATACATATTGAGTTGTCCAGCTCACCTATTACATAATCAGTAAAAATCTGAATTTTCGCCTTCGGAAATGTGATTTTAAATTTTAATTTTTAAAACAATCATTAAAAAACTAACAGGATACTTTTTAATGTTAAATGGCCATCCAAGGTAAACGATATTTGAAATTGGATTTAAACATTTGTGGTTTTCAACTATTCGCAAATGAACACTATCATTGTATCATTGAAGTTTTAAAAGAGGTGTGGCAAAAAAAATTCTAATGACATAAAACCCTTGCTCAGAATAAGTAGATTTTTAACGCTTGTATGTTGATCTCAAATGTTGGCAAGTTGTTTTATAATCACACTGCATACCTGTTGGCAAGCTGTTTTAAATTCAACATGCAGAATTCAAGACATGCCATTTAAATTCAAACGTTGGTATGTTGTTATACATTCAATCTGCAGAACTGTTAATTGACGACTTATGTAATTACGTTAAGACCCATCAAAAAAACTTTAACCAAACCGTTTTGGATACATTTTTTCGCAAACGTATGTTTAAAATTAGCATTTTGCCACTTCTTTGTTCAAATTGTTCCAAAATAATTCAATGCCTTTTTACGTTATATCAATTACAAATGTTTTTCTATTGCCTTTTACACGTTTTATCCATAGCCCATATGTGCTATAGCCAGTGCCTGTTTTCATTCTAGACATTACCTACCTGACAAATTTTATTCCCTGATTGTTCAAAATATATAACAAATACCTGCTAAATTAGAAAGTGCCTGTTCAAGGTCTACGATCATTTAGCTTTTTTTATTATATTGCCATATGTCTAGAGTACATTATAAAATCCTTGTACTGTTTCAGCAAAAAATTGCAATATATATATATATATATATATATATATATATATATATATATATATATATCGAGTCTTTAGATAATTTTTGTGTCAGTCCGAGGTCGAGGCTCAGAATTTCTATAAATTAAATATTATCCATGCCTTGTGCTTTATCGTTCAATTTTTAAGATTTAGATCATGTTAAAATATTTTCTTCTAAAAACAATTATAATTTTTTTCTTTATAAAATTATCTATGAGCCATTGATGTGGATATAAAAGGAAATATTTTTTATATACAATATGGAAGAAATAATGTAGTGACGTTTATCCGCAAGCAATCTCCTTGTGTGTCATCGGCCATGTCGTTAATAATCTACAATAAACAAACTGGACATAATAACGGTCAAATGTCTGTTAGAGAGCATATTGTTTGTGGCATACCAACATCAAGACAAGTAATGAAAAAATCAATGGTTGTTTTCGCTTCAAGACACGTTATGTATTTCGTTTTGTAAATTAAATTAATTATTTGTTTATTTGGTTGAGAAAATTAAGATTAGTCCTAATTCGAGAATGTAATGCAATGTAAATTTAATCCTAATAAGAGAATGATGTATTTAAAACGTGGTGTATTTATAAAACTGAAACATATTAGAACTTTAAATCTGGTGATGAAAACGTTTCTTTGCCAAAACAGATTCCCATAGCATAAAGATGTTGGGACGCTTTATCTTAAAATGATTTAAAATGCTTATCTTCACAGTCTTGATAGATCTTGTATAACGTAGTCCCCATTTGTAACGTGGACAGAAAGTTTACACATATAAGGTTACGAATTGAAATGGATTGTATATAACTTCATTTTCTGCAAAAAAAGAAATGTCAGTAAACGTTCCTGATTAAGTCTAATGCGATTCGTCATAATGAGAAATTTAAAAAAAAACTGAATCTGAAATCATTTCGCTCTAGACATATTTTAACACTTTAGTACTTGTTCTACCATGTATGGGACAGGTATTTTTTAAAGTCGAAACTAACCCGTATTTTATCAGTTTTAACTCATTTATGCAGTTTATGATGATATTTTCGACGCAAGGGAGATATACCTTCAGGAAAGGCTTTAAATTATGTATATGCTGTTGAATATATATATGATACTAATTTTGATAGCAAAAATTTCAACATCATCTTATTCTCAAATGATAGAACCATCGAAGCATAAAGAACAGTTGGTTGGTTTAATACTGTTAAAATTTACATCGACATTTGATTAGCTTTTGGTAACGAGACGAAGATAAAACTTATATCGAGTATTAATATTAAAACAAGTTTGTAAAACGCAAAACTGTCAAGCGTCTCTGATCCTTATTGCATTTTCTGCTACTACAATCGCTGGCAGTGTTTTAAATAAATATCACACACTTCTCAGTTAAACTGCTCTAGGGCCACAAGCAAAGTAAAAAAAACCCATTAATTTTCCCAATTGCAGTCGACCGGTATCAAAATCACAGCGCCAAGACACCTCGAGTTATTAACCACTCGGTCATCGCGACTTTAATTTTAGTTTTTGCAAAGGAGCCTGTGAAATAGACTTTTTGCCTGATAGCAAAATAGTTTATAAGTATTATTAATATTACTAATTTCTTTTTATCTTTTATTTATTTATTTATTTAAAATAAAATACACAATTAATAACCTTTCCCTAGAAAAATTTTGTTCATAGTAATTCGAGTAAAAAAATAAAATATTAAATAAAAAATATCAAAAAAATATATGAATAAATAAATATACATAAAAACAAAAGTAATTATAAACAAATATATAAAAATAACGAATAAACACCGCTATAAATTGGTCATTGTTTGGAGAACATGTCGAAAACAAACAATTAAGTATAGACACAATCAAATCAGACGTAGTAGGTACCTATTGAAGAAGAAAAAGTATTGTATTCCATAGGGTGTCTAAGAAGTATTTTTTTACGAAATGCAGTTAGATGAGTATGTTTTGAAAAATGTTCAATTGTTTTTTGCATGAATATTGTTTACATTGATATCTACGACGGGATTTTTTCTTTAAATTTTATAGAGTCCTAAAACAAGTTTATATTTACATGTTGGTTTTTTGCAAGCTTAAATATCTGTTTTGTTTCAGTTCGCACAAACGGGATCTTTAAAGTACATATAATTAAGCGCAATATCAGAAATTAAATTGAGGGATTAAATTTTTTATCACACTTTACCGTGGAAACAAAACGAGACCCAGGAAAAACAATTCTTACTTTGAATGTAACCTATCTGACTCCGGTTTGTAAACTCAATACGTTCATCCCTAAGAGCATGATGAGTGTCATTGTCGCCGGTTTTCGTTTCTCAGGTATACAATGTAGATGGCTTAAAAGTGTCATTAGGTATCGCCTGAGGATTAAAGGGACAAATACCCGTTGCTTTAAATCCACTGAGAATATTTGTGGTGGTCATAGAGTAAGTCCACGCTTTAAAAAACATTCGAAAAAATTGCGCGTGACCAATAGTCATCCAGGTATAATTTGCATATTCATCAAGAAGAAAATTCCATTCAGATTTCAATGACTTGAATATACTACGATCCATTGGCTATGTCCAGTTAACGGTTTTTCTTGGGAGCTCAATTAATATAATATTTGATTCTCGAGCTTCCTCTAAAAACTCAACGAAACTGTTGAAATCCTGCCCGTCTTGATCTTTAAAAATGACAAAATAAGTTCATAAATCGAATATTCTTAAATATCAGTGTAAAAGATGAAAGTATTGTTTGAAATGTTTATGATAAATATTTGGTTTTTTGCTAAAAGCTTGGCTGCACCTTGAGTAGAACACTGTGTCTGGCTCAAGGTTAAGTTCATATGGTTGGATGTTTTTCTCGCACCAGTCATATAACATTTTAATCTTCAAAAGATTATGTTTTCTGAAAGAAAAAGTATTTGATTTGTATTACAGAGTGTTACGTGTTTTATGTAATATTTAAAAGAATACCATTGATTATTTCTTACCAATCAAAGTAGATCACGGTAACATTAAGTATTGAAAAATCCGAAATTCACTGTCAAATCAGGTTGAATTTGGCGAGTCGAAAAAGAGAGAAACAAGTATCACGTATGAAGGCTAAACTAATTGATAAATTTAGGAAGTAGATATGGCGACTACATTTAAGCTGATTCATTCCCGTTTGAATTTGTATGTTATATATCGTTCGACTCTTGGTAGTTGTCCGACTTATGGTGAAATTACCCTATTCGCAAATGAAAAATATAATTGTATCTTTTAAGTTTTAAAAGAGGTGTGGCAAAGTAATTTTAATGAAATTAGACCCTTGTTAGGATAAGAAGACTTTTAACGCTTGTACGTTGATCTCCAATGTTGGTAAGTTGTTTTATAATCAACTTGTAGAGCTGTTCGAAAGCTGTTTTAAATTCAACTTGCAGAATAAAAGACATGCTGTTTAAATTCAAATTGCAGAATTGTTGGCACGTTGTTTCAAATTCAACTTGCAAAACTTAAGACATGCTGCTTCAATTCAAACTGCATAAATGTTGGTATGTTGTTATAAATTCAATCTGCAGAACTGTTATTTGACTGCTAAATTAAGTTAAGACCCTTCACAAAAACTTTAGCCAAACCGTTTCGAATAATTTTTTTCGCAAACGTATGTTTAATATTATCTTTTTGCCTCTTCTTTATATAAAAACAAATTGTTACAAAATAAGTTTATCTTATTCATTGCCTTTTTACGTAATATTAATTACCAATATATTATCTACTGCTTTTTTTTACGTTTTATCAATTGTCCATATGTGCTGAAGCAAGTGGATGTTTACATTCCAGACAGTACTACCTGGCAAAATTTATTCACTGATTGTTCAAAAATTAGAAAGCGCCTGTTCAATGTCTACGATCATTTCGTGTCAGTCCGAGGTCAAGGCTCAGAATTTCTATAAATTAAATATTTACCATGTCTTGTGCTTTATTGTTTAATGTTTAAGATAAAGATCATGTCAAATTACTTTCTTCTAAAAACAATAATAATTTTTTTCTTTCTAAAATCATCTATAAACCATTTATGTGAATTAAAAGGAAATATGTTTGATATACAATATGGAAGTAATAATTTAGACGTTTATCAGCAAGCAATCTCCTTTTTCGTGATCGGTCATGTCACATAATCTACAATAAACAAACTTGACATAGTAACGGTCAAATGTCTGTTAGAGAGCATATTGTTTGTGGCAATATTAACATCAAGACAAGTAATGAAAAATCGATGGTTGTTTTCGGTTCAAGTCACGTTATGTATTTGATGTTGTAAATTTAATTAATTATTTGTTTATTTGGTTTAGAAAATTAAGATTATTACTAATTCGAGAATGTAATGCAATGTAGATTTAATCCGAATAAGAGAATGATTTATTTAAAACGTGGTATATTTATAAAACTGAAACATGTTTGAACTTTATTCTGTTGATGAAAACGTTTCACTGCTAAAATAGATATCTATTGCATAAAGATGTTGTGTCACTTTCATCTTTAAAACAAATACTATAGTTGATTTGAAATGCTTATCTTGACAGTTTTGATAGATCTTATATAACGTAGTCCCCATTTGTAACGTGGAAAGAAAGTTTACACATATAAGGTTACGAATTGAAATGGATTGTATATAACTTCATCTTCTGCAAAAAGAAACAACACGGAAATGTCAATAAACGTTCTTGATTAAGTCTAATGCGAATCATCATAATGAGAAATTCAAAAAAAAAAAAAAAAAAAAAAAAAAAAAAAAAAAAAAAAAAAAACTAAATCTGAAATCATTTTGCTCTAGACATATTTTAACACTTTATTTCTTGTTATGCCAGTATATGGGACAGGTATTTTTTGAAGTCCAAACTTACCCGTATTTTATCAGTTTTAACAGTCATTTATGCAATTTATAATGATTATTTCGACGCAAAGCAGATATACCTTTAGGAAAGGCTTTAAATTATGTATATGCTGTTGAATATAATTATATATATCTAAATTTGATAGCAAAAATTTCAACATCATCTTATTCTTAAATAATAGAACCATCGAAGCATAAAGAACAGTTGCTTGGTTTAATACTGTTAAAAGTTACATCGACATTTGATTAGCTATTTGTGACGAGACGAAGATAAAACTTATATCGAGTATTAGGCAAAGTGTAAAATGTGGACTGGATTGGACTCTTGGATTGGATTGGACTCTTGAACTGGATTGGACTCTTGGACTGGACTCTTGGACTGGACTCATGGATTGGACTCTTGGACTGGATTGGACTCTTGGATTGGATTCATGAATTGGACTCATGGACTGGACTTAAAAAATGGATTTATGGATTTTTTCATAATTTTAAAATAAAAACATAATATCAAACACTGAAAATTTTTTACATACACATTTGTATATCTGATATTATAACTCCCTTATAAAAACAGAAGAAAAATACCACCTTGGCAAGTCTATATTGCTTGTTATATCTGGAAAATATCAAATGCTGCCAAAGGTCACATATTTTTTTCCTGAAAGCTGTAGTATTTGTTTTATAAGTTCATTAATGCTTTTAATGAAATGATGTGAACTGGACTTTAAAGAGTGGACATTTTACTTTTTAATAATAATTTTAAATAAATACTTATTATATTTAAAATAAGTATCTTTTACATATAGCTGGTCTTATATTTTTCATCCCATTATAAAAACAGATGAAAAATACAGCTATGGTTGATAATAAGAATTTATTCTATATTGCTTGCTTTATCTTGAAAATATCAAATGTTGTCAAAGGTCACATATTTTCTCCTTAAAGCTGTGGTATTTGTTTTACAAGCTTCTAAATGCTGATACTAAGTAAGATAAAAGTACTATTTTGACATATAAATGACATTAACCACAGTATACATATTAGTGCAATAACAATTTATTTTGCGATAAAATACATGTTACAATTATTTAGTTACTTCACACACACACACACACACACACACACACACACACACACAATTTAATTATGTCATGTATTATTATATAAAACAATACTTTTATTATTGTAAACAAAAACATATTGGTTACACATATATATTACAAATCTGTTTTATGAAATAAAGCAGCAATGATCATACATGTGACAATATGAGTGCAAACAAGTATAATCATATTTATGTAATGCAGAGAAAAAATATAGAATAATAATAACAATGATAACAATAATAACAATAATAATCAATGACAGACAAAATACATCACTGTATACCGGTATTTCTTATGTATATTCAATTCTAATATATAACATAGTTTCTCCATACACTTAGAGATCTATTCAGATTTTAACCTGCTAATGTAAAATTTTGAATTTTTATAAAAAAAAAAAAATAATAAAAATTTTGCATATAACAAGTGCAAAATTTTGAATTTTTTATTTTAACAAAAAATCAAAATTTTGCATATGACACTTAAGTTTATTTAACAAAATATTTTCTTTTAATAAAATGATTCAGTCTTTTTTTAAAGATGACAATTTGGCATGTCTTATTGAAATTTAAATTGATAAGCAAGTAATTATTTAATTTCAGTTTAAAATGTAAAGGGTCACTATTTGGCCCATTGTTTATAAAATATGTCAAAGCAAAAAGACAAATAAAACCATCAAACTTTTGATATTATCAAGCTTTAAAAACCTATTACACACTGAATGATTTTCAACTGGTTAAAGAAAAAGTTTAAACTGTTAAACTGCACACACACACACACACACACACACATATATATTTATATGTGTGTGTGTGTGTGTGTGTACATTTCTTGCACCCCAGATAGAAATTTCCATATAAAGAGCGGTGCAAGATATTTCAATCTTGCACCCCCCTGTACAAAATAGCTTACATGCTCTTTTTCCCGAGAAGATTTATCAATGAAATCAGAGGTGTATCGATCATTTGAGAACCGCTTTAAACCCAAGAATCTGGCATACCTTTGCACAAACAAATAAACGGAACAGGTAATACTACAGTTTAAATTTTGAAAACTTTTTTTTTCTAAGTCAATAACAAGTTTATTTCATATTATTAATTTTTTTATATGACGTAATGTTAATATGAATTATGACGTCATGCTTGTTCTTGTCTTTTGTATTCACACGCCACTTCCATCATATGTTGAATTTTGATTTTTATTAGATCTTGTATGTTTAGTGTTGCAAGAAATAGAATCAATCACTACTTATGGTGTTAGATAGGAAAATCTCAACCCTATATCTGGTACCACAATTAGTGAAAGAATCTCTTAATATTGTTCACATGCATGTAGTTGTAGTACTCTTTTATTTTTAAAGATTCCTGGGTGATCAGAAGGAAAGAAATATTTAAAAAACATACATTGTTAAAATTGGTTATTCAAAGTCTAGTATTGTTAGTATTGTATATCTAATGAAGCCAAAGTAGATTTGTGGATATCTTGTAAATGATCATATAGTTCTAGTGGAACATATATAAGGGCTGGTATAAAACAATCATTTTGAACTTTAACACATGCCATCTTTAAATGGTAGTAAACATTTGTTGGTATATTTGATGTTTTTTTTACTCCATCTTTGACAAACTCTCTAAAACATTTTGTCACAAGAATCATGTCATTAGGTGCCTTTGGAATGTTTCCATTTTCTTTCAAAAAACCCTTACAACCATAGCACTTGCTCACTTTTGGATCACAAAATTTTAAAAGGGTCAGATGATATGATCCAAGCAATGGACTAGGCCGTCCTGGAGTTTCACTCGGTTCATATTCTGATATTGTGAAATCAACATATGTAGAAATTGTCTCTCTTTTTGCTCCCTTTCTTTTCTGGGTAGATTTTACTTGTTTCTTCCCGCGATTACTAGGCAATCCAAAAGTTGATGCTGCTGCTAGATTAGGTCGTTGACCGGGTTTAGCTACACCTGAACGAAATCGTTCACAAAATGATTTAAGCTTCCCACAGTGTTCAGCGACGGCTATAACATGAGAGCATATCTTGTATGTACAATACCTGAAACAGTTTCTATCACAAGAGATATCACTTTCTGTTTTACCAATTTTTATTGTATGTGGAATGTTAGATGATGTACTTGTCACAAAATACATGTCAGTGTGTTTGCCAGGGGCCTTTATTATATCAATATTTGAAGACAATAATTTTGATGCTTTATTAAACATAGTTTTTAAAATTTCATATGGAATATTATTAATTCCAGACTTCTCAGGGATTACGGACAACCCTCTCTCATCTTCATCATCTGAAGTATCTGTGTTTCTCTCAACCATTTCTTCTTCACAAATAACTGAAGCTGTCATAAATTTTGATTTAGTCTTTAATTTCTGATCACTTTTCATTCTGTAAAATTTCATTTCATCTACTTGAAGAAATTTGTATTTTTCAACAAGCTTTAGTTCGCCTTGACCCAACATTGCCAGGATTGTGTCATCTTCTTGTCTTTTAATGATTGATTGTATTTTTTTAATAAATGCTGCGGGAGATAACTTAGATCTTTCACCAGGACTTTTTGCCTTTATAATCTTGTTCATGCATTCATTAGCATTTTGGGTGAATGGATTTGGTGGCATGCCTAAACCACACTGAGATCGGATTTCCGCAGACATTGTTGTTTTTATCAGATTTGCTTTGTGTTTTTTAAAATATTCTGAAAAATTTTCAACTTTTTTTCTTGTTTCAGAGTTTGGACTTTCTTCTATCCACTGTTTGATGGATTCTTCTAACTGCATGTCGAAAGATGACATTTCACTGCAATCTACTAATCCTTTATATTTGGTTTCTCCTACTTGTATTCCGAATATATGTTTCATAATCTTGGATTTAATTTCCTTTTCAATGGCAAGATCTGTAGTTTGTGCTTTATATTATCCCTCATGTGAATATCGCACAATAAATGTTTGGTACCACGCATTGTATTTTCAAAAACTGAAAAAATATTTTTCTCTCCGTCTGTTCCTATGCACATGACATTAACCAATGATGGCTTTAATTCAACCATGGTGGAGGGCAGTTGAACAAAACTATCATAGGTCCTCCGTTGATGTATTAGCACAGGACCAATCATTACAGGATGGACAATTTGTTTTGAAATTAGGTGCAAGTTACGATAAGTGGTTAGTGTCACATAAAAATTCCCAACATTAAACGTTGTATCAACCCCAAGGACACAGAACTCTTTTGGGTTAGTGCAAAAACGTTCAATGTCAATTGAATTGTTGATCTGAACACAAAACTACACTAAATTCAGGGGTCAATGTTATTTTTCGAATAAAGTCAGAATATTCACCCTTACTTAGATCCACTACTGCGACAACATCGTCTTCACTTGATTGTCTACGATAATTTTTTATTTGTTGCAAATCTCTTGCTTTTTGTCCACCTGATTGAATTGCATCAACCCCACCTATTGAGTCTATAATATTGTAAAATATGTTTTTAGGTGTTTGCATTTCAGACTGTTTCTTAATGATGTTTTTAGTTGTTTCCATAGTTTTTACAAATGGCTTTTTAGATTTGCTGTTACCATGTGGTAAAATTCTGACAGGATGTTCTTCTCCTTCAAAGTAGTACTGGACTATACCTAGCCTTGAAACAGATTTAGTTATAATATCTTCTAATGTTATAATTGTTCTATGGAAATCTTTTGATGATCCATTAACATAAGGACATCTTATCAGTGCATGTGTGGTTTGTTCTGTTTTACTTGAGGATATGCTACAATGTTCATCATTGATGTTAATGTACTTTTTCCTGGTTCCAGTCTGTCTCCACATCCCATTGTCACCAGCAAGCAGGTTTTTCCAGTGACCAATTGTTTCAAGGTCAACGATAAATATACAGTTTTCCTGGACACCAACTGGAACTGTTCGAGCGATATATTCAGCAGTCGGATCCCTAGAAATTATTATTTCTGCTGCTTCCTTTGAGTCTATTCCCTTGGATGATCGCCTAAAAATGGGTAATAAATCCTGTTCATTAAAGACCTCAAATTCATTGTTCTGAACATCAGTTGTCTCCATATTTGTGATTCCGTCTTCCTTTATAAACTGCCAATCCTTTTCTGATTCTTCAATCTTGACCTGTCTGAAATCGTATAAATAGAAATAAAAGATATATTACATTTTTATACATGAAGCATTTGCTCTAAAACTGACATATCCTTAGTGCGAGAAAGTTTTTTTCAGTTAGCTTGCAGGGGCATTAGTTTTCGCCTGGTACCCCGGTGTCTTGACCATTCCAAAACTAACTAAATATCAGAATGTGAAAAGTTTCACAAGACGTCTAACACCAGTAATCTCCTTTGCTCAACAACTTCAAACCCAGCTAAAACACAATTAAAAACAAACAATTTGAATGATAGAAACACCTTGCTATATGATGACATAAGACTTTGCAATGACACACATTTAAAGTTTGTTATTTGTTTCACATACATGTGAAAGCTTGTAAGTGCCATTTTTAAAGTATAAAATATTATGTTTTAAATCATATAAACGATTTTTCGATGGTACCAATGATTTTAAAAACCATTTGTACAATGGCCTATAATAAGTGTTTCATCATGGAGTTGTTTTGGTTTATTAATTTTTAGTTTGAAAGTAAAACAAAATGAATAAATAAAATAATAATAATTTTTTTTTTTTAAAAAACATATATACTATTTTAACGGTTTTTTTTTTTGTTTTTTTTTTTTGAAAAAAAAAAACTATTTTCAAAAATATATTCAGATAAAAATAAATAAAACCATCCCCATTTTTGTAGTAGTTTAGACCAATAATTAATGATATATATATATATATGATATTATCATATTGCATAGTTTTCTACGGCTGTTGTTTACATTTACTCCTAATCTAATGTGATACAATCTCTACAGTCCATGCTTAATAAGTTAAGAATGTCACTAAGGCATGGACTATCATTACCTTCAACTTTTAATCTAACATGCTTGACTTTTCAAATGTCACAAAATCTCTTGAGAAAATGTTACAAAACATTTACTTGATAAATGACAGCTGATTACCAATCTTGTTTTGTAAAATTTACATTATGATAATAAATACATAATGGAACAAAATTATTTTTAAGTATAATTATATGTAATGATAAACCAATCACAACCTATATTGATGATATATATATGGTGTGCTGTTCATTTGGTATTGAACAAATTACACATACAAGAATTCTAGTGCAAAAATAAATAAAAGAGACCAATCCATAAGTCCAATCCAAGAGAACAGTCCCATGAGTCCAGTCCAAGAGTCCAGTCCAAAAGTCCAGTCCAAGAGTCCAATCCAATCCAAGAGTCCAATCCAATCCACATTTTACACTAAAAGTCCAATCCAGTCCAAGAGTCCAATCCAATCCAAGAGTCCAATCCAGTCCACATTTTACACTTTGCCGGAGTATTATTCTTAAAACAAGTTTGTGAAGCGCAAAACTGTCAAGCGTCTCTGATCCTTATTGCATTTTCTGCTACTACAATCGCTGGCAGTGTTTTAAATAAATATCACAGACTTCTCAGTTAAACTGCTTCTAGGGCCACAAGCAAAGTAAAAAACCCATTAATTTTCCCAATTGCAGTCGACCGGTATCAAAATCACAGCGCCAAGTGTCTCTGATCCTAATTGCGTTTTCTGCTACAACATCACTGGCAGTGTTTTGAATAAATATCACACACTTCTTATTTTAACTAGTCCTGGACCACAAGCAAAGTATAAAAAACTAATTCTCCTATTTGCAGTCGACTGGTATCATAATCACAGCGCTAAGACACCTCAAGTATTAACCACTCGGTCATCGAGACTTTAACTTTATTTTTTTGCGAAGAGGCCTGTGAGAAGAAACTATTTGCCTGATAGCAAAATAATTTGATTATTATTAATATTACTAATTTCTTTTTATTTGTTTTCATTTATTTTGAAAAATACACAATTAATAACCTTTCCCCAAAAGATTTTGTTCAAAGTAATTCGTTTAAAAAAAATTAAATGATAAATAAAAAATAAGAAAAAATAATTTAAACATAAAAAAAGTAATTATAAACAAACGAAAAAAAATAACGAGTAAATACCGATATACATTGATCATTCTGTGGAGAACAAGTCGAAAACAAACAATTAAGTATAGACAAAATCAAATCAGACGTATCAGTCCGAAATGTGCACATCTGGCATCAATATTTAACTGATATTTGTGATATATTTTTACTACCCCTGAGAGGGTTCCGCTGCTGGTGGAGTAAAACTCCCCGAGGATATCCATAACTCAGTAGGAAGTACTTTATGCTGTCAGAAATGTACCATTTAGCCATATTTTTAGCCGTCCTAAATTTTGAAATTTATTTAAAACTAAGGTTTGTTCCTTCATGCAAAGCATTCCTTAGCTTGATTTGGATTTATATAGTTTTGGAACTTTAGATTCATTAATTATCTATCAAACTTTTCTGTCTTAGTGTCACTTACTAGGAATTAATTTCCAAAATGTGCACATCTGGCACATCAAAATGTAACTGGTATTTGTGTTATAATTTTTTAACCTATTGTAGAAGAAAAATATTCTATTCCATAGGGTGTCTAAGAAGTATTTTTAGGAAACGCAGGTTAGATGAGTATGCATTGAGAAATGTTCAGTTGTTTGTTGCATGAATATTGTTTACGTTGATATCCACGGCGATAATTTTTTTTAAAATCTGATACAATCCTAAAACAAGTTTATATATATCACGTTTTTTTTTTTTTGCAAGCTTAAATATCTGTTTTGTTTCAGTTCGCACAAACGGGATCTTTAAAGTACATATAATTACGCGCAATATTTGCAAATTAAATTTAAGGATTAATTTTTTATCACATTTTACCGAGGAAACCAAACGAGACCCAGGACAAAAGAATTCTTACTTTGAATGAAACCTAGAAATGTAAGACGCTAGAAGATTGAAGGCATATTCAGAAATACTACGCGATTGTCTTTTATTTAGTTTCCGACAAGAAGAACATTTCTAATCAAACAAATGATGTTTATGTATTTTTTTTTTACTGAATTAAGCATAGTTTTTGTCATGAAATATTTTTGGACAATAGAAATTACCTTTTTAAAATAAAAAGTAAAGTAGTTAGATTTAACTACAAAATCTTATAAAAGATCTTGAACAATATTCAACAAGCTTATATTTATAATTATAGTCAGTTATTGTTTTAAATGTTCTTTTCTTTAAATTAATAGGGTTATAAAATTTACAGGATAAGAAGATAACATCTAAGCAGCTAAAAAGCGACATATACATAACGAAGTACATTTAAACAGTGAGGGATATTTAAGTCTATTCAAATATCTACATTATTGAATCCAAAACTCAATTAAAATGCAATAAAATGATACATTTACATAACAGTCCATGTCCAAATCATAATCTCTAAATCAATGTAAAAACTTTGAAAATTTGGCAATTAGTTTAAACACTTAAATTTCGAAAGAGAGGCCAGATGTTATGGAAAGGTAAGCACCTCCGTTCTAGCTTGCTACATCCGTCAAGTGCAGCATCAAATTTGAAATGAAAAGAACATGGAACTATCGTCAAATATTAGGTATAGGTTTCGATAAAACGACGTAATATAACTAAATAGTATTAAGATGACGGCTATAAATCATTAAAGGGCCTAGATTATAAAAAACAAGTAAAGCATCGGTTTTTTGGATGACCATGCAGTAAACTTCCCAAAAAATATTACAAATCATTTAGTTATTCCTATATTATTTTAGACAACCTTGACCAGGTCATTCCTTTACCATCTAATGGTCCTTTAACATGAAAATTAAAGAATTGACATTATATGTATTTAACTAACAACTTGATTAAATGTTTAGTCTAGAAAAGATTTTCTTGGCGACTCAAGATGCAGACTTTTCTGCTACAAGCTTAACGATCTGCTTTGTTTCAGGTCACACATACAAGCGTCCTCGTCCGCAACGTTGCAAATGAACTTTGAGGACAATTTAATGAAATTGGTACTGAACAAAGTAGAAAAGTCCAACGACAAAATCTATTTTTAACGTATGGATGAAGCTATGAAAGCGAGACGCCCTTAACTTAAAAGCTTACTCATTCACTATTAAGACTATGCGGTCCTAAATAACCCTTAGTGTTCGACTAAATGAACATATTCAATCAACCAATGATGGTAAACTTTTAAAATCACTTTATAAACAAGGGTTGTTGTTATTGTTTATCTCTTTCTTTAAGACCGAGAGTATTTATTTACCTTTTTCAAAATATTTGTAGTACCTAAAATAGATGTTAAAAATCTGATTAAATCAAACATAATCATACTTGTCAATTTAAAGATCACATTCGAAAATTCAACGTAAAAATTTTAAAAACTAACTAATTTAGTTACACACGTGACCTTCCACAAGGAAAGTGAAGCTTACTGCTGCGGATGGGTAAGCACCACTTGCCTAGCTAGCTACATCTGCATCAACCAAAAACAAATTTGAGAATGATAGGGATTTGACCTATGAGATGTCAAAATATACAATGTTTGACGAGCTTAATGTATATCACAGCGTCAGTTATAATTTTACATATTATTTGTTTTGATTATAACAGCGTTATTATTTAATGGATTAGATGACATCCGGCCAAGACCTTTTCTTAGCAGCCAAGGTAGATACTAATACACAGCTGAACAGGTTTAAAAAGTCGGATATTTAAAGTCTATTTAATTTCCTACAGTATCAAATTAGAAGATTAAATATAATACATTGTTTTTTAGAGCAAGCCTAGTTAAAAAATAAAAAATAATTTCCTTTTCCCTTGAAGCCTCCTTACCAAATAAATAAATAATTTATTAATTAATGCTTATTTGAATTTAATGAATTGCGTAGGTATATTCTTGATACTCTAGATCTACAATTATATTAACCATCAAAGCTAAGCGAATTGATTTTCGCTGTTTAAATAAAGAAGTTAATTTGTAAGTTACAAATATTATCATATTGAGACATATTTGGTAAGAAGAACAGTGTGATGCGCGACTAGAGGGTCATGACCAACCAGCTCAAAGTTACAATGCTTACTTTTAACAAAGCAAAACAAAGATTTATTTACTTTTATCGTTTAGGCAAGTATTAAAACGTTCTCAAATAAATTTACACTGATGAATTAGTTCTTCTTAAAAATAGACACTAGATTAAATAAATACTTGGTTTGAACAATTGTTGTTAAATTATTTTTTGATAACCTGGACCAGATCAAAACCTTACCATCTAGTATTCATTTTTCATTTGACACTTTAAAGGGTTATTTAACCTTACAATAGAGATTTAATAGTTAATCTAGGAATAATACCGTAACGTTTGTGACGGTATACTTTCTAAACTATTTCATAAATTAATTGATGGCAACCTTCATGACCTAATTTTTTAATAGTGGAAATTGAATTATTCAGCTTTTAATACACTAGGGGAAATAAGGATTGATTTACTTATTCAGAATATAATGCATTATAGATTGAATTCCTACCAAAGAAAGATTTATCTAAAACATGTACATTTTAGATCATTGCAACTGAATATGCAATTTATTTGATTTTGTCCGACAAACAGAAATACATAACTAGACAAAAGACCAAATTAAACGATTGAAAAAAGAAAGAGTTCACATACTTAAAAGCTATTACACACCAAGGTATTTGGACGATCCACTCCATAATTAATGAAACGTAGTTGAAAAAGAAGTTAATGAATTTTGTCAATCAAAACGTGTGTATATAAACACAGATACCAAGCGATAAAAGTCACGATTACAAACCATTTAGAAAAAGGAAAAAGATTAGAAATGTTCATAAGGTTAGCCCTGATAGACTTCAGGATTATACAGCATAGTCTCTGTAGAAAGTCAAAATTTAAAAAAAATTAGGCTACGAAAGAAATAATCTTATATAATATTATATTTTTGCAATTATCAAATCCGTAATAAGAGCCACTGTATCATGATAATTAACTCTCTCGATCGACACGTATACGAATCATCATGTTAAAAACAAGAACGAAAGCAAAGAAATCATTTTGTTAAAACGTGAAATATTTTAATTGTTTATCAGAACTTAAATCAAAAATATTTTAAGTCGAAACTTGGTTGAAATTCTAAACGTCATGTTCGAGTTAAAAAAGGTCTTTCAAAGTGCAGCAGAATAACGTTAGGCAACGCTCGTGTCTTTATAACACAAATATCTGTTAAATTTTTTATGTCACCATTTTTTTTAATTTATGGGCACATTTCGGAAAATCATCCCTCATCCGTGACACTAGGTGCCGAAAACATAAGCCAACAGTTAATAATGAATGAATCAAAAGTTACTTTAATCCAAATCAAGCTAAAAAATGCTTTGCATGAGGGATACCTTAGTTTTTTAATAAATTTGAATAATTAAGACGGCTGAAAATTTCACTAAATCGTACATTTTGTGACAAAACAAAGCACACCCTACTGAGTTATGAATACCCTCGGGGAGTTATACTCCACCACAAGCAAATAATTTTACATTCTGTTTGATACATTTGCTGTCATGAATAATGGCAACATCATAAAGATTTCAAATGATAAAACCTTTAAAGGATAAACAACAGTTGGTCTCATTAAATATTGTTTAACGTTTTATATTATTTCAGTAATGTTTGAGGCACTTGTGACAAAACAGTTACAAATAACATCTGGAAACAAGTTGTGGATGGTGCTAGTGTGCCATGCGTTTCTGAACTCTACTAGTACGCACTTTTCGCTAACTTTAGTGCTACTATACTATATTTGACGTAATGTTTTAGACAAATATCACACTAGTAGTTATTAAACTAGTCTTATGCCTATAAGTAAAATTAAAACCTTTTTTATTTGCGGTCATCTTTGGTAAAAATTAAAAGCGCTGAAAAGCCTCGAGTTTTATTTTTTCTAAACCACTAAGCCCCCGCGGTTCCTACTTTACTGAATGGCACGGTTCTAGTTGAATTTGTCGACTCAGTGCCTGGTAATCAAAACTATTTTTCACGAAACAATAATAAAATCGGTCCATAATATTAAATGTAAAAAGTCATTGTTGGTATGTTTTCTTCAATATGTTTTGTAAATAGTAAATCAATAAAATAAAATGTCTGGTAAACATGGACGGAAATTGGTCATTCTATGGGGAATACGTGGAATAACAAACAATATAGAACAAATAAAATCAAATAAGCCATATCAGATCCGTATTAAAGAAGTAAAGAAGTATTTGATTCCACAGGGTGTCCAATAATTTTTTATACCAAATTCGGTTATATGAGTTGTTTTACAAATTCGATAGTTGAGTGGTTGGGTGAACATTGTTTACGTCAACATTCACGGCGAGACATTTTTTTCTACAAATCTAATAAAATACAAACACAAACAAGTTACAATAACATTTTTTCACCAAGGATCGACCTTTAAAGTACAAGTACACTTGCACCTAATGTTGCAAATAAACTTTGATGACCAATTATGAAACTAAACCGCTACAGATCAAAAAGTGGCCTACGGCAAGAAACTCATGTATCCCAACTGCGTTCAAAATGTAAGGCGTTTTCAGTTTAAAGGCTTACTCATTAACTTCAAAACTACAATTCATATTCCTGAGTGATCCACTAGATGAACACTCCGAACCAAACCGATCATGCTTAGCTATATAGTTTACTTCATTAACTATGCGTGTTGTCAAATACACACACACACACACAAAATATTTTAGTGGCAACAACTCCTACGTGCATTATATATTTACAAATCTTGTTATTCATTTAGGTCTTCTTTTGTTGAACATTTTTACATTTATTGCTATATCTATCTACAATAGTTTTCGAGAAAAAATGGCAAAACCTGCGAATACATTACATTTAATGGGCAGTATTTCCTACATGGACGATTATTTATATAATTTTGGAACTTGAGATTCATTATTTTAAACTGTTTGGCTTATATTTTTTTATTTATCGAACTTTTCGGTCTTAGCGTCACTGATGAGGAATGAAGTTCCGAAATGTGCACATCTGGCACATCAAAATTTAACTGGTATTTGTATTTTATATTATTAAACTTGTACCTTGTCTTATCTTTTCATGCAGAATATTTTAGTAGTTTAAGTTATTAATCTATCAATAATTGTTTAATAGAGAAAAGGTCATAATCTTTGAACTTGAAAAATGTTTAAAATTCACGAAATATCATTTTATATATGTTTAACTTAGTCTAGTAAATTTATATCCATTTGCGATATTATCGAAAGTCAACACAAAACTGCTTGCCATAATTTTGACCGAATTTCACGATTTGCACCAAAATATTAAGACATTGAAGAAGCTGATACCACTTTCGAAATCTATAAGTTACAGCTGTAACAATCAAAACGAAAAAAAAAACTGCCCCTGATGTTTGACAAATATTGATTTCATCATTTTTCAACTGTTTGGCTTATGTTATCTTATTTTTTAAAAATTTCGGTCTTAGTGTCACTGACGAGGAATGAATTTCCGAAATGTGCACATCTGGCACATCAAAATTTAGCACGTATTTGTTATATATTCACACAACCCTATGAACATGTTAGCTACTCAAAAAGCTCAAATTAGGCCCATAGCTGCAAGTCTAGATCTACAATTATAATAACTATCAAAGCTTAGCAAATAGATAAACGCTGCATATGTAAATTAAGAAGTTATTTGTTATTTACAAATATAATTAAATTGGGGGCAAAATTTGATAAGTAGAGCAGTGTGAAGCGTGACTAGAATCGTTTAAACCAACAAGCCTAGAGCTACATTACTAACTATGAACACAGCAAAACATTGATTTATTTATTTATAGCTTTCAGGCTAGTATTAAAATGTTTCCTGATTAATTTACACTACTCAATTAGTTCTTCCTATATATGGCTGCCAGATGTAATTAGCAAATGATTAAAACCATAATTGTTAAATTACTTTTGATCACCTCGACCAGGTCAATTCTTTACAAACGAGTAGTCTTTTATTAAAAGAAATTAAAGAATGAATATCATTGAACAAACAACCTAATTAGTTTAGTCTTGAACCATTTACGTATTGTTTGAGACACATTGCAAACTATTCAATGAATTAATCGATGTAAGTTTTACTTTCATGACCTATTGAACTTCATGGTTTAAATTGATATTCTTAATATGAATAAAACACACACACACACACACACACACACAGTCTATGTCCAAATTACAATCCCTGCTAAAAGCTTTGAAAATATCCAACTCGGTTATATACGTGAACTTCAATCAAGGATGTTTGGCTTGGTATTCTAGATTTAATTAGGAAAATAATACATTAATTTATAGATTGATTTCCTATCTTCGAAAGAGTTTTATCTAGAACGTGATATATACATATAAGATTAACTGCAACTGTATACAACATGCAATTAACTTTGATTTGTTACTTTTTCTGACAAACAGGCACTAGATAAAAGTTACAACAGGCATAAACCAAACTAAACGAATGAAAATGAGAGTTAAAATATAATGAGGTTAATTACAGTAAATTTCTTACTTAAGACATTACCTGTTTTTTTTTATCATTTCCAACCTCTTTTCAATATATCCAGCGGCTTTAGAGCAGCCATAATAAATTGTATCTATCAGCTTTTGTCTTTGCAAAACTATTAAATAAACAATAAATTTTCATTTTGTACTTTCGTTTACAGGTTTTGTATACGCCTTCAAATGTTTCAATGTTTGGTCACTTATCTGTAATCTCCTTGAACTACATGCATGCTACAGATTCTTGCTACATAGCTTCAGGTAACCGCAGTTCTCTGTAACCCTTCCGCTGTTAAAGATATATACCTATCATGTATTTCTTGTTTTAATTATATGAAAGATGGAAAGATGACAAAGCAGTCTGTTAAATTTAAGCATATTTAAAACATCACATTTTTTTAAACAGTAAATATCTACTTTTAATTTAACTGACAATATACTAATGCTCAAAATGACATCGTTACCTAAAGTATCTACTGATAAACCAATAAGTCATGTTGCTTTATGTTGAATAATCAGATACAGATACAAAACAATCGCAATGTAAAATTTTCTTTATAGCAATGTATTCGATAAGTTAAAATGATAGTCTAGTGAACTTTTAATGACTTTCGTTGTTTTTTAACTCATGATATCATTTTTGTTATATTTTTTTTTTAAATTATGCTTCATTTAAATAATAGGGTCTTGCGTTTTTCGGATTATTTTTCCCTTATCACAGAATATGTTTCTTACGACCAAAATCCATTGAGTATAATTATAATCGCGATTTGAAGAACAAAGATACTGTTTTAGGTAATGTACTGAAGGTACACTGAATAAGAAAGAAACCGTTTCTGTAATTTTTTTATCTCACAATTCAAGAGTGGGTTGTTTTTAAAATTCTCTACTTTAAGAATAATACATGAAGAAAAGGAGAAAGCAAGTGGTAACAAAGTCATTAAACTTTATCGATAACACTATTGAAAATCTATTCTAGACGACAAAAATAAATATTTAGTAAGCAACGATTTAAATTATTGTTTTTGTTGACAAACTTCCATAACGTTAAAATAATATTGTTTCTGAAAAGCACTTGTTTAATAAATTTCCAACTGTTTGGCTTATGTTTTTTATTATCAAACTTTTCGGTCTTAGTGTCACTGATGAGGAATGAATTTCCGAAATGTGCTCATCTAGCACATCAAAATTCAACTGGTACTAGTATTTGTGTTATATATTTACATTAAACATTGCATATTGACTAGAGGCATTTGTATTTAGAATCGATGATTGCCTTGTTGCATTGCGATTTTGTCAATCATAATCTATATTTAAGCATTTTCGGTTGTTTTGTATATTGTGTATAAAAAATAAATTTTAACAATTTTCATTTTTGAACAAAAACTACGAAAGATGCGTTAAAAACCTTACATCACTTTCCATAATCCTTATCTTTTGTTTAAAAATGTATAAAACGGCTTGTGTTTTTGATTTATCGCTTATGGTTAATGATTGATGATTTATCATCAATTTGGAAAGAAGAGAATGGTTGGTTGTAAAGTTATTTAACGTCACATCTGCAATCTTGTGAGCTATTCACAGAAAGAAGAGAGTATCCCTTTATTCCTAATCCGTTAGAAGTGCAAGTGTGTTTTATGCTCTACGTTGAATAGCGGGCAATTAGACTTACGAAAAAATTATTGGCATCATATACACATTCAACTTCCACAGTGACATTATACTGATACCAGAAGAGAGAGAGAAAAGTTTGGGTATTGACATAATATGCGTCGTTAAGTATTTAAGGCATAACATTTTTATGTCAGAACCTATATTTCACAGTTCTTAAATGACATTTTTAATGCATAAACGATATTTTTAAAAATCCATGGAGAACTAAGTTCGTGAATTAATGTAAAATATTCACACGTACTATGACATATAAAACTTATCATCTTAATAAAATTGGTAAATTATACAAGTTTCCCAAGCAAGGAAAACTATTGATATAATATTTTTTGCATCCACAATGCAGGTCAGGTCAAAGTTTTAATAAAAAAGATCTATGAATTAACTTTTATTCCGGAGTTAGATTTTTAATATATAATCCAGAAATCAAATTTGTCTTATATTTTTCTCATTTTGACTGTTGTAATTTAAATGATTTTCAAAAAATGGGAAGTCACAACATTTTTATGTCCTTTTAAGCGGTTCATGTAATTCAAATGTATATCAGGCTAATGTAAAACGGTGATTGATATTTTTTATACTTTATACAATCCGAATTTAAAGAAATGAATTTTTTGTCTAAACAGAAACATCATATTTTATCGCTTCAAAATGTCTTGTTAGCATTAGTTATCACTGAAATATATTGCAAATAACCCTCGCACACAAGAGCAACTTAATTAATATATTCAGGTCACATTGAACAGTCTTGCTTTTCCTGATATCATTCCTCCAAACTTGTACTTTATATACAAAATTTCATATCCTTTGGTAAAATTCATTTTCAATGACTGAAACGCAAATATGCTACGACAATTCATGTGCTGATTAGTTTGTAACATCCTGCGTGTTACGCATCAGATAATGTTGGTTGCAACTGCAATTGATGCGCATCATTTTTATTTAATTCTTCAATTTTTTAAAGATTTAAACAAAAATTGCATTAAAAATTTCTCTTTTTTTATTAGATGTTATTTAGCATTCCATCTGATTTTCAGATTCGCGAGTTCCAAAGTCAGCTAAGCAAGTTTTAAGGTTTATTTTTAATGACCAGAAGAAATTAAAATTAGCATAAAACCTGCCTAACAACCATAGGCCAATTACAAATGCATCCAAAAACTAAAGACATTATCGATATAAGACATCACAAGACAAATACATATTTATTAATGTGATTAAAAAGTCCATTTGTAAAACTCTGAATATTTAACAAGTGGAGTTAGTATATACATATGGAGTTCTGCAATCATCTAAACTATTGATAAGTTTCTGGTCAATTTACACCTTGCAACAAAAATTTAACAAAATAATGACTTTACTATAAAATGAAGTAACACTTTCTAATATTGTCAATAATAGGTTCTAGACTTTCACTTTGTGACGAGACATACTTATAGCTAGTTTGATTACCTTATTGACACAAATGTGTTTCCTAAAATGAAGATAAACTGACCTTTTTTCTGACCATACTTCTCAATTTATTTTTATCGTTTTAAGAATTTGGACTAATTGTATATATTGCATATCAAGATTAAAAATTTTGAAGAGAAAAATTATATATCTATATTGTAACATCTTAGCTCAAGACTAAAAGATTGAAACATTATATATATATATATATATATATATATATATATATATATATATATATATAACCGTGGACACAATAAAATAAATAACAAAACCCAATGTTTTTATCAACACCGAGCGAGTACATTAACTCAACTTTGATTTGTCTATAAGCTTCATTTAAACACAAAGTACAGAAGATTATACCAATTTAACTGTAAATAGACCTAAAACAATTCTAAAGCAGTTGCAAATATTATTTAGCCTAAGTGAATTTTATAATGTTTAAAAATAAAAAAAAATATTATTTTGCTGAACAAAGGTCAATGATACATGCCTTCAAGTAAGAAGTGATCGATACTTTTGTGCTAAAAATAGAATAATTCTACATAATATTACCTTCAACTGCATCCTTAGATGTTTCAGATATTACCTTCTCATATTCTATTATTTTATTACTAATTACACACATAAATATCGGAGAGGTATTTGTGCATTAACTGTATTTTATTTAATGATCTTTCTAAATGCTAATGTTACGTAAACAAACCAGTTGAGCTTTTGAAATGAATAACGATTTTTTGCTTTTGTTAATCAGTGCTGATGTCTATGAGATCATAGAATGAATGAATGTTGTTTGAAATATTGAACTTAAACAAAGAACTAGATTTTTAGTGTTATTTGACAATAGTCTGTGGACCTGTATTTACCATTTTGAATGAAATAAATTAAATGTTAATATAATCTCTCTGTGTTAAAAAGAATTTTATAACTCGAGAGAAACACCCTGTGATTTATCTGAAAGATTTTTATTATTGATAAATAATAATAATAATTAAAATACAAATTAAGCTTTTGGTCTAGTCATTTTACATTTTTGTAATCAAGAAAAATGATAAGTCTTGGATCTTATCGGATCTTATCTAGACCAAAATAAAACATAACTTTAGATATAAAATATAACAAAATTAAGGTCCCGTTTGATAAACATAAAGAAGTAATTTTAATCAACAAATGAAATTAATTTTTTCATCAAACATAATTAAAATAAAATTTAACAATTTGCAGTCGATAAATTTTACTTTGTTTAACCAAATGCAAACAACAAACTTTATTTTCTAAATATTAAGAAATATAAATATATAGAAATAAAAATGATTTAACAACACACAATATGTTGAATCAATATAGCAGGCTTTTGTGTTTCCTGTAAGATTTGCCCTAGCGTTACTGATGAGGAATGATTGTCCGAAATGGGCACATCTGGCACATCACAATTTAACAGGTATTTGTGTAATATATTTACTGATCTAATCGTAATATAGGGATCACAGTGGTGTCGTAGTCGTTGGCAATTGAAAAAAGTGTACATCAATTGATTAGAAACTGTATTCTGATTAGCCGGTTGACTTCAAAACTTAATTTTAAACTTCTGTACAATTCATTATTAAAAACGAAACTATAAATGCATTTTAATGACGTTCTTTGAAGTGTGCAAAATGGACATTGCCATTAAATGTACTTTGGTGTTTAGTGCGAAAATGTAATATTGGTTAGATTAACCTTGTTTTAAGTTAAACTCTGCTATTGAAACCATCAGCGCATAACCAATTTTATCGTTGATTTAAAATTTACAATACTTTGCTTGTGCATTTGTCACCAAACTAACACGGTCAAGTATGAAATGTCGCAAAAGTAATTAAAATGCCATAGCACAGTTGGTCAATTGTTCACAAGTATTCATTCATTTAGTATTGATAAATGCTAATTAAGACAAGTAAAAAATCAAATCTTGATGTTGACATCTTGTTTGGTTAATATTTAAGAATTGACCGTATTTTTTCCTGGGTTATCAAGGAATGAACAAGATTTTAAAACTAGCAAATATTATGAACTGTGAAGCAGTTCATTTAGATTTGCTAGTTTTAAAATCTGGTTCATTCCTTGATAACCCTGGAAAAAATGACAGTCAATTCTTATATTTATAATATTTTTCATAACATTCTTTTTACAAACTTCTCGAATGCGTCATACACATAAGAAAGAAAAACCGGTATATACCAAATCTGTCGGCATTGTAAACATTCTTAGAACAGCCAATATGTCAATCAAAATAATTCCCGCCTTCTCACTGATTGTGTGACGTAATAGACGGCTTAAAAAATAGTACGCTGGAAAAAAAAGAACATTTCATACAATTTTATTCGAATAGACAAACAAAGTTACAAATTCATATTGATTGTTAAATTACAGCTATTAAACGTTGAATTTGTCAAAAATTCCGATTGTATGGATGACAGGGTATTGGAAACATCAATGCGCGACGTTTTGTTGGACTGGGTTGTGCACAGGTCCGAGCATGGAACCATCACGTGATTATCAGTTGCTGGTAGAGAAGAAGAAGCATGGTCAGATGCAGAGGGAATTACGACAGAAGTATTTTCCATTGACAGTTGATGAAAGAAGCGTGGCTGCGAACATAAAGCATGTTTTTCCATGGTCGAACAGTCGCGAGAGTAGCTCCTGACAGAAGCCTCATTACGACGAACGCTCATAAACATTATCTGTCTGGTCTCAACACTGGCATCGCTCATAGCTTGTAAGGTAGTGGCCCGCAAGCAAGTGTGCCGTGTAGCGTTTAGAACACCCTGACGATGGAAATATTTTTAAGTATACAATAAAAATCGAAACAAATATTTTATTTATTTATTTAAAATTCAATATTTTTTTCTTTCATTTTCAATGTATATTTAATTAAGTAACACTATAAAATGTGATGGCTTGAATGTTTAAAATAGATTGTATTATATAGAAAGTAGGTCACGGGAATTGCCTAATGTTCTAGATTTTCTACAATGAGTTCATCATAGGAATTCAATAGGTACTGTAAATATTTTTTATTTTTTGAAAAAATATTTATTTTGCTATAACGTGAAAAAACTTGAAAAAAGAAGGAAATATCGAAGTATGTACGTGGTTTTGTGAGATAAAAACAGATAGCTAAAAATAGGTCAGTTAGGTAAAAACCAGAATTGGTATTCATGCGCGATGTGAAAAACCGATGTTTATGCGAATAATGAAAACAAAAATGAAACTGGGCTCAACGTAGAAATAATTTTTCTATTGTAAATATTTTTATTTGATGTATATAGCAATCGTTTTCTTGGATATACTTATTGTGCAGTCTCAGTAATAGGTTTGTTTATTAGTATACTTCCTTATTTATCACAATTAGACGTTTATATATCTAATAAAAAAAATAAGTCGCCAGAAATCTCATAAGCTAAGAAACTTTAACATCCAATCATCATTTTGCTGTAAGAATCAATGATGAAGGATAAAAAAAGCAGGTGATAGGATAGTCATTCAACTTTATTGATAACACTGATAAAAAACATTCTAGAGGACAAGAACGAATATATATATAAGCAATGATTGATATTATTGTTTTTGTTGACGAACTTGAATAACGTAAAAATAATATTGCTTTTGAAAAGCACTTGTTTACATCAAACATTGCATATTGACTAAGAGTATTTGCATTTAAAAATCGACGGTTGCCCTGTTGCATTGCGATTTGTCAATCATAATCAATATTTAGGCATTTTTTGTTGTTTCTAAAATTTCATTATTCTATGAAATATAATTTTTTAACAATTTTCATTTTTGAACCAAAGAAAAAAAAAAAAACAAAACAAAACAAAAAAAAAAAAAAAAAAAAAAAAAAAAAAAAAAAAAATGCGTGAAAAACCTTATGTCACTTTCTACGATCTTAAGTAGTTGTTTAAAAATGTTCATAAACGGCTTGTGTTTCTGATTTATCGTTAATAAGTTAGAGTTTAATTGTTTGAGTCTTGATTGATAAAAACGCTTATGTATTCATCAAAATTATTATTTTTACAATAAGAGATTGGTTAATTGTAAAGTTATTTAATGTCGAATCTGCTAATCTTGTCAGCTATTCGCAGAAGGAATAGAATATTTGCTAATTATTTATGCGTGAGAAACGCAAGTGTATTTTATGTTCAGCGTTAACTAGCTAGCACTCGAGACTTGTGAAAAAAACTATGTGGATCAGATACACATTTAACTTCCGCAGTAACATACTGATATCCAAGAGAGAGAGGGAGAAATCTGTGTGGATATTAATATAATACGCGCTGTTAAATATTTAAAGGCTAACTTTTTATGTCAGAAACAATATCTCAGATATCTTTAATGGCATTTTAAATACATAAACGATATTTTTAAAAATCTATGGAGAATTAAATTCGTGTATAAATGTAAAATGTTCACATGCACTATAACATATAGAATTTATCGTCTGCATGATATTGGTAAATTATACAAGTTTTCCAAGAAAGGAAAACGATAAATGTCAAATTCTTTGCATACACAATAAGGTCAGCTTAAAACGGTGATTGGTATATTTGTACTTTATATAACCTGTATTAAAGGGAATGAATTTTTTATTTTTGTTGTTTATTCGCATTAGTTATTAATAATATATATTGCAATTAACCTTCGGACACAAGAGCCACTTAATTATTGTATGCAGTTCACATTGAACAATATTTCTTTCAATGACATCATCACTCAAAAATTGTACTCTAATATAAATATTTATATTCTATAATAACAATTCAGTTTTAAATGATTGAAACGTAATTAAGCTACGCCTTTTCATGTGCTGATTCATTTGTGACATCTTGCATGTTTTGCATCAGATAATGTTAAAAATTGCAATTTATGTGCATCATTTTTATTTAATTTCTTAGTTTTTGATGGAGGAGATATTACAAACTAAAATCACGTAAGAACTTCCTCTTTTTAGATTTTTTAAAATTTATTTTTAAGCATTAAATCTGATTTTCAGATTCGCGGTTTGCACAATCTGGAAAGCATTTCAAGATAAATTTTCAAAAACCAAATGAAATTGAGATTAGTATAAACCTATCTGAAAGCATTTTTTTAAAATTAATTTTCAAAAACCACATGAAATTGAGATCAGTATATACCTAAAAATAATAAATAAACAATCATTTGGCAATAACAAGACAAATGCAACCCCGAACAAAAACCATTATCGATATAAGAAATCACGACAAAAAGTTCTTGATAAAAGCTCTAAATGTTAATACAGGTGGTGTAAGTATATTAATGTAAAGGTCTTGCAATCTTCCAAACTAATTTAGTTTGATGTCCATTTACACCTTGTAACAAACATTTAACAAGATAGTGTCTTTACTATAGAATGAAGTAAAACTTACTAATATTGTCAAAAATAGGTACTAAACTTTCTCCTTGTGATAAGACATAATGAAATCTAGTTTGAAAACCTAATCCATAGTTACCTTATTGGGCGTGTTCAGCTGAAACTCTAGAGTTAACTCTATTATTTAGAGTTTGAAAAGGACAGTCGGGGTTTCTACTCGAATGGCGTAATTTGACCTCTGACTCGGACTCGATACCAACCCTGCTGATGCCCAGGGTTAAAAGAGTTAAAAGATGGCGATCGGTTCATCATGTCATTACCTGTAAGTACAAATTTTATTAATTTTGCAAGAAATCGATAATGTGGTGTAAGGGATCACATGATCAATTATTGAAGAAAACAATTTGTGTAACAAAATATCTAGTTTTGGAAGTCTTGTGCTTGTTTATATCGTATGTCATACCTTATGAAAAAGTGTCGCATGCAACATGGTTTTCATTTTTATGTTTTTCCCTTCTATGGAGAAAATGGTGACGTGAAAGTTTAACAATTAACAGGTTTTATGATATATTATTCAATCTAGCCATGTGCATCCTATCTGTTGTGTAATTGCAGGATAAAGAAGCATTCAGGTTACGAGCTATACGTTGTTGTATGTGGTAGAGAAAACATGGAGTACCACCTCACTCCCTGAAGAAGACATATACATTGTTAAAATGTGTAAAAAAAAATCAATCACAATGTCATACTCAGCAACCCAGACATTACTTCACACATTTATTAAGATATTTTTTCTTTTTTTCAGAGTTGAAGTGGAAATTGATGGCCCAAAAGGAAGATTCAGAGCTGCAATAAACAAGGAGTTGGCTGATAGCCTTCAGTCAGCAAACAATAGTTTATATTTATTATATTTAATTGCTTTCTATCCTTCCGACAATACTCTGATTTTCCCAGCTTCACAATGACCAAAACAAATAAAATAATATCTTCATTTTACTCCTGACCCACTAGGTTTCTCAGTTGCATGCAAAGTATCAGCATTGGATGATCTGGTAATTGAACTTGACTATGATTTTTAAGTTCACTGGTCAGTGGGTCAAACCCTAGAAGAGCAAAAAAGGATGAGGTTAACAATTGTTTTACCTAGCTATTTTTCATTACTTTATCTCAGATTTTATGAAAAAACTTGTCATCTTAGTTTGTTAAATAATGCCAAGAAAGGTCAAGGCAAATGCTATATCCAATTTTGAGCTAACAATATGCTATTGCCACATGCATATCAGCTTATAAACCTCTAGCTGACAAGATGAAAAATCCCAGTAAATTAAGCAAAATGTATTTAAATAAAATCTGCATACCTTAGTTTGTCTTACTCAAATTGCCTCTCTTCAATATTCATACATTACAATACAAGTAGATGCCTAAAATAGAACTGCATTCCAAATTCATCTGAAGCAATTTAATGTATCCTAGCAATCAAAGAATCGGGAAACCCCCAGAAGAGTTGCATTAAACCAACCCCCGGGTGCTTTTATTTTGGAATCGCATTATAACCCTTATTCCACCTCATTAGTTAGAGAACCCACTCCATAGCTGAATGGTAAGGGCAAACCCGAGTTCAGGAGGTCCAGAGTTAGATCCCTGTCATACCAGAGAGTTATCTGCTTCCCTAATCAAAGTTCAATAGACAGAGATTAGGACAGGGTCAAAATAAATTAGCAAAGTTTGCTGCTGTGTATAGAGTGCTTCAGAGTTAGTACTCTAAACAGACTACAATATCTAGGCTATTGCAGGCACGTCAGAAACTCGCTTGTACCCTACAGGTCTCGCATGTTAAAATCAAACGTTGCAACTGAACTTACCAAAAAATTATATATAGTTTTGTACATACGTTCATAAATGTCTCGTGAAAATCCAACATAACTCTTCTGATAGTTTCAAAGACAGTTGACTTGCCAACCCCAAAATATTGTCCAATATCTCTCGTTTCTATATTTGTAACAGAGAAAAATAAGGACTTGCTTTTCTGGACCTATCTGTTCACTCCCGCCTCGGTGTGGATGAATTAACTGATTTGAAAGATGTAGCAAAATTTCATCGAACATGCAATCACTTATTCGAAAATGTGCCCTAAAGTCTTCGTATATTAATTGTGGAATGATGTTCTCAGAATGACCATGCAGTCGAGGTATATGTTGTCGCTTCAGAAGACCTAACAACAGTTGTACAGTGGATGACAAGTTATTTAACATCACCATGTACTGGAAAACATTTTCTGCTCCAAATTGCTCAATAATTAACATATTATGCAATATATCCGCCATTTTTTCGTATCCAACGGAAGAGTAAACCGTTCTGGTGAAAACGTGCGTGCGCATATTTTGCTGTAGCTATTTATAAATTACGACGTAACTCTAATTAACTCTAGAGTTTCAGCTGAACACGCCCACTGACACAAATGTGTTTCGTGAAAAAAAATAAACTGATTTTTTTCTTCTTTTTTTCTGAACCTCCTTATCCATTGATTTTCTCGTTTGAAGAATTTTAGACTAATGGTATATAATGCACATAAAATTAACATTTCTTGAAGAGAAACATTAATCCTTACCGAAACTTCTTAGATCAAATAAAAAACCGTCATATATATATATAACCGAGGAGTTGAGTAATGGTGTTTAACGTCCAAGTCAAGAACATATCACTAATATCGAGACGTCGCCAGCTATAGGCAAAAGTGCAGAAATTTGGCAGGATTCTTTATCGTGCCACGCCTGCCATGACATGGGACCTCGTTTATTTTAAGTTCCCATCCGAAAGAACCGTGACTTTCATTTCGTAATGCCGAGTGCTTTGCGAAAGAACAACCACTACCCACTTTCAAGTCTTTGGTCAGACCTGGTCGGGGTTCGATCCCACGAGCTTCCACTTACGAAGCGGGCACTTTATTAACTAGGCTACCGCAGTGGCTATAACCGAGGAAACAATAGAATAGATAACAAAACCCATTGTTTTTTATCAACAGCGAGCGAGTACATTAGTCAACTTTGATATGCCTATAAGCTTTATTTGGACTCAAGTACAATGGATTATTACAGTTTTACTGCAGGTGGTTCTAAACAATTCTAGAAGAGATGCAAAGATTATTAAGCCTAAGTGAGCTTAATAATGTTAAAAGAATTATTTTGCTGAACAAGGGCAAGGATACATGCCTTCAAGTAAGAAGTGAACAATTCTTCTGTGCCAAATAAAGAACAACTGTACATAATATTACCTTCAACTGCATCCTTAGAGGTTTTAGATATTATCTTCTCATAATCTATTATTTTACTACTAATTACACACATAAATATCAGAGAGGTATTTGTGCATTAAAAGTATTTCATTAAATGATCTTTCTAAATGCTAATATTACGTAAACAAACCAGTTGAGCTTTTGAAGTGAATAAACAATTTCCAATAAGTGTAAATCAGTGATGATGTCTATGTGATAGAATGAATTTTGTATGATTTATTGAACTTGAACAAAGAACTAGCTTGCTATTTGTCCTTTAGACAACAGTCTGTGGACCGTCAATAAGAATTAAATAAATGTAATTATAATTTTCTGTGTTTAAAAGAATTTTATAACACGGGAGAAACACCCTGTGATTTTGTCCGAGTTTTTTATTTGTGATTAATAATAATAATAATGACAATAATAATGAAGCTTTTGGTGTAGTCGTTTTAGGTTTTTCAAATTAAAAGAAATGATTTATTCTTTGTTAAATATTCTTAATTGAAGTGTCATAAAACAATCGTTTTCTGGGATGTACTTATTGTGCAGTCTCAGTAATAGGATTTTTATTAGTATACTTCCTTATTTATCACAATCAAATCACCGTGGAAAATTACCTTTTCGTCTTTATTCATAACTTTAAATAATTATGACTTTATTTATAAAACATACGCTTTTTGTTATTAATAATAGATGGTTTACATTTTATTTTATGTTTTATCTTCTCACAATTTTATTATGTAATTTTATAGCTATCATCATTATAGTATACGACAGATTTAGTTATTGTCATCCACTACGGGAAAATAATGTTCTAATCCGAGTAATAAGAATTAGCGTTAAATGACTCAATTGTCAATATTCTTTGTATTGTATTTGTCTAGCTTCCCGCGGTTTGACTTTAGCTTCCCGCAGATATTACTTACGTAATGTAAACATATTTGTTATAAACATATTGTATATATATGATTATGTTGACAATGAGTACTCAGATTCGCTCGGGCTGTCCATCGAGACACATGTAAATATAGTACACAAAGAGTAGAAATCGTATATAGTTACGACCTATATTTTATATAGAATTATTAGGTAACCACCCCACGCTAAAAATTTAGCGGTTATAATCGGACATTTATATATCTAATAAACAAGTCGCCAGAAATCTCGTTAGCTAAGAAAAATAACCACCCAATAATCATTTTGTGGACCATAGATTTACAATGTTTATCACATATTTAAAATTTATATTTGTTGTAAAACGAATCACGTCTCATTTATCAAAAATAGGTTTGTTTCTCGAAAGGTCAATCATCGAAAGGGTTATTGACACGTAAGTCACTGCTTCTGCTTGTGCAGCTTCTTTATTAGACAAATTGCCTTATTAATTTATACAGAACTTGCCTAATAGCAAATAAATTCTTTTATAATAAATCAAATGAAACAATCACTTATTTTTTCTTTTTGTTGAAACTGCATTATTTTTACTTCTAAATTACTGCTTAAATCAATATTTGACAAAAAAGAAATAAATATTTCTGTCAGAAGCCATATGTCGCAGATGCAGAATGCCCAATTTTGTGACAATAAAGATTTTTAAGCCATGAAGTGTTTTGTTATTGTACAATATATGCAAGCTGAATGATGCATGATACTGTGTCACTGACAAAGAAAATTCAATTAAATAAATCTTTTTTTCTAAAAAGGAAAGTAATAATATCATTTTACATTTAGAAATTAATAATTATCGTTTTACATTTACGATGGGATCACGTTCATCTTTTTACAGAGCTCTTCTCATCAACCTTCTAGTTGAAATGATTGCTTATTTTTAGATTTCTAATAATGCGATACCAGTTTGTAATAGTTTCATGTTCCTTTCATTCTCATATTTGTTTTCGCACTTGGTGGGTGTAGCTAGCTAGGCAAGTGAAGCTTACCCTTCTGGGACAACCGGCCCGACTTTGGTAAGAGTTCACGTTTGTAACTGAATTACTTTGCTTTTGGGATTGTGATTTGGACAAGGACCGGTTCTTTTTTTTTTTTTTTTTTTTTGATTGACAACAAAAAAAAACATATTCTTTCCACATATTTATATTATAAAAATTATTTGGTTTGCCTTCATATGTTTTACGTTCCGACAATATTATTTCTAATAACATTTCTGTAATTTGAATATTCAACTAAAACTGTTTATGTCATTGTTTTATGATGGTGATTCTCTTATTATAATCCAAGTCATTTTTCATTCTTTCAAATGTATACAAAATCACTTTTTTAAGGTAAATGAAAATGTTTCTATTCATTTAAAAACAGCTATATATATTTTTGGATGCCCATGTTGGACATAATTTTTAATATGTATCTTCCACATTAAATTTAGATTTGCTTAGCCTTAAGGGATGTTAAGGGGTCTGTTTAACAACCATCTTATTTTCATAATTTTTAGGACATGGCAGTTATATTTTGAAACAACCCTAAAAATCCATAAGCGATGTACTTAACAAGTCAGCGTGTAATCAGTATTAGTGAAGTCGATTTGTGCCATTTTCAACACTATCATGACTGACTACAGTAAATTGCCAGATATGCCTAAATATTTTTTTCTCAATTAACTAAGTTTCCCATATCAATTTTGCATTGATGATTTAAGCAGTTTTAAGGAAGAAAATTTTTGAAAACAAATAATTTTTAATCTGCACCTGATTTGAATTAATTACAATTCGGCAAAGAAGTTGAACATCTTGACTAACATGTTTCATATGTAGAATAGATAACGGGTTGTCACGTGATTTAGCACTTCGTATGTTTAATGTTCCCGTATGGTAAAACATTATATCTTTTTAATCAATGAATTGAATGAAAAAGTTAAAAAATAATCAGGTCATAATAAGAAAGTCAATTTTCTGTTATTCTATGTGGGTTATTAAGAAATATTACTTTGAAGTGTAAATAACATAAGAAATGAATTCCCGTTATGTCAATTGATCAACCAAAACAAGTACCCGTTGTTCAAATGCATCATTCAGAAAACATTCGCAAAATATCAATTTGTATCTTTTTAAAGTAAATCCTTATTCCTTATTGGTTTCTAGTGTCGAATTTTGACATAACATGTTAGTTTGAAATTATAACGACGTAGTCTGTTAATGTTTACAAATTTTCTGAAGGCAGTATACGATATCATGGTTGGGCCACATTTGTTTACTTTGGAAGTGTGTTTACATCGACAACAAGATGGGTCAAAATCTTCCTGTATTTCTGCCAGAGCAGTCCGATCATTTAGAAATTTTGCCGATAGTGATAGCAAAATGAGTTTGATGGATTTACACTAACTGATGTAGCTGAAAATTGAGAAAGAAATCAAGACTTTAGACATAGGGGTCAACCCTGAAGACTGGACAGAGGGATATAACGACAAAGTGCTATTACAATTTAAAGCTGCACCAGGATTAAATAAGCAACTTCCAGAATCTCCTTGATTACTGGATTTTTTAGTTTATATATAAAAGAGAGTGATTATCAAACAATGGCAGAACATATTAATATATATGCTAGCCAGTAGTCTTGAAGCTCCACTACCACTAAATTCAAGATTTAATAAATAGGCAGATACAACTGCTAGTGAAATGAAAGTGTCATTAGTTTGATATTAGCTATAGGACTTGTTAATCAGGCAGATATTAGACAACGGATCCTGTTACAAGCACTCCATTTTTTCCTTCTGTATTACAAGTGATATATTTTAACTTCTTTCTGTTTTACATTTAAGCAACAACACTAATTATATTCCAAGGGAACAGGAAGGACACGATCCATTGTTTAAAGCTGGATCTATCTATAATGATATTACAAGATTGTTCAGTAGCAGCTACACATCCAATAAATATCTATCTTTTGATGAACGAATGATACCTTGGAGAGGAAATTGATCATTTAGGGTGTACAATCCAGACAAACCAGTCAAGTATGGATCAAGGCTTACATGTTATGTGACGCTACGAATTGATATGTTATCAAATTCAGGCATTTTTACAAATATTAGTAATTTTGAAAGAAAATTTCATTAAATATTTCCCTTAATTAAAGTTACTTTTTATGTGAAGTTTAAAGAAAAGCTATGTTTTGCACTTATATACACTGCATGAAGTATGAATTACTTATATACATATATGCAAACATGTACATTGGCATACATATAATATTGTATGAACCTGTGTACACTAGAAAACACTGATTCAGTTGAACATATTTTGCAACATCTTCTACATTTACTTACTTGTAGACCTAAATGAAAAATATAATGTTGAAGCTCAACAGATGTCGACTTGGCAAAATCATACAGATATATGTGTGATAAACATAAACATACATTCATATATATATATATATATATATATATATATATATATATATATATATATATATATATAATTTTCTAGCAACGAATAGCTGCAATAACGCTGAAGCGACACTAAAAAAACTCACTCACTCATTACATTTCCTTTTAGCTATTTAAAATTATACCATTCCTTTTAGCTATTTAAAATTATACCAATCTATTACATAATCTTTTGTGATAACTAACACCAATGTTGCGACATCTCAATTAAGCGTTAGACAATTAGGCGTTTCGATGGATGTTTATCTTGTGTCTAATTATTTGTGTACAATCTTTTTTTTCATGTTTTTGTTTGTTTGTATTTTCTAGGCAACCAATATCCATTTACATATTTATTGTCCATTTTATGTCACACGTTTTACAGATATTGCCAAAAGTGTGTTAATTTTAATTTTTTCTTTCTTCCTTGTAAACCTTGACTAGAATAAGAATAATTTGTAAATTGTTAAAGTAATGGTAATAAAAATAAAGAACTGTAGCCAAAACTAAGATGTTATTTTTTTATATGTAGGATTTACTTACAATTTCATACCAGGTTACTAGACCGTAACGCTATCGGTAATACTGCAGCAATACTACAAAGAGAGAGAGAGAGAGAGAGAGAGAGAGACAGAGAAAGAGAGAGAGAATCCTTTATAATTAGAATAAATATTGATGGAAGATTATCGTCTGCACAACTTCCTATAAAACCAATTCGGAAATTGAAAAAAAGGATGAAATATAATACCACAGAAGATAAGAAACCTTTAGATATACGTTGAGATTTATTCTACATATCAGCATGAAATCCGACACATTCATTTACTGTAAACAACTTAATAATCGTTATTTCTTACGTCTGAGGCCGAGGTAATATCGGCGATTAGGACAGTTTAAATTATATCGAAACCTATTGTTGTTTTGCAAGCTAAATATTGATTTATGGCCATTCGGAACTTGAACTTTGTGGACGGCGAAACTTATCTCTAGCTAAATATTGAATTATGTCCATTCGGAATTTTCAGTTTGTGGACGGCGAAACTTATCTATAGGTTCGACTCCAATAAAAACAAATCCCAGTGTATGAAAGTTTCTCAGAATGGTTACAAATTCCCTCCAGTATCTTAACACCGAACCATCTGTATTCACGTTCAAGAGTATTGATGTAATGCGGTTTTATCTCAGTCAAGAATGTTCCACTTATATCAATACGTCACCAGTTATAGGTGAAGTGGCAAAAATTTTGATCTCAGGCGTTTAGTTCAATGTGCAGGGAGGGATCTTGAACTTGCTACGCCTAACGTGACAGGGGCGTCAATTTTTAGGTTTCATCTAAAGGACCCTATGATTTTCATTTCTAAATTCCGAGTGCTTTTCGAAAGAGCTTCCTTCGTGGCTGTTCAAAAGTCAAGTGTGTCTTTAAACACCATTACGAAATAACACCTTTTATATTCGTTGACAATAGAATATATAATCGTACGTAAATATAGAACTGTGACGAGTACCCGGATACCCGTTCACGGATAGGGTTATGACTGTACCAGGTAACAAATTGTTTACCCTAACCCATTAAAGCAGGTATCATTGTTGTTGACCTAAAATAAAATGTATATAAGTTCAATTCAACTTGAATGTCTTTCAAAATGACACTTGGCATGTCAGTAATCGTGAACATTGTATATATCTATGTCAGTCTGTGACACACGAGGTAAGTATCGGAACATCTTGAGTAACTACATTTTACCCAGTAATACAAACTACGGTTCCGAACGGCGATACTGATACTCCGGAAATGTCCCTCTTATTATAAGGGAACCACTATAAGCAATTTTAACATGGCCGAGAGACAAGAAGAATACAACGTGCAATATGAACAAAAAAGTTCTTTTATACTGGTACATAGGTACATTTTAATTTTAATTTTTTAAATTAGCCATAAGTGCATGGATATTTTGTGATATAAATTTCTGCAAATTCATAGTCGTGATATGTGATGTATTATATTCTTGATTGGGATGTTTAACCCTATTTTAGCCATTATAAATTTATTACTGAGACCACTGGTTAAAATTGAACATAGAAATGTATTATACAAAAAAAAGAATGAGACAATGCCAGTTTTAATTTCACAGCAGTAGAAGGCTATATCGGAATGCAATTCCAAATCGGTAGTATTAAGACCAAAAATGTGAAAATGCAAATATTTAAAAGTAGTTAAACAGGCTTAATTATCATCAATTATGATTTTCAAATGCCAAAATTTGAGATTTTGTCAAGCTACTTATTATAAATTATTATAAATCTCCCGACTTGGATAAAATATTATCGCTAATGGCAAGATCGTCTTTTTTTCTTATGAAGTAGTTATACACACTTTTTTTTATTTTACTTTTTCGTGGTGGTAACACTTCAATGAGGAACTACGTGAAACGGATACATAAAGTCTGTCATTTACAGAACACGCACCAGTACAGACAACTCTTCAGGCTTTCCAGATCAACTCTAAATCAGCTAAGCCCTTGCCTGTTAAGACATAACTTATACATAGGAATTTAGCATTGATGTGCGCTTTAGATTTGCGACCATCCAATATTGTTACGGGACAAGGATTAAAAACATTTGTATCCTCATTAAATCCTAATAATAAAATTTCCTGTAGAAAAACTGTTACTTCCTATCTTGGGAAGATAAATGCTGAGGTGAAAACCGTAACCATTAACAATATTAAAGGGTGTTGTGTTGCACTTACCACTGACATATGGACCAGCTTGTCCACCCAGGCCTATATAAGCCTTACTGCCCATTTCATTAAAAGCAATTGGGAGTTGCATAATAAACTTATGGCTACTCGAGCATTTGAAGAGGCCAATACTGGGACTAACCTTGCTAAAATTCTAGCAATATAAAAACTGAATTCAGTATTGGTGAAATATCTGCCATTGTGACGATAACGCCTCAAATATGATATAAGCCGCTGAAGAACTGCTCGGTATCCCACATGTTAGCTGCTTCGCTCACACTCTTCCACTTGCTGTGAATGATGGGTTGAAGATAAATTCTATCGCCCTCACTATTGGTGCCGCCTGGAAAGTAGTCGGGCATTTTAATCATTCTGTCATAGCAACAGAAGCTTTACGAAATGCACAGGTATCGAGTGGCCTAAAATCACCCTTAAATATACAAGATGTTCAGATCCGGTGGAATTCAAGTTTCCTTATGATAAAAAGGCTACTTTTTTTGAGAATCGCGGTTTATGCCGTTTTATTTGATGGCACTCTTACCAAGCCCTCTGACCGAGCAAAACTTGACATTACGGATCATAATAGGAAAATAATTTAGAATATGGTTCCCGTTCTGGAACCACTAGCACAGGCCACTAAAATACTTGCAGCAGAAAAACATCCCTACTAGCAGCAGTGTATATGTTTTAATAAATAAATTGTTAAATAACGGACTAGCAGAGAATGAAGTCGATTCTGGGGTTGTGTCAGATTTTAAAAAAGGAGTGAGAAAAAGGTTAACTCGGAGATCCAAATTTTCAAATGATGGTTCCACAGTTTCCGATGACGTGTTAGAATGTCCACTTATACTCACGTCGATGTTGGATCCGCGATATAAGTTTTTGAATTTTTGTTAGATTCTTAGAGGCAAACAGTTACGAATAAATTGAATGATTTGATTGACAATCAAACTTGTTCCAAGACTCCCGAACAACAAGTTTCTGAATCTAACAGTAAAAGAAGTCCCTAGTGTAAGTAACGTTTCTGTTAAGTCAGGGCCCACTTCTCCAATTCGCAAAAAACGAATTGTAGACTACATACTTGGTGATGTCATAGATATTAGAATCATCAAATAAATTTGATGACGTTGATGAGTACCTGAAGGGAAAGATTCGATTGTCTGACCCTTTCATGCGGTTGAAACAAAACGAACTTAAGTTCCCTTCGTAAGCAGTTCTGGCAAAAAATATTTATGTGTCCCAGCAACTGAAGTGCCAAGCGAACGAACATATTCAGCAGCAGGGCGAACAGTGTCGAAATCCCGCGCTTCACTCGATCCCGATATGGCATTATTTTTGAAAAAAAAATAAAAACAAACCAGGCACAGGCATGTAACGCGAACATAATGAATCCGATCGAAACGACAGTTACTGTAACGGAAGCTAGTAATTTTGCCGGTCCTATCAAAGTGGAACCATCAGATGAAAATTTATCGCTCCTTCAACTCCAAGCTTTGTCACAACAAAAGCAAAGTTTGACATACATGTGGGTATGGTTTTTTCATACTTTTACGACAATTGTGAGAATTTGTGACTGTTAAATTGAAAATTGTTTCATAGATAAAAACATAAGTCAAACAGTTGAAAATTAACGAATCTAAGTTCCAAAATTTTATGAATCCAATTCCAGCTGAGGAATGATTTGCGTGAGGGAACAAACCTTAGTTTTAAATAAATTTCAGAAATTAAGACGGCTGAATATTTTGCTAAATTGTATATTTTCTGACAGCACAAAGTACTGCCTACTGAGATATGGATACTCTAACTACGTAATACGTAACTAATTTTATTAAATTCAAAATTTATGCAGTAATATTTATGGGGATATAATATTATTTTATATGTTATTATGTTATTATTTATTCATTTTTTAGCCTAAGTTATCTCCACGATGTTATAAACGGCGTCTAAACGTGATATGAGGATACACATGAACGAACAAAGTCCAGTTAGCTCTCATACTTGACATAATAAGCATATCAAGCGTATATTCGCTTTGAATTATTATATAATTTTCTTCTCGAAACCAGCAAGGGTTTTGACAAGTGAGAGTTCAATGTGGCTTCAAAATAAACGAAATCTATTTTACGAATTTTTCTAATTCTGAAAGAAACTGTTGCTTTCTTTATAATAAAATTATAACATGTTTTAATTGAAATCTATGCCAAAATGATTTTAATATTTAAATTTGAAATCGAACTGTCTGTTAATGTTATGGCATTTGGTACTAAACTTGATATATCTTAAAATACCTTTTGAAAAACGATCACAAATATTATGAAGACATCACCTACTGTAACTTATTGTGCTTTGACAGTATTTAAGCTATTTTTGAACAATTATACTTTTTATCCAAACACAGTCATACCAGGTGCCCAAAACTCCCATCAATAAACCAAAGTAAAAGCTTAAATTACAGCTGACTGATTCAGTTTAGCATAAAGCTTTCACCACGGATGTGAGGCCGGATGTTCCAGAAGGTTTAGTGTCTCCTGTCTAGCTAGTTACAGCCAAGTGTGAAATAAGATTGTAAATGGAAGGAACTTAGAACTGTTTGGCGTCAAATATTTTAGAATGATTTAGAATAAAATGATACCATATTTATCTATAATTCTGTAATTGAAAACTTGAAATCAAACTAATCTATAATATTGTGATTACGGCCAAAAAGTGAAATCATACTTACCAATAATATTGGGATTACGACCTTATACATTTTAAAATACCTTAGTTTGATCTTTTAAGTAGTTTTATCAATCTGTTTTATCAGGTCTTTTTAGTTTTTTTATGCAAGTATTTTTTTAAAAATGTTGTTATGAGTTTATAAAATCCTTTAAAATAAGATCCCGATATAGAAATGTGCTAAAATCACGTCAACGTGTTAAATCTCTCTTTTTTTTTTTTTGGGGAGAAATTGTACAAAAATAAGAGTTGAGTTATTATATATATATATATATATATATATATATATATATATATATATATATATATATATATATATGTATGTATATATATTATGTAACGATTTTTTGAAAAAAAAACTTGAGTAGTAAATTTGCTTACCTTATAATATTCTGCTAAATTTTGCTCAATTTATAGCAGGATGATTTAGGGAAAGAAAATACATACATAAGAAATCTATAATCTCGTGTGATATATAATAAAACAAACATACCAGTCCGTATCCACATCACAATCCCAAAAACAAAGTAAAAACTTTGCAAACTGGGAAAATATGTTATACACGTGAACTTCCATCAAGGAAGTGAGGCCGGGTGCTCCGGAAGGGTAAGCACCTCCTGTCTAGCTAGCTACACCCGTCACGTGCAAGTCAATTTTGAGAATGAAAGGAACAAAGAACTATGGTAAGTCAAATATATCCATTATAAGATTGGATACAGTGACTACATACTTATCAACAATATTGTGATGACGGTCATAAAACTTTTTAAGGGCCCTGATTAGCCTAGGCTTGCAATATCCTTGTGTCAACAATTTAATTGTAAGTAATTTGCTTCGTTGCAGAAAGTCCCCATAGTGGGAACAAGCTCTACCGTATCGTATTAACTGTGAAACATATACACCATACGCAGGAGAAGCAGGGATATTACTGCAAAGAAACGGAAAGTTGACAATAGAAAAATTGAAGTCATCACGTTTGTCGTATAGCTTCAGATGTAACCTTTCATGGGTGTCATAATTGAGGTATAAGTCCAAATATGAAGCAGAACATGGAGAATCTGTCGTGTCTTTTATTTCAAGCTCACTTGGATAGATGACATTCAAATATTTTCCAAATTTGTGATTATTTAGAGAAAGAACGTCATCTATATATCTGTATGTGTAGTTGAATGATTTAGCGACAGCCTTTTCTCCAGATTTGACAAGGTTCTGTAAAAATTCTGATTCATATGAATAAAGAAACAAATCAGCAAGCAAAGGTGCACAGTTTGTGCCCATTGGTATACGGATTGTTTGTTGAAAGATAATATTGCCAAACACAACAAATATGTTGTCTATCAAAAACTCTAACATTTTGTTGATGGTATCTTCAGTATATTTTTGTTTGCAGTCTGTATGGTGTTTAACAAAATAACCAGAATCCCTGTTGAGCACTAGATATTTATATCTTGGTTTACCGTTTTTGTAAAAGAATGAAAAGTGAATGATTTGTTTTAGACGTTCTTTCAATTTAGCATGAGGAATAGTGGTGTAAAGGGTAGAAAAATCAAAAGTTTTTATACTTTTTACCGAAGATAGAGTATAAGAAACAAAATGGTCAAGAAGTTCTTTAGAATTTTTGAGAATCTACATTTGGTTGATGCCAGATGTAGAAAAGAATTTATCTGAATAAGTCAGAAGGCCATCTTTGACGACTGTCAAAATTTGTGTTAGAATTACTGATAATGATTTAGTAGTACATTTAGAGAAACCTGCTATATATCTTTCCTTGTATGGATTTTTGTGAAGTTTTGGAATCCAATACAAGTAAGGCAGGCCAAGTTCTTCCTGTTTTAAGTTGATACCAAAAGACTTAAGGACTCCCCTATGATTGAAAAGAACTTCATCTTTGGTAAAATTAGTTTTGGTATAAGTAGGATTCTATGATATACTTTCTAAACCAAGCTCCTTAATAAGACATTCAACATACAATTTCTTACAAACGAAAATAATGTTATTAGAAGCTTTTTCAGCCGGGACAACAACATACCTGTTATGTATGTCAGTAAGGATTGCAGAAACCTCAGAGTCCCTGAGCACTAAAGAAGGTTTAGTACCCATAGACCCATTAAGTTTTGCAATCCTTGACTTGATATATGTTTTGTGTCTAGCTAGCTAAACACGAAATGTTTACCCTTTTGGAGTACGTTAGAAAAAGTCCATCTGTTTAATTAAATTATCCAGTTTTCAAATTGTTTAGTTCGCTTTTTGAGATTGTGATTTAGACTAGGACCAGTATGTTTGAGTTTTGTCACAGTAGATCATGAAACAACTAATTAACTCATTCATGATTTTTGGTCCGTCAATTGCATACAAACACATACGTCTGATATGTTTAAACATTTATATATCTCTAGAAAAAACTTAAAGAGAGTAAATTAAAGAAATAAGAGTGAGACAGAATGTTGTTAGCATGATTAGAAGCTGTGGAGACGCAGTTCGCTCCTTTAAACGCTACATCCATATAACATGTGCAGATCTCCACAATTTCACTAATTTTATAATTTGAAATTATCATATATCTTAAAACCTTGAGCCTACTGCTACAGAACACACGTTGTGTTAAAAAGGTTTTTTTATTCCTGAGCGTTCAAACAAGACAAGGCAGCTTTTTTTCTTGCTTTGTACCAAATGTGTACAACATGAAGCAAAGTCAACAGTCATGGTCTAAAAAAACCAAAAAAATGCATGTTCAATTTGATGTGCAAGATGAGCAAATTTCATTTCGAAAGACTTTGATATATACAAAAAAAACATTAGCCAAAAATTAAAATAAAAAAACAAATGCAAAATTACAAAATGTTATGCAATAAAGAAGTAATGTAAATGTAAATATGGTTTTGTCATTAAAAATATCCTTCATAATGTTGTCGCTAGTGTTTGTTCTTAAATATCTAAAATTTTTAATTTTATATTTATATATATATATCTCAACAAAGCACAAACCTTAACGTACAAATTTCTTTTTTATTTGAATATGTGGGTTATAAATATGGTAGTGATGCAAAATTTTAAATCTGTCAGAACATTAAATAAAGTTTACCTTTGAAAACAATGCTTAGTAATATCTAAACATTATTGCATTATTGTCGTAAGGATATTCACTTGAAAAATCGTAGTAATAAATATCTATCTTAATAGACTCAACACTGTCATTATGAATGTAACATATGGAACTTTAGGGACATTATCTATTAGGTTAAGTAAAGAAGTGTCATAAAGAGAATTAATGATTCGAATAGTTTTATGAGTTGAAAGGGAATGATTAATCTTTGTATTTAAAGGTCATTGAGGCATAGATCGTAGTATAATCACATCGATAAGACTAGAGCCTAGTAGAATTTTATACGCACTCAGATCCGTTTAGATTTGTTTATCCTTTCTTTCGTTTTTAAGTCTATTGTCGCCAATGCCCTCTGTTATTTTTGCAATAGCTACTTACACAATGATATTGTAATAAAGTCAATGTTTCAACATAACTGCAACTTTACAAAAAATATTTTTTAACTTTCTCTCTGGGATCGATTTTTTGAAAGTCGACAAAACTGTAGTGCCCATTAAAGAGGTAATAGTATTCGACCCTTAGTAAAAAAAAGGCTTTGATTTCCTTCAACATACGGCCACCGAAGTCTTTAAAAAGTTCAAAAAGTAATATCTGACTCCAAAACCCGAAAGCCATTTTAAATTCATTTTCATAATTTCCTGAAATCAATCATATTTCTATTGTTTCTGATAACAGGAATGGGTAAAACTTGCACGAAACAATGTTCGCATTTAAAAATATGGTTAGAAATGTAAAAAGAAAACAGAGTATTTTTTGTTTATTTTAAAGCTTATCTAAATTTGGATTTTTCTTGTAGTTGTAGGCCCCTAGTGTCAATGATTATCCGAAATATGCACAGATGGTACATTAAAATTTAGCAAGTATTTGTGTTATGTAATTTTCTACCCCTGAGCGGGTACCGCTGCTGTTGAAGTAAAACTCTCCGATGGTATCCCAAACTCAGTAGGCAGTACTCTGTGCTGTTAGAAAATAAATCATTTAGCAAAATTTTCAGTCGTCTTAACTTTTGAAATTTATTTCAAACCAAGGGCTTTTCCCTCATGCAAAGCATCCCTTAGCTGGAATTGAATTCATATAATTTTGGAACTTTAGATTCATTATTTTTCAACTGTTTGGCATATTTTTTTTATCTATCAAACTTTAAGACCACTGATGAGGAATGATTAACCGAAATGTGCACATATGGCACATCAAAATTGTGTTATAAATGATAAAATAAAATAACTGCTTAATTTTAATGCGTCATATTTGCACCTCTCGGAAAATGATTCCTCATCAGTGAAACCATGGACCGAAATATTTGATAGATAAAAGCATAAACCAAACAGGTCAAATTAATGAATCCAAAGTTCCAAAAATATAGGAATCTTAATTTAGCAGCTAAGGTATACTTTACATGAGGAAATTAATGTTAGTTTTAAACATGTTTCAAAATTTAAGACGACTGAAGCTTTTGCTATATGGCACATTCAAAGCTGTTAAAATCAAGAAACAAGATGTATATTCTTCACTTTATTCTGAACATTTGTTTAATTGTTAAGTGTAAACATATTTTTTGCTGCTTTACCTGCAAATTGAAAAATTGACGGCGTTTATTTAAATATCATTCAATGAAAATACCGGTATTTCAATTCAAAGATGAGTTGTACTGATCGTCAATATCATTTAATTTTTTAAAATAAAATTAAATAATTGCCATTGAGAATTTTTTTTTCAGTTATGGCCCGTTCTTGTGTATCCACATGGCGCTGTTGTAGATGCGGTTCTTTAGACGCCAAATTTGCTACTGTTTATTCGAGTTTGTCGATAGTGTCTTTGGAAAATGCCATTTACGTGATGTTGTGTTCCTGGCTGTAGTGTGAGGGGAGATCAATTATTTCCTAAGGACCCAAGGGTCCGAAAAATGTAGGTAGTGACTGTCAAGAGGAATTCTTCGACAAACAAATTCAAGCTATGGGAGCCGAAGCCGAACAGTGTAGTGTGTTGGAATCATTTTAAATTGTCAAATTACATCGAGAAAACGAGCTATGGTACTTTTCAGATGTTGTCGTAACTTTTTTCGTGTTTAAAAGATTTTCTTATGCATGGTTGAGCAAATGAAAATACTGTCGTTTCCCAGGATCACTGTCCAAGATTTGTAATGAACTAGTCTACAGTTCACTTGTTTCATTCCAAGACCCAATGTTATGGTTTCACCTCATCAGCGCTGAATCAAAATTGGTAAATAAAATTGGAATCCTTTTCTATCAGATGTTTTACATTTGCTCTCTATTTTTGATTTTTATTGTTGATTTTTTAAGCGCATGTTGTTAAATCTTTCATTTTCTGTTGCTTCATATACATATAGGCCTACATCTCAACTACTACATTTTAAAGGAGTTATTGAAAACATTCTATTGTACATATTCAGTTGATAAGGGAGTTATAAGTGAGCTTGAAATAAAAGACACGATAGATTCTCCATGTTCTGCTTCATATTTGGACTTATACCTCAATTATGACACCCATGAAAGGTTACATCTAAAGCTATACGACAAACGTGATGACTTCAATTTTTCTATTGTCAACTTCCGTTTCTTTGCAGTAATATCCCTGCTTCTCCTGCGTATGGTGTATATGTTTCACAGTTAATACGGTACGTTAGAGCTTGTTCCCACTGTGGGAACAAGCTGCAACGAAGCAAATTACTAACAACTAAATTGTTGACACAAAGATATTGCAAGCCTAGGCTAATCAGGGCCCTTAAAAAGTTTTATGGCCGTCATCACAATATTGTTGATAAGTATGTAGTCACTGTATCCCAACTTATACTGGATATATTTGTCTTACCATGGTTCTTTGTTTCTTTTATTCTCAAAATTGACTTGCACGTGACGGGTGTAGCTAGCTAAACAGGAGGTGCTTACCCTTCCGAAGCACCCGGCCTAACTTCCTTGATGGAAGTTCACGTGTTTCACCTATTTTGCCAGTTTGTAAAGTTTTTACTTTGTTTTTGGGATTGTGATATGGACAAGGACTGGTATGTTTGTTTTATTTATACTTACCAACCATACTTGCAACATTGATTTCATAAGAACTGAAGATAGATGGGAAACTGACATAAAGTGGATTGATAGAGATACTACATAAAGGCAATGTCTACAAACTATCCGGTAAGTTTTGATATATGAAAGAGCTACGCATAGAATAAGCATCATGGATTATAGTGAAGACTTGATTGGATGACCGACATTTACAACAGTATAAAGTACTAATTAAACATTTTCAGTAGGTAGGTTGTAAACTTCGTCAAGTACCAGGTAAGTTATCAAGAAAACTTGACTTGATTGGTCAGTGTGTGTATTACCATCATTATGTTAACAAGTGCAACATGCTATATTTTGACTTGGTACGTCGATTCGATTCCTACCCAGTGTTAAAGTTAAAGCTTTATTGTTATTCAATTTGTGTGTTGAAAATAGTTGAAGATGTTAAAAGTTTACATAATGCAGTTAGTTATGTCTTGCTAAATGAATAATTAAAGGAAAATTATCAAAATATTTTCAAAATATAAAAAATAAAATGTGGACTATGTATGATGTATTAGTAATTTGTATATCTGGAGAAAAATGGAGCGAACTGCCCTGTGCCACCGCCAAGTTTTGGCATTGTACTATATAATGAATTATATTATTATATATATAACAAATACTTGCTAAAGTTTGATGTGCCAGATGTGAACATTTCGGAAAATCATTCCTCATCAGTGACACTAGGGCCGTAAAGTTTGATAGATTAAAAAAACATACGGCAAAGAGTTGAAAATTAATGAATCTAAAGTTCCAAAAATCTGTGAATCCAAATCCAGCTAAGAAATGTTTTGCATGAGGTAACAGACTTTAGTTTTAAATAAATTTCAAAAATTTAGACGACTGGAAATTTGGCTAAATGGTATATTTTCTCTGACAGCACAAAGTACTGCCTACTGAGTTATAGATACCCTCGGGGAGATTTACTCCACAATCAGCGGTACCCGCTCAGGGGTAGTAAATATATAACAAATACCTGCTAAATTTTGATGTGCCAGATGTGCACTTTCGGAAAATCATTCCTCATCAGTGACACTAGGGGTCGAACGGTTTGATATATTAAAAAACATACGCCAAACAGTTGATAATTTTTTAATCTGAAGTTCCAAAAATAAGTGAATCCAAATCCAGCTGAGGAATGTTTTGCATGTTTTACCAAAAATGAAGTTCTTTCCAATCATATGGGAGTCCTTAAGTCCTTTGGTATCAATCTAAAACAGGAAGAACTTGACCTGCCTTACTTGTATTGGATTCCAAAACTTCACAAAAATCCATACAAGGAAAGATATGTAGCAGGTTCCTCTAAATGTACTACTTAATCATTATCAGTAATTCTAACACAAATTTTGACAGTCGTCAAAGATGGCCTTCAGACTTATTCAGATAAAGTCTATTCTACATCTGGCATCAACCAAATTTGGATTCTCAAAAATTCCAAAGAACTACTTGACCATTTTGTCTCTAATACTCTATCTTCGGTAAAAAGTATGAAAACTTTTGATTTTTCTACCCTTTGCACCACTATCCCTCATGCTAAATTTAAAGAAAGTGTAAAACAAATCATTCACTTTTCATTTATTTACAAAAACGGTAAACCAAGATAGAAATCTCTTGCTAAACAGGGATACTGGTTATTTTGTAAAACACCATGTAGACTGCAAATAAAAATATACTGAAGATACCATCAACAAAATGTTAGAGTTTTTGATAGACAACATATTTGTTGTGTTTGGCAATATTATCTTTCAACAAACAATCGGTATACCAATGGGTATCAATTTAAAACGGGAAGAACTTGACCTGCCTTACTTGTATTGGATTCCAAAACTTCACAAAAATCCATACAAGGACATACAAGGAAAGATTTATAGCAGGTTCTTCTAAATGTACTTCTAAATCATTATCAGTAGTTCCAACACAAATTTTGAAAGTTGTCAAAGAAGGCCTTCAGACTTATTCAGATCAAGTCTTTCTACATCTAGCATCAAACAAATGTCGATTCTAAAAAATTCTAAAGAACTATTTGAACATTTTGTTTCTTATACTCCATCTTCGGTAAAAAGTATAAACTTTTGATTTTTCTACCCTTTACACCACTATCACTCATGCTAAATTGAAAGAACAAATCATTCACTTTTCATTCTTTTACAAAAACAGTAAACCAAGATATAAATATCTAGTGCTCAACAGGGATTCTGGTTATTTTGTAAAACACCATACAGACTGCAAAAAAAAATATATATATATACTGAAGATACCATCAACAAAATGTTAGAGGTTTTGATAGACAACATATTTGTTGTGTTTGGCAATATTATCTTTCAACAAACAATCGGTCTACCAATGGGCGAAAACTGTTCACATCTCACAGAATAGAATAATGGAAATAAACAAGTCATCGAAATTTGTTTATAACAATGGCTAGAGTTACTGCCTTAACAACTAAATGAATATTGTTAACTAAAATAAACTTTTTCCAAAATAGTTACAGTTAAAATAATATAGCTATGATGGTGCTATGATTTCATCTTCTATACAATGAAGTTGGATTAATTTCATGACATAATCAACAACTGAACAGGGCAAGACATTGAAGATCAATGCAAAATTAAATGTTATACATATCATAAAAATAATCATTTTTTATTTAAATATGTTAATCTTAATTATGTTCACTGTAGGTAGTGGGGCAAACAGTAGACACTGACGAGGTAGCATCTGGTATGGACATGAAAAGTTTAACATTAAAATTTAAACTTGAGCAGCCAATGTCATCTGTTGCATTTACACAGACACTAGCAGTTCCAGCGCTAGATGTGGTAAACAAGTTAAAAGACCCTGCTGGAATGTCATTTTTACAGGCTTGTCATCATATACCGACTTTAAATTTGTACTGCCAACTCTAGGATAAGCTGCTTATAATCTTAATTATTTATATTTTTAGGTTGATAATCCTAACATTGAAAACCAACTGTTCCTTATATTAATCAAACCACGCCAACACAAGACCAATTTTTAATTGAATCGTTTGTTTAATATTTCAGAGTTTTCAGTGGTGAATATATGGATAACTTGGGTAAATTTTATGTACGCACGATGGAAAGAAATTGATATAAGGCCTGTAAGGGATATAATTCAATACTTCAGTCCACATGATTTTAAGTCAAAGTTTCCAACTACAAGAGTTATCATTGATGACACTGAATGTTCCGTTAAAAAATCAAAACCACCTATAGCTCAACAAAGTACATTTTCCCAGTACAAGAACAGAAATACTATCAAGGTACTAGCAGGGGCATCACCTGGTGGTCTTGTGTCTTACTTGTCTCCAGCATATGGGAGGTCAACAAGTGACAGACAAATAGTGGAACGCAGCAACCTGGTAACCTATTGTGATCCTGGAGATTCTATAATGGCCGACAAAGGTTTTATTGTCAAGGGTCTGTTTGCCCCTTTTGACGTCACTGTCAACATTTCAACATTTTGTAACAAGAAAAATAGAATGAGTAACAAGACAGTTTTACGAGACCGTAAAATTTCCAGCAAAAAGGTCCATATTGAAAGAATTATAGGTCTTGCCAAAACATATAAAATTCTTACTTCCCGTATAAATACTACTGAGATAAAACTTGCACCTAAAATTACATTTGTATGTTTTATGCTTTGTAATTTTAGAACTTGTATTGTATCTGCCAATGCTTAGGCAGTGAAAATTTTAACTTTTGAAGATAAAACATACTAATTGCTACTTTACTTTTTAATATAAATTTCTAACTGAGTAGTGCAGTCATTTCACGTCAAGAGTTGTTATTTTTTTTGGCAATCTGTCAGTCTTGATAGATTATTGCATTTTTACGTCATTTTAACATTTTTCAGTCATATCTTAATGTAAACATTAGTTATTAGACTTCTTTCTCAGTCATCATTGCATGTTGAGTTAGGGGTGCCTAGGTATTTGAACTGCAGTGAGTAGTGCGAAATGTTGTAGACTTATAGGTGCTAGGATACTAAGACAGCAGTTACAGACTTATTACTATCCTCCCTACTATTGGTCCATAATTGTTTGTCACTTGTTTTTTTCTAAATATATTTCTTGTTCAAAACTTTCTTCTTAAAAACAAAAGTAAGAGTGAATTAAAAAATATTGACCTAACCAAATTCTTTTTTTGAATTAACAAATCTCTTCAGAATATTTCTGGACATAAAGCAGATTTTGGAAAAAAGCTGAAATACAATTACTTTAATGATCCAAAGGACCTCACCCAAAATTACATCAGGGTATTTTAAGGTTAATTAAGGTCAGGTGAAATAAGTTCCTTTCTACATGTGTTGAAATGTGAAAAGAAATTATGTCCAAAGATGCAAGAGATATAGTTTAGAAACTTTTCAGTTAGAAAAATGTAGGAAAGAGCCTAAGTTAATGATTTGGTGTTCATTGTCGTTCGGATTTTTCAAGGGGTGATCGTATGAATATTCAAACCAGTACAACATAGCTTATATATGGTAAACTAGGAAGGTGCACAAGGGGTATTTTGAACATAATGAAATTGTTATCTTGTTGAACACATTCAAAAAATTGTTATATGTACAGAATAAAAGCAACTTTTTCAATAAATCTGGTTATTTTTCCTAATAAGGTCAGTAAATTTTTTATGGATTTTTGATATTTTTGAATGATTTTGTTTAAATACGGAAAATTGTTCTTCAAATATGTATATGACAAACAATGAAATTATTCTAATACTAGGTAAGCCAGTTGTTTCCCTAAACCATTATTGCTGAGTACGGTTTAAGTCTGTCATGACCGAGTTTCGAACTCAGGACCTATCTTGTATGGAGCAGACAATCTAACTACTGTGCAAAAATGTGCAAATACAACACATGAACTAAATCCTTTTTCCACTGTGCAACCAGGGACCATACACGCAAATGTTTCTTTAATCTTCAACGGGCCAATGCAAGCTACTTGTGAACATTCTTACATGTGTATCAACCTCCACTGAACTGTGTAAACCTTAAGTAATCTATAACCACCTTAGGTGGTTTACATTCTAACCAGCATCTCTGTTGAATAAGTTATTGTTTTACTATTTTTACCAGTTTAATTCACAAGATATTTAATTTTTTAATTTAATAATCAAAAAGAATTAAATGATGTTTTAGAAATTTATTTTTAAATTTGTCTTTCTGAATTGATTGTGTTGGTAAAACAAATATATTTAAAAGATATAAATTTTTTACTTTTAATATTGCAAGTTAAAAATTAATAAGCATACATGAATTTTTTTTAACTTTAATTGTGAATGATGTAAATTTTTTCCTTTTTTTTTTTTTTTTTTTTTTTTTTTTTTTTGTTAAAGATTTTTGTATATTTGTATATTCTTTTTTTATTGATATCGTAGTTATATTTTTCTACATTATTTATTATTATTAATGCTCTGGTGCTTTTTTTTCAACTTAAAGCAGATAAATTTTTGTACAGCTTTATACATTTGTTCTTTTTACAATAATGTTTTTAAAATACATGTGTAATACATTTTAATGAAAAATGATATGATTATAAGAATGTTAAAGCAGGATTGAATCAAGTCTTAATATGAATACTTATCATATTCTTTAAAAAATCCTTTTGAAGAATAGCTTTTTTAAAGTGATTAACAAAAACATCATTCAATTTTACAATCATTTCATTGATAAAAATATTGTTTCTCTTAACATTAACAATTTTTAACTCCTTAAATGGATAAACTACAAGATCACATTTATTATTATTAGCGCTAAAAAGTTGACCTTGGATTTGATAGCAATAATCATATGTTGTATTTAGTTGTAATGTGTCATTAATGTTTGTTAAGAAATGGAACAGTCTGAGATGTGATCTTGCTTTCTTTGGGAGTAAATGGACATTTAACTGCAATTATTTTTTGAAGGGTATTTTAAAACACCATCAGGAGTACCTGCAATGTCTGAATGTGTCTTGCTTACAAAAATACCGCACTGTTTAACAACAGATTCTGTTTGATCAGAATATTTATCTATAGCAACTAATTCATATTTTTTTTCCATGATGTATTGCTAGAGTATTAAGATTTAAAACATTTGTCAAACTTTTGGCTAAATTGTCAAAGTCTGCCCTGTCTGTTGCTTTACATTTTCGACCAAATTTTGAGGAATGTTATCTTTTACACCTCTCAGTCAACCAGGAATGGTTCTTATTTTGTCCAATTCTTATCTCCTGTATGTAGTCAATGTCTTCATCTGTAATTTGTGTAATTTTTAAGCCTTTTGGCCATTTTTCTGAATTTTTTTCGTCAAGATAGTCATGGTCTATGTCTAATGAATATGGATTAGCCGGAAGAAAAATTTGAGATATAGGGATTGTGTTAATAGAAGGATGATTTATGCAAGTATTCCTAAAATAATCAACATTATTTTCTTTATTTCTGTATTGTTCAGGCCTAGGATCAAAATTTACATTAATATTATCATTTGCATGAGGGAGATTTTTGGCTTTAATTGGACTACCAGAGTAAGGTTTTACTGGGTGGAATGTCTGCAATCTCTGTATTCAGGTTTCTTCAGTTAAAATATCTCCAAATGAACAAAAATTATACACAGCAAAAACAATGCAGATACATGTTTACAGTGTGCAACTGGATTCATGCCTGCTGCACATTCACGTTGGGCTTCTTAAACTGAGCCATCTTTATCAAAAGAAATATCTATTTTATATAAAACACTTCTTTATTTGAACATGACATTGTGACATAACAAAATAATAATAATTTTCGAAAGATGCCCTTAGAAATTTTTAAAATCTGTTAAATAAATAAGTTGCATCAGAATCAATACATTTATTATAAATTTTCAAATAAGATTCAACAGAAGAGAATTTAATATCAACAAATTTTGTGTCTTTGTTCATGTTTTTCTGCAATGAATACTCTTCTTTTAACTTTTCACGTCCAAAGTCTTTGTTTTTGTCATAATCTTCCAGTCTGAAAGAGCCAGTTATAGTCTTGAAAATATACAAATCTGAAACCAAGTTAAAACCATCCAGCAAAACCCTACACTGACCAGACCTCAACATTTTGAATTAAGTTTTATGTTAATATTTATATATATATACCAGTGGAATTTTGATGTGCACATTTCGGAAATTCATTCCTCTTCAGTGACACTAAGACCGAAAAGTTTGATAATAAAAAACATAAGCCAAACAATTGGAAATTAATGAATCTAAAGTTCCCAAATTATATTAATCCAAATCTAGCTAAGGAATGCTTTGCATGAGGAAATAAACCTGAGTTTTACACAAATTTTACAATTTCAGGCAGCTGAACATTTTGCAAAATGGTACATTTTCTGACAGCGCAAAGTACTGCCTACTGAGTTATAGATACCCTCGGGGAGTTTTACTCCACCAGCAGCGGCACCCGCTCAGAAGTGGTAAATATATAACACAAATACCAGTTGAATTTTGATGTGCCAGATGTGCACATTTCGGAAATTTATTCCTCATCAGTGACACTTAGACAGAAAAGTTTGATAATAAAAAACATAAGCCAAACAGTTGGAAATAAATGAATCTAAAGTTCCAAAATTATATAAATCCAAATCCAGCTAAGGAATGCTTTGCATGAGGGAATAAACCTTAGTATTAAACAAATTTTACAATTTCAGGCAGCTGAAAATTTTGCTAACAAAGTCATTCTATATTTTATATCCAAATGTGAATAAATATGTTCTTGAATAAAATGAATAAATCATTCAAAAAATGTGAATATTGTCATTGTATTTTAAAATAAAAAAATTGATTGATATTGTTATTGATATTGTCACTGAGACAGCAATCTCTCAAACATTCGACTGGTCTTCTTACTCAAATATATATATCACTACAATAGTTCAGTTGGTAAAGTACTCCCTTCATATTTCGGAGGTAGGGGCTCGAACCCAGGTCAGGTCTGACAAAGACTGGAAAGTTGACCGTGAGCGTTCTTACATTAAGCACTCTGCATTTAGACATGAAAGTCACAGGGTCCTTTGGAGAAGACCTTAAGACCAATGCCCCGTGTCAAACATACAACTTGACACCAAGTTACCAATTAGGCGAACAACAGGTGATAACCTCCTAACTTATCTGCTTTGGAGAGACTTTTATGGGTGAGAGACCTTAGATAACATGGCAGAAATAAAAAAATCACATTTGTCAAACATCTAGATTTTCACTTTTATCACTATTAGCGCTGAAAAAATGAGTATCACGTACTTATTATTTAGAACCGCCTGTGGCCTGATGTTGGTGAGAGAATGGAGAACAGCAATCTCAAATAAAACCGGAGATAATAGCGTGGTTATTTTAAGCTTATTTGTATTTAATAAATATTAGTATTTAAAGGATAATAATAAATGGAAATTTAATGTTAATTTAACGATGCGTACACGATTTTTATTGGTAACAGAAACACGGTGATTACGACAAATGAGCCAAGGTCAACAAGGACGTTAAATACACGACATACCTCTCGATCAACTCTGCTTTACGACCCGACACTCTCACACCCCGATTTTTAAACTTCTTAACGACGGTAAATCCCAGTAACCATAGTTAACATTCGCCATATTAATTTATTACAGAAAAATATCGAAGCACTAGTGATCTAAATGACATATTGCATAAACCGGAAATATAGTTGGACCGCATCTACAGGCCCACCTCTAGCGTCAATGTCGAGATAATTCTGCAGGAAAACCCACCAATGCCCCTCATTTTACATGACAATACCAAAGGAAAACGAAAAACTTTGAAAACAAGCAAATGAAATTCAACACGTGAGCTTCCACCAGGAATTGAGTCTTGGTGCTCGAAAAATTTAAGCACCTTCAGTCTAGATTATAAACGAAGGCAGTATTTAATAAGCGATTTTATGTCTTTTGTCATTCAAATGTGAAAAAAAACTATAAAATATATTTTTTTAAATAAAGAAATAATTGAAATAACCATGGTCAACAGCGTCTGAGGACAACATCCTCACTACCATTATGCCAAGACAAATATGTAAATCTTAGACAAGTCTAAACAGAGTAAAACTCGTTATGTTCCTAGTTGCTCCGTTGATTTAACAATTCTTCAATGATTTCAAATATATAAGGAAATAAATATGAAGTTATTGGTTTAGCTAACGTTGCCTTAGCTTTTGAGTTAACTTTTATAACGATGTGGCTAGGTAACCAACAACATGTTGTTTTTTTTTGCTAAAATCTGAAACTGTATATGTTATTGATGTATGCCATTCCAAAATGTTACGAAAGTAGGGATGACCTGTTTATATGCTAGTTATTGCTCCAATGACCGATAACGAGTTGGGGGATATAGTGAAATTGTTACGAGGCGATTTTGAAATATATTGTAAAACATTACTGTTTTAGCCTCAGTTGTAATTATGGAATTTTTATTGGAAATACAAACACTATTTTTTTTGCCCCCAAACAATGGCAGTAAAGTTACCGGGACACCAAAAATCTTTTTATCAGTATATATTGAAAGCCAGTCACAAAGTTCTCTTATAACAGCAGAAATTAATCTAGTTTAGTTGTCTTTAATGACAGCAAATTTTTTTTTAGTAAACTTCTGGTCTTGTTTTCGACTTTTTATGCTTTGTGAGATCCAGATTAGATTCTGTTTAATTAGGATCCAAGGAGGATCATCTGGTAATTTGTGCTTTTTAATAAGATATAGGTTAAAAATCACATTCCTCCAATTTTGGTTTTAAACGAATACACAAAGGAACAATAACGTTGGCCATTTTAATGTAGAGGTCTTAATAAGGATAAAAAAAATAATCAAAGGCCGGATTAGATGGAGGAATAAATATACGATTTTGAAGTAAACCACTCTTTTATAGAATAGAAAAAAAACTTGCACGTTATCAAAATAATGAATACATATTCATAACTGATTTTTTTTTTACTTTTTAATAGTTCTCTCTACATCTATATTTGAAATCAATATGCGCTTGGTTATTTATAATGGTGGATGAAAAAATGAAAACATTTCCTCTAACAACGATGTTAAAAAACAAATAAAATTCCTTTCGTCTCTGAGGTCGTTAGCCTACATTCTGTTTTGTCGGAGAAAAAAGATTAAAAACGAAGTAAGGAGTTACTTTTTGCGTTATTACTTTTTTTAGAATTTAAATATCTTCAATTTGTATATTTGAAAACATAAATAGATATAGGTAAAAGATGTTTACTTCAAATTAAAGAATAGATTAATGTTTTACGCCCGGTCAAATATCTATGTCAGGTCGGTCAGTTCAGAGATAGTGGAGATAACTGGAATGACTGAAAAAACCAACCGTCTTCGGCGAGCGAATAAAAAACTTTGTTCACACTAGGATTTGCCCCAGTAGAATTCAAACCCTAGCGGTGAGAGGCGCGTGCTTATGATCAACTGGACACCAAGTTCCATCTATTTTAGTAATGTTCTTGAGACGAAATCAAGGTAAATTTGCAATATTTTAAACCTTTTACTAATAATTTAAAATATTGGTTGTTTTAAAACCATTATTTTTATCACAATTACAGGGTAAAAGTCTTGGTAAACATCTCACAACAAACATTGGCGATTTAAAAAAAGAGAACTCTCTCGTTATCAGGGTACTGGTTTCATGTTTTTAATCACAGTACTGTAGATGTTTTACAGTACAAAGAATTCTCTCTAATTTTGGAGTCAATACGCCGTTTCGTAATTATTTGCTTTTTGTCATTTCTACATAGTAGTTGATAAAAAAAATGAAAACAAGATTAGTTCAGCTACAGATCCTCTAACAGCGATGTTGTTAAAAATTTAATATGATGTTTTCTGCCTCCGAGGTCGTTAACATATAGTTTGTTCATATCGGTATAAAAAGATTAAAAAGTGGGTTACTTTTTGAGTTATTATTTTAAAAAAAAACATGTCTTCCATTTTTATAATTTAAATAACCTAAATAGATACTGGTAAAAGGTGTTTAATTTAAAGTTAAGAATAAGGATCAATAATGTTTTACGCTCCCGGCTAGAATCTATATCAAGGCTGTCAGTTCAGAGATGCTGGAGCAACCGGAATGCCTGGAGAAAACCACCGACCTTCGGAAAATAAACTAAGAAATTTTTCGCCCGAATGCGATTCGAACCTAGACGGAAAGAGGCGATGTTATCCGTTAGCGCGTGCTTAAAATCAACTCGGACACCAAGCCCCATTTATTTTAGTCGTGTTTTTGTGAAAAATCAAGTTTAATTTTGCGACATAGTTATTTAAACCTTTTACTTTTGTTGTTTTGTACCAATTTTGTTAAAACAATAAAAGGGTAACAGTTCAGGGTAAGTCTTTTTATGTTTTGTTATACTATTTTAGAAATATTCCAAATTTCAACTTTAATTCAATCAATTGAAGATTTCTTTTTTTCTCATTTACTAATTTAAAGCTAAAAACTAAATAATATCATTCGCTTTAGGCTGTATATTTGTTACTATTCAAGTTATTTGTGTATATCTTGAAATAGGAAGCGAGTATTGGTGCATCAAAATGTAAAGCGGCTCCAGTGTAGCTGGTGTAATATGATTATAAATCTTAATCTTTTAATTTTTGAAATTTATTTAAAACTAAGGTTTGTTCCCTCATACAAAGCATTCCTTAGCTGGCTTTGGATTTATATAATTTTGGAACTTTGGGTTTATAAATTTTCAAATTGTAAGTTATCTTTCATCGTTTTCTGCCAAAGTATTACTGATGAGGAATGAATTTCCGAAATGTGCAGCAAAATTAAACGGGCATTTATGTTAAATATAATAAATCCTAAAAGAATTTTTAAACAAGAGGCCCATGGGCCTTAACGCTCACCTGAAGATATGTCAAATATTATTTGCAAAGTGCAATAGACAATATATTAAGTACAGAAACTTTAAAAGTTTTCTCAAGATCAGAACTCCCACAAAACTTAATCAGAAATATATCCACTCACTTTTCATTTATAAGTAGCTTATAAAATATGCATGAAGTAACTGTAGTGCAATCATTAATCAATTTCAGTATAATTATGCAGCTATGTCCTTGGCCTTTGAACATATATGACTTCAAACCATATATGATTGGCATGTCAATACCTACAATATTCTAATATACATGACTATAAAATTAATAGCTTTCAAGATAATTAATATTTTTAGTATTCCTATGTTGATATGACCTTGACATTTGAGCATATAACCTTGAACCCTATATCAAAGTGACCGTCATGTCAATACCCACAATATTCTAATATTCATGCCTATACAAAAAAAGTAATAGTTTTCAAGATAATTAGCAATTTTAAGTCTTCTTTTGCAGCTGTGACCTTGACCTTTCCACATATAACCTTGAACCATATATCAAAATGATCGTTATGTCAATACCTACAATAGTCTAATATACATGCCTATTCAAAAAGTTGATAGTTTTCAAGATAATTAATTTTTTTAGTATTCCTATGTTGATATGACCTTGACCTTTGAACATATAACCTTGAACCCTATATCAAAGTGACCGTCATGTCAATACCTACAATAGTCGAATATACATGCCTATACAAAAAGTTAATAGTTTTTAAGATAATTAGCCATTTAAGTCTTCTTTTGCAGCTGTGACCTTGACCTTTCACCTCTTGACCTTGAACCATATATCAAAATGATTATCTTGTCAATACGTACAATAATCTAATATACATGCCTATACAAAAAGTTGATAGTTTTCAAGAATAGTGACATATATTTAATTTTTAGCAATTTCCCCACTCAGTGTCTTACAATTTCCCCATTTTGAGCCCCATGGCTACCATTTGTGCAAATCTGAAAATACATGACTTAAGGATGTTGTAAATGAAATAACTAAGGTATATCTCTTGTAGATTCAGAGAAGATTTTTAAAGTTTTTCACTATTCCCCCCTTATGGGGCCCCAAGGGGACATAACTCCTTCATTTGTGCAAATCTGAAAGGAGTTCACCCAGGCATGATGGTTACCAAGTTTCATTAAATTTTGCCCAGTGGTTTTGGATGAGAAGATTAAAATGTAAAAAGTTTACGCACGACGGACGGAGATGGATAGCAATAGCTCATCTGAGTTTTCAGCTCAGGTGAGCTTAAAATTAAAATAAAAAAATAAATAAAAAAATATAAAAATTCTGAAATTTATCACACTTCTATACAATAAACATTACCTCATGCGTTATCAAAGTAATGGTATTCATTTTCAAGTTCACATCTTAAAAAATTTAAACTCAAAGTATTAGATTTTTTTAAAGTAAAAAGATTCCTCTCTACTTTTGAAAGTAATACGCCGTTGTCTAATTAGTTGCTTTCTCATTTCCGCATAGTGGTTGATAAGAAAAAATGTAAACAAGATTAAATCAGCAACAGTTCCTCTAACAGCGATGTTGTTAAAAACCTTATATAATGTTTTCTGTGTCTTATATCGTTAACATTGTTTGTTCATATCGATGAAAATAGATTGAAAAATGGGTTACTTTTGGGTTTCTATTTTTTTAATAAGATAACAATTCTTTAATTTTTAAAACTAAAAACTTGAATAAATATTGGTATAAGGAGTTTACTTTAAGATTAATGATGCATTACGCTCCCAGCAAGCATCTGTATCGAGGTGGTCAGTTCAGAGGTGGTAGAGGCAACCGGAAGGCCTGGAGAAAACCACCGGCCTTCTGCAAGCGATATAAAAACTTTCTCACACTATAATCTGCCAGATTGGGATTCAGACATAGCCGGTGAGAGACGGTGTAATTCGTTACTGCGTGCATAAGATCAATTTGGACACAAACTTATTCTAGTTATGTTCTTGAGACGAAATTCAGGTCATATTTGCGACATGTTTATTAAACTTTTTAATAATATTTTGAACTATATGTTTTTTCAAACCATTTTATAAAACAATTGCAAGATAAAACGTCAGGGTAATGCTAATTATGAATACATCTGAACTGAGAGTTTTTTCAGATTAAAAAAATTGCAATTATTGAACTGTAAATGTTTTTCTAAAATTGATAAGGTAAGATAGATCTATTTATGTAACTTTTACATTTTGTTATACTTTGTTAAATAATTGTTTTGTTTGTTAAATCTACATTGTTAAATAGGCGTTTTGTCGGTTAAATTTACATATTAATGAAAAAATACAATAAGATATCACGTTTTAAAACTAGCTTTATTCATCAGTCAAGTGAATAAGGCAAATGTATTTATTTATCTATAATTATTTTTTATAATTTGGTTAGCAATTTCTTGTTTCTAAAAATAAACAAGTTTTTTAAAGATGAAACAAAACAAGAATCTGCCCAAGTGGTGTATGAACAAAAGAGGTAAAAGGCACTGTTGTGTGGTACTGTGCAGTGTTGTTATGATTTTTGCTATGCAAACTTCATCTACGTTTCTGTTGTTGCATGTGAACACGAACTACAATCCTTTTTTTAAGTTGAAAATGCGTTTTGGCAACAAGACCTTGTTGCATCATTTCCATTACCAAACATCGCCGCAACATATATTGTCTTATTATAATAAGGGGTCTACTACTATAAAACACTATTGTACGAGCCACAGCCTAGGATCGAATCATCCGACACACATAAATGATATTCTTGATACAGTGTTTTTGGACTAGCATTTTGGAGCGTTCTTCTTCTTCATGTCGTTGATAATACTTTTGGTGCTAGCTTTTACTCCCTGCTTTGTAAAATTCTGCATCTGATTTCGCTTATATTAATTAATTATTTTTTGGCCCCACAATTTTACAACTATTAACCAACAGTTAAATACTGGCAATAAGAAAAAAAAAACGCTTCATAGCATAACATGTTCTACGACTCTGAAGTATATACATATAAAAAATACCTGCTAAATTTTGCTGTGCCTAATTTCCACGTTTGAAAATCATTCCTCATCAGTGACACTAGGCGCCAAAAGGCTTGATAAGTGAAAAACTTAAGTCGAACAGTTGAAAATTATTGAATAAAAAGTTCCAAAATTACATTTATCCAAATTCAGCCATGGAATGCTTTGCATGAGGGAACAAAGCTTAGTTTTAAATAATTTTCAAAAATTAACATGGCTGAAAAATTTGCTAAATGGTACATTTTCTGACAAAACAAAGCACTGCCTACTGAGTTTTAGATACCCTCGGGGAGTTTTACTTCACCAGCAGTGATGCCCGCTCAGGAGGGAATAAATATATAAAAAATACCTGCTAAATTTTACTGTGTCATATGTGCACATTTCAGAAAATCATTCCTCATCAGTCGCATTAGGGGCCAAAAGGTTTGATAAAAAAAGTTTAAAATTAATGAATCCAAAGTTCCAAAATTATATTATCTAAATTCAACTAAGGAATGCTTTGCATGAGGGATCTATCCTAAGTTTTAAATAAATGTTAGAATTAAGACTTTTTTTAACAATTTGTGCATGTTTTATTAGGATAAGCCAAGAAAGTGGTTCGATTATACACACAGAACTTATTGTATGAAAGTTCATTTCGTACAAATCGTAATAGTTTTCTATATACTGAAATATGTAATTAAGGAATGAACTATTATAGACAAATGATGACCTGGACTCACACTTTATATAATCAGTTAACACTAGATTATTATTTTCAACTTGGCTTCTAGTTGAAAAGGGAGAGTTATTCCCTTCATTAAAAATATAGTCGAAGTAGTCTTCTGTGTTAATTAGACAAGTGAACCAATTTTTGTTAACTTTACACGTACTTTCTAAGAAATACAGTCCCTATAAAATAATACGTTTTTACTTAATAGCATATTAGCTCTCAGTAGCTAATGACATAACTATCAATTTTCGTCCAGTACTCATCCATTTTTATTATTTTTTATTATAGCTATAAAGTTCTCTTCTTAGAAACCCTTTTTATGATAGATAATAAAAAATGTCACCTTGCATCATTTAATTGTTGGATTTAGACCTTCTGTCAAAATATTTGTCGTTATATATATATATATATATATATATATATATATATCTGTGTTGGGGGGATGGGTCAATCCGACAATGAAAAATTAACAGATTATAGGCTCTGAGCGACATTTTAGGCTCAAATTGTTATGTCGTGTTTTGTATTGATATTTTTCATGGCAAATGGAAAGACTTTTGTGAATTAAATTGACACTAAATTTTTTTCGTCGCCAGTTTATGTATTGTTACAAAAATGGACGTATAGAAAATTCTTTTGATAGCTGTGTTTAGCATATACCTGACCATAGTTAAAAAACGTTAATAATATAATTAGAAACAACCTATCGAGACAAAAAAAGGAATTATTTTAATCTTGAAACCTGAAATATATATATATATATATATATATATATATATATATATATGTCAACGTTAAATACACTGAAAACGATTAATAACGAAGCTGTTTGTTATTTCATTCAAGATAAAACAAGGCATTTGGTGTATTCATTTATTATTTATGAGCTAGCTATTGTTAAATATATATATATATAGAGAGAGAGAGAGAGAGAGAGAGAGAGAGGGGGGGGAGGGGGTTGTTTTGCGGTTTACATTTTATGTTCTTTTAAAAGTAAGTATATTACCTTTATTTAATACATTTTATATAATACAACATTTCATTTTGAACTTTGATCGGAGTTGTTAATCTAGCTTGATAAAAATAAAACTAGTGTCCACTGTTAAAGACCTACAGTTTATTCTGGAAGTGAATTTAAAATATAAAAAACGAGTGCCTAAGTTGAAAACCACTAAGAAAATTCAGTAGGGAGAGTGCTTACTTGGAATGTGGGAGATCGTGGTTCGAACTCTGACAGGGTTTTACGAAGACTGTTAGTGACTGTTCTGTCACTAGGCACTTAGCATTTAGAATTGAAAGTTACGGGTCCTTCTGGGGAAACCTTAAAAACTGATGTCTCATGTGATGGCAAGTTTGGCATGCTAAAAACCTTCTGCAAATTGTTTTAAGCGCAATGAAAATGTCACAATTACTGCCACTTCACCTGTAGCTTGTGACGTATCGATAAAAGTGAAACATTTTTGATTCTGTGGCGTAAAACCCCATTTAATTAAAATCAAATAAAATGCCTTAGTTGAGATAAATTTTAAAAAGTTTTTAAAATTTAGAGCAAAAATCATATATAGGAATAAAGTCATTATAATTTATCAATTTTATGTTTCCGTTTATTTCGATAAGATATCTTTTAGATGCTCAAATTTTTGTTATGATTTTCAGGGCTTCAATTTCATCGTCAATTAGTGATGATTAAGATATACTTAACGTTTTTAGCTGAATTTCCCCTAAAGCACTCAGTGTTAAGCTTAACTATTTGAATAGAAATATTTTTAAAAATGCATTATTGCAAGAATTGTTTGTTGATTTTATATTTATCCTAGAATCAATTTAGGTACGTCAGTATTGTACAAATACAAGTAATCATATTTTGTGGTATTGCCCACTATGAACCTAATGTCAAATGTCCCGGTGGAAAGGTCGGTCCATTATTATGTAGAGTCAACACACGGAGGCTTCTATAGGGAAACTACTTTTCTTTCTTGAGGTCGAGCGGTATAAAACCAACAGCGACGAGGCGCTTTTGTTATTTAGGTCTACACCCTTACCACTCGATCAGTGTTTGTATCAAATGTCCCGGTGGAAATGTCGGTCCATTATTTTGTAGAGTCAACAAACAGAGGCTTCTTTAAGGAAACTCCCTTAAGGTAGAACGGTATAAAACCAACAGCGACGAGGCGCCTTTGTTTCTTAGGCCTACACCTTTACCCATTTCAACATAAAAATTCATAGCAAAGTCGAACTCTTACGTTGTACAAAAAAAAATTTGTTTCTTAGGCCTAAACCTTTACCAATTTCAACATAAAAATTCATTAAAGAAATTTAAGAAAAGTCGTACTCTTTAGTTGTACTAAAAAATATTTTTGTTTTGTTTCAATTTTTCAAGAAGTAGGAGCTTACGACAAAGGTGTTTTCTGTAAGAATGTATCATTTTCTTAAATAATTAAGATCATTTAGTACAAAATGGTTTTTTTCTTGCTGTCAAATGCGTAGGAATATCGATCATTTTACATTATTTACGTCACTACAAATTGCCTTTAGGTATTACAATATAGATCAAATTGTATTAAATGCGAAAAAATGTGGACAAATTTTATCCATTTCATTTTTGTGTATGACTTGCAAAACTTTTCTATGCCTTTATAGTTATTTCAATATAACTGCAGAAAACCTTAAGTTCTCATCCGGGCATGGACCCAGACCGCTCTCAACAAACTAATTTGAGAAAGGGTATTTCCGTTACAAAAACTTTAACTGTTCGGCTCGGTACCTGTATAATGGACTGAGTGGTCTGTGATGTTTATTTGTAAAAAAAAAAAAACACAAGTTTTCTTAAGGCCGACTCACTTGTATAGAGCAAATTAGATTTATTTGTACAAATAATGCATTTTTTATGTTTTCAATAATCTTTAAGTTGTTGCCTTTACCTTAAACAGCATTCAACTATACAAATCTATTTTAGTGAATTTTTTTCGAGACAAGTTTTAATGCAATACTGTTATATTGATTACAAAAGATTTGCTTTAGTTTGCCAGAATGCTGGGTTAGAATTTCATTCAAAAAAGTGTCTAAATCATATAGAATTTGACCAATTAAAGCTGTTTAATCTGAACGATGTCAATAACATTTAGATATCTAAACCATAGAAATCATTCACAATGTACAAGGAAAGTTTATTCATAACAATTTTTCAACTCTATGTTCTCAGCAAATTGCAAAAGCTATTTTTCTTAAGAATTAAGTTGATTTATAAGTTTGCGTTGAATCCCAATGGTACCAATTCTTTAAAATTAGTTTGATGTTCATTTTCAAAATGTGTCCATTACAGAAGTGTATTTCTGAGGCTTCAGAAAATGGAAACCATTAGTTATCAGTTCAAAATCTTTAAAATGTACAATGTATCTTTGACATAAAATGTCTAGGGATTATCTTGTCAAATCAATCCCTAGTCAAAGCCCAGAGTTATGGGTCACAAGTTCATTTTTCACATAGGGAATTGTAATTTCATAAAGTTTTTCTGAGATTTAATTGACAATTATGATAACTTTGTTCATAATTTTGCACTTAAGTATTATATTAATAGTTTGAATCTTGATTTCTTTTGAGAATTAAATATATAACAAGTACCTGCTGAATTTTGATATGCCATATGTGCACATTTAAAGGCATACTAAAAAATTAATTCATATCTCTTTACCTTCTGACATTTATTCTTTTCCCATGCTATCTCCGTTGATGTGACTGAAATTCGTGTTTTTTTCCTAGCAATTTATGATTTTATTCATGAACACTTTTTATCAACTCAATGCTAAAAGAGCAGTAGCTTTGAAATTTTCCAAAAGAATTATCGTTGAATTTAATTAAAATCATGGTGAGTATGCGTAGTAATATATATAAAAGACGATGTAGAATATTGTCTATTGTTTACAGGACTAGCTAAAAGTTTTTTTTACCACAATGACACTTAAATTCAGCACTTACCACAGGAATGTTCAGCAGTTTAACAGTCTGTATAATTTTAACTACCATTATCTCTTATTATTATATTTAACAAGACTATATTGTCTGTAATATTGTGATCTGGTCTCGGTTTGAAATGTACCACTTAGCAAAATTTTCAGCTGTCTTAAATTTGAAATTTATTTAAAACTAAGGTTTGTTCCCTCGTGCAAAGCATTCCTTAGCTGGATTTTGATTTATATAATTTTTAAACTTCAGATTCATTTTTTCAACTGTTTGGCTTATGTTTTTTATCTATCAAACTTTTCGGTCTTAGTGTCTTAGTGTCACTGATGAGGAATGAATTTCCGATATGTGCACATCTGGTACATCAAAATTTAACTGGTATTTGTGTTATATATTTCACAATCTTTCTGTAACTAAGATTTTACTACCTCATTTTAAATTTAAAAACATTAGTTATAAAACCAAATGAAAATGTTACAACTTCAAAATAACATCTTAAATTCCAAAATATCTAATCAATCAACTAAATTATTAAGGCTTCAAATTTGCCAGATTAAAGTTAAGGAAAATCTGAGGCAAGGAATGATTGTGAAACCTGGGCTAAATAACTCAAACATATTTACTGAAAATTTTAATTAAATTTGAAATGTCTAACAGAAATATCCTGTGTTTCAAACTAAGAACTTAAGGCTGATCTTTTAACACATTGAAATCCTTTAGTTAAAAAAATAGAATATTAGCTAGGACCAGTTTTATGTCATATTAAGTACCGAGACTTCGAACAATATAGAAACAACTTAATATGAATAGGAAATTGACGACAAGCAAGCATAAATTTAAAATGAAACGCAACTAGAACCTACAAAGAGGAACAAAACATATTAGAGACATTAATGTCGAGATGAAGAAAACATCATATATATACCAGTGAAACCTGTGAATACCGATTACCTCCCGGACCTGAAGAAAAATTCGGTTTTGACAGGGATTTGGTTTTCAGAGTAGTCGTTCAGAGTTGATTGCCCTTGCCTTCAGATTCACCAGTTACTTCCCGTGAACGTGTGAATAACGTTGGAGAAATTGATATTAATTTATATGTATTTAATTGTACATGTATTAATGTGTTGTAATACATATATTTTATTTTGAAAAATAAATAATAAAATAAAATGCATCTGTTTACACAGGTAAGTATCTTTTCATCGACATTAAAATATCAATGAGGGCGACGTTTGTTATAGGTCTAGTCTGTTATATATCGATAATACCGGCTACCATCTTTCGCCTTGTAAAAATAATGTGATGCGTAGAAATGAACGCAATTCTTTTAATACAAAAGTACTTAGATACATGTAGCTGGAAACAGATCACATTGTGACCATTTCTCAAATACAACGTACGAATTTCAGAAAGTCATAACTAAATGATAACTTTGAAAGTGGACCATTTTCCGGAAATAATGTTCTAATGACAAAACATGAGATTTAAAGGTACACCATAGGTAACCAGATTTTGACATTCCATACTTCAAAAAAAGATATGTTGTTTTAGCTTTAAAACTAAAGAGCTAGCTGTAAGAATTTCTTGGTATAGAAATTTGTTTTTTATTTTTTTCATTATTGCACATGCTTCGATAACTTCGGAAGAGTCCATATGATCTTCGGTTAATTCTACAACAACATCGAACAAAAACATGTGCTCTTTCACCAGTATTATCCGGTCACTATATACACACAGTTGTACTCACTGTTTATTTACGAATTTTTGGTGATACAAATGTCAAGCGGAATATCAACAAATGTGTATTCAAATGTGTAATCGGTATTGATTGAAAGATGGAAGAACAATCAAGAATTAACAGTTTAACCTGACGGTTAATCAGTACAATTGAAAATCATTACGACAGAATTTCAGGTTTACTAAATAGATCGTTTTTTTTTTTTTTTTTTTTTTTTTTTTTTTTTTTTTTTTTTTTTTTTTTTTTTGTTGCTTCAAAGTGAAATAATAATGATCGGTTTTCTAGGGTAATTTTATTAAGAATTTGAACATATTTCACTGAAAAGATCGGTCGGTTTTTACAGGGATCGGTTTTCAGTGTTTTCACTGACTGTAAATTCATTTGCCTTGTGAAATTTCATAGCTGCAAGCTTAGGAGCTGTTGCGTTCATAATAGACATTGAACGCCAAAAACCTTGTCACTTCGTGTATGAATACATATAAAATGCAAACCACAATCCGGACATTACTATATGTAAACAAGTAAACAAACATTGCTGCCACGTCACTTTTGTTTATATTCGAGAAAAGCATGAAAACGCATTTACGAAATTAAACAAGAACGGTTAAATTGTTAAAACACAAAATAAAATCAAAGAAATTAACCAAATGAAATTTTGATAATATAGACACATTGCTGATATTTACCATAATATTGACATTGTGAGAGACAGAGTTAAAAGTATCAAATGGTGTTTTTGATGGCCCGTTGAAAGAACGGACAAGAACTGGTCTGTTAAATCAGATCTTATAAAAATTACTTCCTACCTTGGCAAAGCTGTTTTCCGCTATTATTTTCAGACAATGATTAATGGTACAACTTGTCAATTAATTTTGAGTCCCGCCCGATGTAAATTTCAATTGAAAATTAGATTCACGTAACGCGGCAGAACAATCACAAGGTGGATTTGGCACCCATCCAAAATATATCCAAGAAACGTGTGTATGCCACATCAAGTAAAAATTGTCCGTTTCACATGCTGTGTTTGTTGGTCGGAAAAAACTAATCAGCTACACGCTTTTTAAACAATATACCAGGGATACAATAGTAACTCCTTAAAACTATATTACAACTACAAAACTCCTTGCTAAACTTAAAACGATCATTTTTTACACTTTGAGAGACATTTGCACCGCATCAGGCATAGAGAATAAGTATACTCCTTACTGATTTGCTGCCTAAACATTTGATCGATACCGAGTATGAAGCTCGGCACATAATGTTCAAGTGAATTTAAACCTAACAATGTCGACATTCCAGAAAAATCTCTCGGTAAGTCTCTGTCTACGCTCACATACCCCGGCGCAGATTCGAAACCAACATGCGTGGCCATTGAAAATCATCCCTCTGCTACAATTCCCCCCGTTTCAGATTCACAAATTCCACTTCCGACATAGATCCAGCAACCTTTTACTCCAAACGTCTTAGCAAATTCTTTCATAATTGAAATAGTGCCACACAGGTGCACCCAATCTTCGACCGAAATATAGTCCACAAATGAGAATACATCTATTGTTGACATTCAAATTTTTATTTCTTTTATATTAAATATTTTCAAAAAAACATTATGTTAATGAAAAATCGAGAAAATACCATCAAAATACCTAATAACACTATAATTTTTCAAACTAAAACCCCCCGTTGTTACCCCACATCAAAAATAGTGCGGATTAATAATGTGTCGTTCTCTGTCTTAAATTCAGCTGTTGCGTCTACTGGAGTTCCCCCGATGTGCATGTGTTAAAGATGGAAATTTTTTAATCTTTAAATCAATGAATGATTTTTAAAATAATATTTAACGAAAATATAACAATTGTACGGTTTTAAAATGATGTTCATTGTCAGTATAAAGGCTAACGCGCGTTTGCTTGCTAAGATGTTGCCTTCATACTGACAATGAACTTCATTTCAAAACAGTTCAATTGTTAAATATATGTATTTAACCACATAAAAGTAATACATTACACATATATGTATAACGACAGAAAAATCAAACAGTTATGACAAAGGTGATCATTTTTTTTATTTTCTTTAGATTGTATCTTTTTATTAAGCCCAGAACTTAAACTAAAAAGAGTGTCAAGCCAAGTGCCAGGGTTGGTTCCCTGGGTTCACATGCTAAAATACAATGGGACAAAGTATAAAGTACTTAAAGTATAATATTTTACCCTATATCATACATTGAATTGACTAATTTTTTTGTCTTGTTAGTCTAAACAATAGTAATGAAATAAATAAGAGAAACATAAATTCAAATATTCCGTTCATAAATATTTTTGAAAAACTGAACAAAATATACCCATATAAGAAAAGTAGAAGCAATAAACCAGTGAAATAGCACATTAATTTAACAGACTGGGCTTTTTGTAGTGTGAGTGTGTGTGCATCTGTGTGTGTACCTGTGTATAGAAGTGTAAAAAATAAAACAGAAACATTGAAATTCATTCACTCCAATATGGAACGCCGTAATCACATTTATTCGTTAAAGTACATTAACGGTCGTTAAAGTACTTTAACGGAATAAAAGTGACTTTGGCGCACATTAACGAAAATGAATTAACGGAATTTCTACTAAACGATCGTTAAAGTACATTAACGGTCGTTAAAGTACTTTAACGAATAAAAGTGACTTTAATTAAACTACTAGTAACACTCATTTCACAGGTGTGAATAAATGTGATTACGGCGTTCCATACTCCAAACATTAAGATATATTATCCAAAAAAGCAAAATAGAAAGCAAAAAAGTGTAGTTGCACTTGATAATGTCAGATAATACAATAATAATATAATTCTTATGAGAATAAATTGGTGTAAATTGACCATCTATCTTGAAAGATCTCAAGTTTATTGTTTTTGACATACATATATATATATTCAATATTTATATATATATATATATATATATATATATATATAAACTTTCGTATATTGTTTAAGTTTTTTCTTGAAGGCAAGCAAGCAAGGAAGAGATCCTTTCATTTTTCTTTTGTAAATATGTATTTTAATCAGAGTTATTATAGTATTAAAAATATTATTTTCATCGTCAATACCCAAAATAACTATTTTTATTTAGAGTAATGACTTGACCAGTGCTTTGGAAAATCCGAGATAGAAAATTTTGCCAAAAGTTGTTAGTGACCTCACACTCCCAAACAAGTGTGATATAGTTTCAACATTGACCAAGAAAAAAGTTTTGAAGCAGCAATTTTCATTTTGAATACAAGATTATTTCTGGCAATAATCCTATGCACAATTTTATACTGAAATCAACATAATTTTGTGTCAGGAGTAAATTTAAATGTATTTCGATTTATATGGTGCCAGTTGAGAGTGATTGGTTGCAATTCATTATTCCATTTGTTTTGACTGGTTGGAATATTCTGTATTTTTTCAATAAAAGTAGTATAAATAAGCTTGTTTTTTTGTATTGCTCAGAAAAATGTTGACAAGCAATGGTGATTTGAAAATAATGACTTTTCAATTCCGTGCTTAAGTACCCTCCAAGAATCAAACAAACAATCTTTTAAACCATAAAACAAAACTCGTTGTAATTCATAAAAGAACCATTATCGTAAAACAAATCAGAGACTTGCTTAATTCTCAAACCATTCTGAATAAAAAATACTCTTGTTGCCAATTTTAACATTTAATTTGAACCACAGAGGCTCGCTTGCAATATCATTATTATTCATTTTAACTGAACCAATAAAATCAACCATAGATTCCATAATCTCATGCAAGAAGATATTTTTGGTTTTTGAAAGTTTTAAAAAATAGTTACCACCAAAAGATAATACATTTTCATCAATATTTAAAAGATATTGACTTAAAGCTGTCCATTTTGAATTTGAAAAGAGTAATCTGTAAATCCAAGACAGCTTGAGAATCTTTATAAATAAATCTTTGTAAACCATTTTGAAACCACCGACTTTATAATCGGATATAAAAGTATGTCTAGAAATCTTATCCGTCTTTTTATTCCAAATATTTTATAAATTCTGGAGATGGGTTAGGAAGCGAGATGAAAAACTGTGTAAGCTTAGATAGAAAAATACTTTTTACAACAGTTATTCTACCAAGAGTACTTATATTTCTTCTACACCATGCAAATACCAATTGCTTGATTTTATGAAGTTTTTCGGAGTTTTTCATTTCTGCCATTCTACCTAAATCTGTACTGAATTTAACTCCTAAAAACAAATTCCTCTGACCATAGTAATTTGAATTTTTTGCATAATTTAGCTGAACTTCCTTTTTAGATCCTATCCAGATGCAATTTGTTTTTTCAATGTTAGGCTTTGAAAATTTTGCAAATTGGTCAAGCAAATCTAAAACCTTTTTAAGAGACTTTTCATCACCATCTAGAATAATAGCAGTATCATCAGCATACTGTAAATTTTTTTACGCTTGATTGTTTATTCTTATATCTTTAATTTCTTTGTTAACATATTTGTTGTGTTTGGCAATATTATCTTTCAACAAACAATCGGTATACCAAGGGGCAGAAAATGTGCACCTTTGCTTGCTGATTTGTTTCTTTATTCATATGAATCAGAATTTTTACAGAACCTTGTCAAATCTGGAAAAAAGACTGTCGCTAAATCATTCAACTACACATACAGATATATAGATGACGTTCTTTCTCTAAATAATCACAAATTCGGAGAATATGTGAATGTCATCTATCATAGTGAGCTTGAAATAAAAGACACGACAGATTCTCCATGTTCTGCTTCATATTTGGACTTATACCTCAATTATGACACCCATGAAATGTTACATCTGAAGCTATACGACAAACGTGATGACTTCAATTTTTCTATTGTCAACTTTCTGTTTCTTTGCAGTAATATCCCTGCTTCTCCTGCGTATGGTGTATATGTTTCACAGTTAATACGGTACGGTAGAGCTTGCTCCCACTATGGGAACTTTCTGCAACGAAGCAAATTTCTTACAATTAAATTGTTGACACACGGATATTGCAAACCTAGGCTAATCAGGGCCCTTAAAAAGTTTTATGGCCGTCATCACAATATTGTTGATAAGTATGTAGTCACTGTATCCCAACTTATACTGGATATATTTGACTTACCATAGTTCTTTGTTCCTTTCATTCTCAAAATTGACTTGCCCGTGACGGGTGTAGCTAGCTAGACAGGAGGTGCTTACCCTTCCGGAGCACCCGGCCTCACTTCCTTGATGGAAGTTTACGTGTATAACATATTTTGCCAGTTTGCAAAGTTTTTACTTTGTTTTTGGGATTGTGATATGGATAAGGAGTGGTATGTTTGTTTTATTTATCCCTAACCATGTAGCCTAAAATTTCAGCACAAATTAAAAAAAAATACAAGGTGAAATAGGTTCACCTTGTCCACTACCCCGTCCAATTTTAAATGCATGAGATGTCACACCAAATTGATAGACACACAAAGTCTCATCATGAAGCAGGAAGTTAAAGTATTTGATAAAATTTGGACCAAAATTTAAAAAAACTTAGAGTATTATTAATAAATGTCCTTGAGATCGAATTAAATGCTTTTTCAAAATCGATTAATGTTTTCTCCAATATACCTTCCCGGTAGAAAACCTTTCTGGTTTTCATGTATTAAGTTTGCAATTGCCGATTTCAAACGATTCGCTAAACAGCTTGAGAGAATTCTATAGGTTAAATTTAAAAGAGAAATATGACGCCAGTTTTTTAGAAACTCTCTAGGATTGTTACCTTTAGGTATTATTGATATTATACCATGGCGTTGGGTAATTGACAAGATTCCAATGCATATATGAACAATATAAATAATTTTTCAAATCATTCCAAAAAAATTATAGAATTTGGTTGTAAAACCATCTGGGCCAGGATTTTTGTGATTTTTCATTGATTTCATTCGCCTATTGTGATATTGTTTTCCAAATAATCAATAGAGTTCTTATCAAGTTTTGGTATGTCCGAGTTTTCAAGTAGATCCAAGTTTACATTAATTAATTCTTCATCTTTACTTGAATATATTGTTGAGTAGAACTTAGTGATTTCCTTCAATACACTTTTTGATCAGTGCTGATTTAATTGTTAGAATTCACAAGCTTGGTAACATGCTTATTTATAAATTCCTTTTTTCTAAGGTTAAAAAATAACTAGTGGGCATTTCGCCTTCTTCTATCCACTTTGCTTTTAAGCGAACCGTTAAGCCTTGTAAATAATCTAATATAAAGCGAACCATTAAGCCTTGTAAATAATCTAATATAAATTTTTCTAGTTCAGATTTTTTTTTATCTAAGATTTCTTCTGTACAAGAGTTACGGGTTTTGTCTGACATTTCAGGTGTTTTTCAAGGTTAATTTTATCTTTTTTTCCGACATAAAAAAGTAATCCAACCTTGCTTTTTTGATTGGATTCTTCTTATGCCAAGTATATCTTTTCTTTATTGGATTGTTTATTCTCCATGGGTCACTTAAATTAAATTGATCTTTTAAGTTCACTATTTTCTCCTTAGCTTTTGGATTATTATGTACTGAATCGTTAGAATTGTCTAGATCATAATCCTGAACAACATTCCAATCTGCAAATAAAATTGTGAATTCTGAGTCAAAATCTAAAATGGTATTTGAAAAAACATAAAAGTGAGGAGAGTCCAAATTTGGACCAAAAAAGGCAATTAAAGTAAATGTGATATCATTATTTATCTTAATTTTAAGAGCAAGGTATTCCCCGTTTATATCTTTTTTCTCAGTCAAAACTTTATATTCAAGGTCTTAATAAATAGAATAGCAACCCCCCGCGCGTTTGATCTGTAATTACCAACCCCCGTGCGTTTGATCTGTAATTACTGAAGAAACAATCAAAACCCCATTTTGTTCTATGAATTTTTCTTCAGAGTCTATAAAATGTGTCTCTTGAAGACAATAGATGGGAAGGTTCTTATTTCTCAAGTAATTAATTACATCCGATCTCTTTTTGTCATCATTTAACCTCGACAAATAAGGCTGATCATTTTCAAATATTTACCCATTTAAATTCTGTACAATAATCAAATATTGGATAAAAAAGCAAAAATAATAATAATAATAGTAAGAGAAGTAATGTGACACCTTGTAAAATAAAAATGTAAAATTGTCAAAAGAGGTAACTTGCTGTAGTAGTGTTTGTTTCTATTAAAGCTGCATTAAGTTTTCCAAAGAAAAAAAATAAAACGGTTCTAATCTAATAAATGATGTTCCTAATGAACAATTTTACATTTGGTTCAACGATAAAGGCACGAATAAATACAGAAATTACAGTATTTACCCAGCGAGATGCAGCATTTGGGATCTAATATTAGAACATGGTTACATCATCAAAACCCGAGTCATTTAAACACAACTTTCAAAATGTTGAAATACGATAAATTAAACACAGAACTTCGTTGAATTTGTCATTTGTGACTTAGTAAGGATAAAATAACACCATTTCAAATACATCTGGATATTAATGAAGGACAATTAATGCAATCTGTCATGTTTCACTTTCGATTCTAGGCTTTTCCGTACATCCGTGCGCATGCTCCCAGCTCATAATTACCATCGTAGAACACTGAACAACCGGTCAGAGGATTCCGTTTATTTACAGCTAAAAGAATTGAAATTTTAGAAAATGAATGTCACGAATCGTGGTTAGAAGATATCTACTTTTAGAAAAATATATTTTTAGAAAATCAAAAAAAAAAATAGAAATTAGGTAAACTTAATGCAGCTTTAAAACATTTACACACACATTCACACTTGAACAAGCAAAAATAAAACACTAAATGCATTCCAGTTTCAGGAAAATCTATGTATGACTCCTGTGAATGATATGAAAAGTTGCAGGGACAAGAAAAAAAAACATTTTTCTTTCTTGACCCTGTTAAGACAAGGAAATGGTATATAAATTGGGAAAAAAAACATTATAAGTTGATAAAATAAAATTTAACTTATCATATCAAAATCTAATTGAGAATATAGTTTATTCAACAAACTTTGACCATGGCTGGGTATTGTCATTACGAATCTCTATGCACACCTCTTTGTTATTTTCCCTTAATCTAGTTTTTAAATTATTCTCTCGTCGCAGTTTGTAGGCCTTCCTTGACAACGAAGCGCGTTTAACTTTCAACTCGTTAGAGAGATGGGTACGCACTATCATGTGACTTTGTTTCATGAGATTCTTACTATGTTTTAACACAAGGTTGCGATCACTGAAACAAACAAACAAATTTCACAAGTATTGCATTTTGAGCTTTCACCTTGTACATGTTTTCGGGATTTCTAAGTATCCCATGGCAGTTAGAAATAAGAATATCATCAACTGTATCTTCCTTGATCTTAAGATTGCTTACAACGAACTTGCAAAATACATCTTCAGTGTTATCTGTTTTCGTCTCAGGAATGCCATTTAATAGTAGGTTATAACGTCTGCTTCTAAACTTCTGAATCTTGATTAATTTTTCAGCACAGATGTCCCACTTTTTAATCTAGCTATAGTTTCAAACAGTTTATCAGCCATATCTCTCATACACACGAACTTAAAACTGTCATTTAATTCATCGTAGGTGCGGGACTGCACTTTACTCTCAAGTTGTGCAATTTTATCAACCAATTTTTGTAATCTAGTGGATAAATCATAAATTTGGTTTCAAAATTTTTAAATCTAGTATTAATTTGGATTCTAGGGAGTCAAGCCACGACATGATCTTGTCACTGAAATTGACAATAAACTCTTTTCTCTCGGACAAAGAGCTTTAAACAGTATTGACACTAACTTCTACAGAGTTTGAATCACTCTTTAGTATTTCCGCGTCATTTGTAGTGACTATCTGACTACTACTTTCTGAATTCTTAGAGGTATCAGTGCACACTTCCCCTGAAATATTTGTATCACTATTCGTGGCCGTGGGGGCCACCATATTTGATGACAGGGGCAAGCACACTATACTTTTACGTGTAAAATATGAATGTACAGTCAGCTGAGGCGAACCTGAACGTTTTTTCTTTCGCTTTCTCGGCATTTCAATTTACACTTTTCTTTGGCATGTCGATCAACAGAAGTCATGGTTTAAGTACAGAATTAAGCACGACTAAAGTAAACGTGCGACTCCATCAAACCTGAAACCGGAAGCCGACAAAGATTATCTTATAATCTGTTAGAAGTTAGAGATTTTTGAGAACCCACTTTTGCTACAGACAGTAATCCAAAACTTTACGATCACTCATCTCGAAAACAGCAATTAAATTTTTTAGTTTAACGTGTGACCGACAATAAATAAAAAAATAGAAAAGTGCACATCAATACCAAATTAACTAACTGTATATACTAAGAATGCTGAAGTAACTATAACCTCGTTACAAGTCCGTCTGGTCTATGGCACGCGGCTATTGATCACAGTACCTCTCTCCGCTCTGGCAGATCATAGAATGAAGAAGTGTGTCAGTTCGCTTCGGCGGTCGGTTTTTTTTATTAGTCAGAATTCATAATCTTTCCTTAACTGGATGAACCGATGTAAGTAAAAAAATTTAAAACACTTCTCCACTCCATTTCGCAATAAAGAACATGCAACAACACGTTACTTACAAAAAAGCCTAAACAAGATCATATTAAAAAACGAAGTTAACACTGAGAAAAAAATTAACGGTAAAGAAATTAAAGGAAATTGTTAGTGGACAAATAATTGTCAGAAGATATGATCAAAGTATTTTAAAGCCTCCTACTATCTGTTTAATTTTAAAACCAGCGGTTTTTAAAAAGTAAAGTCAGGCTTTTTTTTTACTGTCCATTAAATTTTAAACCATATTGTTCTTGGTTGTATTGAGAAGTTTTTTTAATCACGTTTTTATGTTGTCTTATTTTTCTTTGTTCAAGAGAAAATATTATATTGGTTGATAATTTACTCATTAACTATTGAAATTTTAACATACAATTTGTTAAAATGATTGTTTGTTGGTAAGATTGTTCACGAAAAAATAAAAAAGAATATATAAGAAATACTAGTTAAATTTTGATGTGCCAGATGTGCACATTTCGTAAATTCATTCCTTATCAGTGACACAAAGTTTGATAGATAAAAAACATAAGCCAAACAGTTGAAAATAATAAATCTAGTTCCAAAAGTTATATAAATCCAAATCCAGCTAAGGAATGCGGGAACAAACCTTAGTTTTAAATAAATTTCAAATTATAAAAATAATAATAAGCTGTAAAATGAATATTGTTGCATAACATGTGCTTTGAGCTTGAAATTATCTCATTTTAGGTCTCTTACATCAGACTATATTTTGTTAGCATGAATACCTGGAGGGCTTTTCAAATCCCTACCCAATACATATAACATCAGTTATAAGAATAATTCGTGGGCAGCAGGTCGATTCTGGAGAATAATATTCCCTATGGAATACAACTCTCGGTAATATAGACTTTATTTAAAGCTGTCTTGATTTATGGGATTAAACAGATTTACTGCTTCAGCCAGTAAACATATACAACTGATTGCTGCTAGCTAGGACTATTTTTGTAAAGGGAATGTTGATTGAAAATCTCATCATGGCGTGTCCTTTTTTATATATATTTTTTCATTTGCTTTTGAAGATAATACTTTTCATCAACCTTTCTATTCCAAAAGCCTGTTTTTTTTACTTTCAGTAGTATAATTGTAAGAAAAAATAAATTCGGTACCATAAACCATATATTTCTTCTGTTAAATATTATTTTCAATTTTCACATATAGATTGAGACGTTTAGATAGCAGGACACAAATCCTGACCTAGACCAATCTCCATTTTAAATGCTAGCCTATCTTGCCGACACGACATTACAATTAATTCAGGGTTATATATTTATAAATGACAATATTGCACAAAAATCTAATATGTAAAAATCCAATTTGATGTCAAATTACTTCTGATGGTAATTCAATTATTCAATGTTTATATAATATCGATTTGATATCTGATATCTTGAATAAAGTAATAAAATATATGTTTGGTCAAGGAGCTTTTACTTAAAAAAGAAATTGACATGAATATAGAATAGAGAAAATATAATACAAAATGTTGAACAAATGCCAAAAAATTTGTAGATGTGACAAAATCTTTAACATTCGTTAACCCTTGGATGATTTACGTCTAGAAAATCTAAAAAAAAAACAACAAAAAGTTTAAATATCATAAATAAATATTACTTTTCAAAATTACGCCTCCAGTATATTAGAAATAGATCACGATCTTTTCAAAAAAGGTTTTTAGGGTTTTTGTAATTTTATAGAGAAATTGAAAGGAAAAAAGTAGATCTAGATAGTTCAATCACTTTCACGCCTAATCATGATTTGAGCGATTTCAGACTTACGGAATATTTTCGATAGTCATTTAAATAATTTACAGATTTTTCAAGTTTTAATATCAATTTTTATTATGTCATTTTAAGATTATTACATTTGTATTAAAAAGTTTTATCCTATTTCAAAAAACTGCTAAATTTTCATGCATGTTAAGGAAAATTTTTGTTTAGGAATTTTTGTGAAACAGTGGCCAGGTAAAAAAAAGCAATCTTTAAGAAATAAAGAATGAAAATTACTGCATTATCATATGTATCTCCATGCAATACCCTCCAAAAATGAATATGACAATACATTCGTGCACATCAAAGAAGACCACGATTTTAAAATGGGATATTTTAAGTATGGCACATTTAACTAAGTGCACTCAAAATCTGAATTCAATGCTTATAATATAACACCTGGATTTATTTATCATTAAGACTGAATATGATTCGTTTAATATAGATATTCCAACATACATGTATGTCATAGAATTAGTATATCCACTTTTATAAAAAGAGACATTTGAGCTAAGTTGTTCAAGAGTTTTAGGCTTCATCAGTATTCCTCATTGTTGGTTCTGTGTGGAAATTATAGAACGTAAATGTCAGTTTCCAGATTTCTACAGTCTGATTAAATTTGCTATCTGTCAAACTGAATTTAAAATTTATCTGTTAACACTTAAATGACATTCAGACAAATACAATATACTGTATGCTTACATTAAATCAATGGAAAAATTGCAGTTAAGTAGAATCTTAGTTTTTGTATGATTAATGCTTATAAATTTTTTACAAAAAAATAAGGGTTATTTACTTTATAAATTTTACTATTATACATTCTATCTTAGAGGAAGGGAAACAAATTCTAAAAGAAAAACAGTTTTAGCAACACGAAAGTATTTCTACTCTTGATGTAAATAAATTCTGATGTCGCACATAAAACCACAATATAAATTAAATACAGTCACTGTCCATCTGATGGTGATGGTGATCAATGTTGCATACTCCAAAATGCTTTCTATTTTTGTATCATTTGCTTTATGACATGGTTGATTTTGTTTATACCAAATGCCAAAAGTAACATTTTTGCAAAAATATTGAGTACTGTAATATTAGTGACTATATCGTCAAATACAGTCTTGTGTTAGCGGCCACTTGTCTATAACGGCCATATCTTATATCTCCCGATGAATTTTGTTCTTTATTTCACGTCTATATAGCGGACACTGTCTTATGCGGCCAGCGGCCACCATTTTTCCGACCCGAAGCTTCAACAGAACTGTCTATAGCGGCCATTTGCAATGTTTACGAAACTTCGTCAGTTTCCGGAAATGTCCGGAACCAGTCGGCATAAAACAAAAAATCCCATAATGCAATTCTGTTTATATGTATCTAAGCGGCCATATTGAGTAAAGCTTACATTCCGATAAGACATTGACATTTTTTAATTTTTTTTTTACATGCAATAATATTTGATGTTGTTTTTTTCATTTGGCCATAGTAAATGTAATGCATTGACTAACAGCGAGTAGAATTGTTAAATAAATCTGAAAAGGGCAAATTAAGTATTAGGAAACTAGCGGAAGTTATGGTGCTGGGCGAACCCAAATCAATTTAATCAAAGCTGTGTTATCAGACTATGAAGCAAATGTATCTTGAGAAATAAACCGTGTTTGCCGTTCTACCGCTAACGGACATTAATTTCGTTAGTTTGGAAATCGTACCAAGATGTGATTTCAAGTCATTTCGGCACCAGTGTTAAAAGTCATTTCGGCAATGATATATTTTCGGCACCGATTTAAATTGAATTCCACATCGACTACGATTGAATTCGGCACCAGAAAAAATTAATGGTTATTTTTATTAACGATATGTAAACAGTAAATTTGACAGTTACATATGACACAGATAATCACTTCTCTGATCACTAAACCGTGTAATTCATTATGTAACAACTTTCTTTGAAGTTTGAATTAGCAAGAGTGTGATGTGGGTCTGAAGTGACCCAATTATGTTGGTACAGGTGTAGGCGTTCTAAGGATAAAACTTTACTATGCAACACTCCTATACATAGCAAAAAAAAAAATAAATAAAAAAATCAATAAATAAATAAAGAGAGAGAGAGAGAATAGAACAATCAACCATTTCGACATTTTTATGTTACGAGGCCGGAGTGGTGTGAAGGATTTGTAAATTCCTGAAGATGTTGAATAACTTGATGTTAAAATAATGTATTTAATTTTATTTAATTTTTTGGTTAATCTCAAGTTACAGAAGAAACAATTTCATGGTTAGCACTATTCAGTTTAATTTGGGTACTAAAATAAAATGAGAAAGAACAATGTAGATAATAATTTTTGATGATCCTTGATAGAACTTGCCTATAAAGGCCACCTGTCTATAAAGGCCACTTTGGCCGCATCCCTTGAGTGACCTTTATGGACAGGTTTCACTGTAGTGGCAATTAAACTGTGTTTCCTCCAACGTCTTCGAATTGCCTTAAAGTAAACGAAACGCTGACATATTTGTTAACAAAATTTCCACTCGAACGCGTAGATAAAATTAATAAATTTTTGGTAAAAAAAATCAATATCTTTCAAAATCTGGTTGAATAAATTCGATGGTGTTCAGATTATGTCACGGTCAATTTAGAAATAAGTGAAATTTGTCTCATGAAACTGCAATCCGTAAGAGAAAATAGGTGTTACTAGAGAGCCTGAGACGTCGCGCTCTATGAAAAGGTCTCCTGCTGGTACTACGGACACTAGACTAGCAGTTAATGATGGTGCCCCTAGGGTTATCTTTCAGGATGTCATGAAAACTTCCTATATTGCCAGTTCAGACCATCGTTACTTCTATAAAGATTCATAACAAAATTTTAAACAACTCAAAAACACAAATGTCAAGCTTACTAATATTTTTGACTATGATAATAATTTATCATACTGCACTGTTACTTCTTACAATTCGAAAAATTGCAAAACCTGTAAAATTTTGATTACAGATACACATTTTACAAGCAATTTTACTTCTAAGGAGTACACTTTACGTAGCCACGATGATCTAAACTGTAAATCTTGTAATGTTGTATATGGAATAGAGTGTAATTTATGTGGACTCATATATGTGGGCGAAACCAAAGCAGACTAAATGCACGAATGAATAGTTACCGGTTTGAAATAAATAATTATGGTAACCAACTTATTTATAACAACACTTCAATCAACCGGACCATTCCGTGCTGTCTATGAAGGTTAGAATTTTGGAAAACATATACCACCACATTAATAGTCCTATTTTAAGTACACCATTCCGATTAAAACGGGAGAACTATTGGATTAGAGAACTAGGCACTGCATCACCATATGGATGCAATGATAAAAGTGATAGAGTGGGAAACCTTTCTAGCCAGGGTTGTAAGAATGTTAATGTTTTAATAACATTAAAACAACATTTAATAACATTATTTTTGTTTGTAAGAATTCTATGTTGAATGTCTTATGAAGGAGCTTGGTTTAGAAAATATATCGGAGAATCCTACTTATACCAAAACTAATATTACCAAAGATGAAGTTCTTTCCAATCATAGAGGAGTACTTGAGTCTTTTGGTATCAATTTAAAACAGGAAGAACTTGACCTGCCTTACTTGTACTGGATTCCAAAACTTCACAAAAATCCATACAAGGAAAGATATATAGCAGGTTCCTCTAAATGTACTACTTAATAATTATCAGTAATTCTAACACAAATTTTGACAGTCGTCAAAGATGGCCTTCAGACTTATTCACATAAAGTCTATTCTACATCTGGCATCAACCAAATGTGGATTCTCAAAAATTCCAAAGAACTACTTGACCATTTTGTCTCTAATACTCTATCTTCGGTAAAAAGTATAAAAAACTTTTGATTTTTCTACCCTTTACACCACTATCCCTCATGCTAAAGTTAAATAACGTCTAAAACAAACCATTCACTTTTCATTTATTTACAAAAACGGTAAACCAAGATATAAATATCTTGCTCAACAGGGATTCTGGTTATTTTGAAAAACACCATGCAGACTGCAAATAAAAATATACTGAAGATACCATCAACAAATTGTTAGAGTTTTTGATAGACAACAAATTTGTTGTGTTTGGCAATGTTATCTTTCAACAAACAATCGGTATACCAATGGGCACAAACTCTGCACCTTTGCTTGCTGATTTGTTTCTTTATTCATATAAATCCGAATTTTTACAGAACCTTGTCAAATCTGGAAAAAAGACTGTCGCTAAATTATTCAACTACACATACAGATATATAGATGACGTTCTTTCTCTTAATAATAACAACTTTGGAGAATATGTGAATGTCATCTATCCAGGTGAGCTTGAAGTAAAAGACACGACAGATTCTCCATGTTCTGCTTCATATTTGGACTTATACCTCAATTATGACACCCATGAAAGGTTACATCAAACGTGATGACTTCAATTTTTCTATTGTCAACTTTCCGTTTCTTTGCAGTATATAGTATGGTGTATATTTTTCACAGTTAATACGGTACGGTAAAGCTTGTTTCCACTATGGGAACTTTCTGCAACGAAGCAAATTACTTACAATTAAAATGTTGACACAAGGATATTGCAAGCCTAGGCTTATCAGGGCCCTTAAAAAGTTTTATGGCCGTCATCACAATATTGTTGATAAGTATGTAGTCACTGTATCCCAACTTATACTGGATATATTTGAATTACCATAGTTCTTTGTTCCTTTCATTTTCAAAATTGACTTGCACGTGACGGGTGTAGCTAGCTAGACAGGAGGTGCTTACCCTTCCGGAGCACCCGGCCTCACTTCCTTGATGGAAGTTCACGTGTATAACATATTTTGTCAGTTTGCAAAGTTTTTACTTTGTTTTTAAGATTGTGATATGGAGAAGGACTGGTATGTTTGTTTTATTTATACTTCTGTAATTTTACACTCGAACAACAATGTACATGAATAAGGTTTAAATCAAGTCCGCTTAGACATTATAATCTGTTAACGAGTTGTTAAAAGCACACGACTAACGTGGTTTAAAGGTACAAAAAGGTGTTGAAATAGTAAAAAAAGTTCTGCATCTAATCAGCGTGATAATAAGCATTTAAAAGTATAAGAAACACGAAGAAAAAAATGAAAAGTTTTAGGTGCATCTATTCTAATCAACACTTCAAAAATCTCATTTAAATCGAAAAGTAAAAAAGAACTTGATTCCTCAGGAAGGAACTGACATTGAGTTTCAGAGAATTGATGTCTTAATTGGAATATTAATTGGAAGAAAATTTAACAATGGAAATTGATAAAGTTAAGAGTAGGTGGTATTATTTGTAGACTTTATTATAGAAGAATTACCTGTATAACTCAAAAACAAGCTTGGGTCTATTGTTCCACAGAAATAAAAATCAAAAATACTTGGTCAACTTTAAACAGCTATATCATATTTGAATCAAGATCTGCACAACCAACAACCAGGGTACATTGAGGAAAGGAAAATAGAACAATGTACCAAAACAACGCTTATTATCAAGTAAATTATATAAAAAAAGGGGCAAACAGCTGTTTAAAAAAGAATTAACTACAAAGTGGACTATTGCTTGATTTATACATTTCTACTTTTTGACAAAATTAATGAAGGTTTAGAAGAGTATTTAAGAACTATAAGAGTAAATTTTTCTTAATAATATTGACAGTATTTGACTTTGTATAATATTCAACAGAAACAAACCTACCCATGCTCAGTTCACATCATTGAAAATTTCGTAAAATAACTTAAGTTAATTGTTAATATATATAACACAAATACCAGTTAAATTTTGATGTGCCAGATGTGCACATTCATTCTAATCAACTAAAACTATTTTATTCATAAAGATATTGTGTAGGACTTTTTCAGTGTATTCTTTAGAATTTGGTCAATTTCAATTTGTTGTAAACGTTAATTTTTTTAAAACAAATTACAGGATCTGAAAGAGGACAAAGTAGACACTGAATGGTAATTATCCTTTCGAGACAAAAGGTGAATAATATTACATCGGGTTAACGGATGGTATATAAATGCATGACTGTGGATAGATCGATTTATAATTAAGTGCGCATCGTTTACAAAAATCACTAAAAAACCACTTACTAAAAACAAATACAAAGATATCCAGATACGTCTCGCTATCCATATGTATTTAATTAAAATCCACAGACGGAGTTCCTCCTTGAAATTGAAGAGTGAATGACAGCACTACTTTTGAGAAAAAACGTAATAGCTTGTTACCGATATTTTTCATTCTTTAAGATTCTAGTTTACCTATTGCTTTTTAAGAAGCCAAGAAAACAATGGGTTAATTTGTGTTTACTTTTGAAATATCAGTTAAACCACATTCCTTTGAATGTTCAAAAAGTATATCATAATGTGCAGAGGAGTTTACATTTTAATTGTAGAGAACTTGATAAGAAGGATTTACAATTTACAAATAATGTTGTGAAAAAAAAGTCAAAATGCAGAAACGTTTAATTTTCCACGTTGGCCATCGCAAACGAAGAGATCCATATAAGTTTTATTCATTTAAAACTTTGCCTTGTTTGGAACCATTCTTGAACGAAGATACAATATAGGATTGACCATTTTTTTTAAAGAATTTTTAAAATATAATTAGGCAGTGGTTAATAATCTTCCTTCACCTAACCGGTCAGGTTTGAGTGCCAACGTAGAGCAATACTAAGCGTTCTGGGGTAAAACAACTCGGGACAGGTCCAAGGCAAGAGAGAAAAATATACATCCCGAGAACTAAGCAACAACCACTTTTAAGATCATCAAAAACTATAATTTGGATCATAAGTCATTGACTTCTACAACAAAGAACAAAAGGCAGGAATAAACCATTCAGTTTTTAAAGTTGACTTCCAGTCAACCTTTTCATAAAGCTATCATAAGTTCGTCCACCTTACGACAATAGTCAATCTAATCAAGAACAGCAATACGAATGAAAAAACAAGTTATAATTAGTATATCCATAGCATTTATTTATAGCCCAATCACGATGCAGACGACAATTTAGTGTCTCGCCTTTTATTACCGTGCTTAAAAGAAAACGTGTTGCGAAAATGATGGATGGAAAATTGCTGAACGTTCTTCTCAAAATTTCTTTGTAAATAATAGAACATTATACGGTATGCGATATTCAATTCCCTGAACACCACTTATATCATTTTAATGCATGTAGAAGTAAATCATTACTAACGATTGTCATCAAAATATGATTTTTCATTTACACAGAATGCTCCTAGAATTCTGATTTGTGCAATGCAAAATTATGTTTATTTTAGATAAGTTTTATATATTTTTTCTTTAGTGAATTAGTTTAACACAAAAAGATAGCCCTTATTTGAGATGAAAACTAGGTATTTCTGGAATGCTCAATTAAAATGCTCCGACAGTAACTCAATAAAGTACATTGAATTAAGTGTAGACACACTGTCAACATGCAATTAACTCATATTATCATCTGTAAAGTGACAAGTGACCAACTTATCATCATTGCTAGGATGTAAGAAGTAAGATCAATTTAATCAAGATTCTCCATCTTGTTTATTTTTTTCTATCATCATTTTCAGAATACGATGTTCCTGAATATTGTAATTGTTAGTTTTCAAATTTTCACTGTAATCATATTTATGAGTAGGGAAGTTCCTTTTCTCTCACAATTATTAATAACGTATTATGTAATCAATGACGTCACGATTCTGAGATTTTATGGTCATCAATACTTCGTGAATATTGTAAGTTCGAAGTCTACAATGGAATCAAATTTATGGGTAGGAAAGTTCCTTCCTCGCATATTTTTTGATAGAGTATCATGTAGTTCGTAAGGTACACTTCAAAGTTTTATGATCGTTGATTCTTTCTAAATATTGTAATTCTAAGTTCACAAGTCTTAAATGTAATCACATTTATCGGTAGGAAAGTATCTTTATTTAATTTTTGGAACAACAATTTTTGTGTATGTTTCGAGCATGTTGAAACAAAGTTCTTTTAAATTCCCTGCCGTATAAAAAATAACTGCAAAAAAATATCGAACCTTGTACTTTTCAATAATAATAATGATATTTATAATAATAATAATAATAAACCATAATAATAATAATGGTACTTGATTCAGTTACTGGTTAATTTAAACTGATTGTTACATGTGTTTTAAATTTCTTTTCGTATGAACAATAGGTATAAAAAAGATGTAGGGATAGTTGTTTGTATGTTTTTAAAAAACACTAGAAAATTCCCATGGAATACTAAGGAAGACACGTTTTCCTCCTGTCCATTCAAATTAAGATTTTCGATATGAACAATTCCGAAAACTTAAATGTATAAATCTCAAAGAAACGGCTGCATTACAAAATTGAAATTGATAAAATTTGAATTTACATATCAATCCGTAAACCATATATATTCATATTTATAATTGAAGATGTTAGAAATGTAGACATTTGTACAATAAATGTCTCGTATATCTTAACTATATTAGAAATGTTCAGTTTCAGTCGGAAGGCAGTTATCGTTATTTTTATGTGGCTCCAAAGCCTCGCTGTAAACAATATTTAGTAATTAACAGTAAAACTTTGATTATAAATTCAGGTGATAAATGCCAAAAACAATTTAATCCAAAACATCATTCTAACGTACGAAAGAGTAAATGATGCGATAAAATGGTCTTGGCAGAACAATTACTTAGCGTGTATCAAACTTTATAATTTGAAGTTCAATTTGAGATGTTCATCTAGTCAGTAGGGAAATAAAAATGAAAAGTACTGTAATTCATAATTCACATCCGATACAGGAATCCAAACCCTCTCTGTAAATAATAGTTTTGTGTAATATTAAATCTGTTATTATTCAATTGTAATAGAGGGCAAAAATAATTTAATTCAAAGTGTCTTTGGATATGTTCATTTATAAATGTGATAATTCAGGCGTGATAAAGGTGAAAAATAATTTAATCCGAAAGTTTTTTTTTTTTTTTTGTAAACAATATTAATTGTTTATGTAAACACTGTCAATGTTTAGATTCATTGTCTGTATGTTTTTAAAAAACATGATTTTACGCAAATGTTTTTTTCTAATTAACCAGAGATTTGTAGTTGAAGAATGTGAATGGTGTTGCCTCCTTGGGACTCATGATTGAAGTCCTGTCTCCAATTTTCGTCCAATTCGCCATCTCTTTCCTTAAAATTGTTGATATTTGTTTTGTTCTATCATAATCGTTCATAAAAAGTGGAACAAAGAAGTCATCAATTCAAATCAGAATAGATTAAGATGTCTTGACAGCAATATACTGGATATATACACAATTTAGTTGTCTCCTGTCAGCAAATTGGATAATTAATTCAATCTATCATTTTTTGATAATAGGAATTTACTTCTTTTAGAGATATCTTATGTTTACTACGTATTATTTCCGTTTTGTTACTGGAAAAATATAAGGAATTACACATAATGTCAAAAACATCATACGAACATTGATGCTGACTTATTGTTTTAACCGTCTATAAAAGTAAAGTGGAAATTAAATTACAAACGAATATTGAAACGTGTCAAAAAATAGAAAAATAATCCACTCCATCAAATTGAAGATTCCTCTGGTGTTGACTACGGATTTAAATTGAAGTCGCACATCAAAACAACATTAGACGTTAGTCTGATGTAATCAATGCAACTTACAACAGATTTAATCATCCGTGTCAACAAATTGGCAGTTTTTATGCATTCGTTAGGATGTAATGACATTTATTATTAAGACAAAAATATTGAAAAATCTATTTCTACAAAATATATAGATCAATCATTCAGGTTCACACAGTTTGAAAAAAATAAATGAAAACATCATTTGACAAATTACTTAAGATTTTTAGTTCGTGTTTAAACTTTAATTAAATACACAAATGTAGCTTAAAAACTAAAGTTTACATGAAATTTATATCTAGTCTGTCATTGAAATGTTAAAGGTGCTTACGCTTCTGGAGCTCCTGCCCTCACTTCCATGGTTGAGGTTTACGTGTTTAAAATAGAATTAATTAGTCAGTTTTGGAGATTGTAATTTGTTGCTAGATCTGTATGTTTTTGTTTTGTTTTTTAATTTAATTTTTTTTTACATTAGTGCCAAGACACCCATCGTCTTGCAAAAGGAATAGTAAAAAAAAAAAAAAACATGTATAAAAATCTCAAGAAGTAATGTTCTTGCAGTGGTTGTATAAGAGCTAAATGAAAAGTACCACCAACAAATATGGCTTCATGCGTTTAAAAAAAATTTGAATTAAGCTGTATTGCTCTGAATTAAATAATATCTAAGCACTAAAAGTGATTTTCATTCGAGTCACTGATAAATAACCTGAATGGACGCTATGCACACTGTTGTGTTTTTCGCTTCGCGAATATGTAAATAATTTGAAAGACAACTTAATCAAATGAGAAAATAACTTTATGAAATATTTTGCTTTTAATAACTTTTAAGACAAAATGACGCGCAGTAAAAGTTTGTACTGTATACCCGTCACAGGCAAACACTTCGGCACGTGAGTGGGCGTGGCTAATTTATGATCGAGTCATTAACCTGAATTCAACTCATGAAATCCCTACAAAATTGTCAAATTTAAACATTTAATATTCTATGAAATAATAATCAAAAAATATAAAGAATTTAAACACAAAAAAAAAAAAAAACAAAATCAGAATTATCAATATGAATTTTCGTGGTTCCTCCATTTTTATCGGGGGATTGTTGTCTTTCAGAAAACTCTTGGTTTATCGACGTCAGGATAATATAACGGAATGTGGTTTGCATGTATGTGGCATTCTCACTCGGTGAGCTAGCGCTTTAACAAAAGTCACCAAGATGGCGCACTAGCAAAAAAAAAAAAAAAAAAAAAAAAAAAAAAAAAAAACCGCCAATAAAACACAAAAAGCATATTTCATGCATACCCAAACTTGTAATTAGATTATCATTAGAGATTCATAAACTCGTTCTCGGCGCGAATAGCTGAAAAATTGCCCATGCGACGTTACCTTTACATCCAACCTAAAAGCAAGGGTAAAGTATAATTTTTTTTATTAAACCGGACATTACGTCGGCCATAGTGGAAGACAAATCCTAACTGATTCTAGTTTTAATTTGTTTACAGATTTTTTTGGTTCTGGTTTCGATCTTTAAAAAACTATCCTCGAATATCACCGCAAAACTTCTAAATCAGCAAAAAATCTAAGACAGAACATAAAATATAGATAACTTCAAAAGATTTTTAAAAAACAATTACTTAAAAAATTGTATTTGCATTGAGAAATATGGAAAACAATTTTCTTAAAGAAGGTTATGTGTCATTTTGCAAAGAATGACACTACTAAAGCATTACCGGGTTTCTAAAAGACAATATAAAAATACATACATACTTTATATGGTTTCTTTTATTTTCGCGATGCAGTAAATGAACATATGAATATGAATATAATATAAAAAAAAATTACGGATACTGATTCTATCAATGACCAATACAACTCCTACTTCCAATGCATAAACGTCTGTAATCTATCCATTAAAACAATACCACATAGATCTATATGTGAAGAGAAGGGAGACAATCCTTTTTCGCAGTAAAATTGAAAATAAATGACACGTGTATATAGTTCAGTTTAAGTAAATGTTAATGTCATATCTGCTATGTTTAAATAACTATAATTGCGTTACTTCTCTTCATATTATTTGTTCGGCCCACGATGTTATGTAAAAATCTTGTATCATTTTTTAAATAAAAAAGCGACTTCCGAAAGTACTAAACATAACTATATCAATTATTATTATAATTTACGTATACAAAAATATTGATATGATGATAATTTGGTGTATAACTTATATTTTTTTCCATGAAATAACAAAACACATTGAAGCTGCTATAGCCCGTCTAAAATGCAGTAAGTAAAATGCCGTCACAACAAAGAGTGTCAATGCCTACAACAGTAATACACTTTAAAACTCTAACAACACACAATGAAATTAAATAAATGTTAATGTAAATTATTTAAAATTTATTCGAAAGGCAATGTAGACATCTGAATGTATCCCCTAGCCGAATAACGATTGTGTTACAGCAAAGGGACAGATGTGTCAAATGCGGTTAAAAATCGCATCTTGTCCATTTTGAAAAATTATGCTGGTGCATTTTCGAACTTCAGCAGAAGTTAACTTTTTGCAAACACAACATTTCTTTTCACTAGCTTCCGAGTCAGATGCTGATAATCTTGATGGTTCACTGTCTACTGGAAAGAACCTTCCTTTTTACCCAAACATGATGTTCTTGGAACAAAACCACTTTTCTTCTTCTTTAATATTTTCTTTTAAGAAAACTTTGATTTTTTTGTTTTAAATTTATCCTTGTTTTCTCTTTCCTTGGTTTGGTTTTCCAATTGTAGATTTATTTTTAATTGGGTAAGCTTTTAGTTAATTTTTCAGGGTTAAAATGATTGAATTTTTAATAACACTTGCCACAACAGTATTTGTGCATGTTTTTGCTATTTTCACATCTAGATCAGGTGTTACTGTCTTATCAGCGTGAAAAGCATCACCTGTAGTACATTTGGGGCCCTTATAATATATCTGTGAAGGTGCGATATAAACTGGGGTTATAACTGATCTGTCACACGGATAAACATCTGCTTTCCTAAAAGAGCTGGCAAGATTTTCTTGAGTCATTGACTTTATGTATGCCTTCCTAGATAGCTGCCCAACCTCGTACTTAGTTATCTTTATCCCAGGATTCTTTCTCAAAAATTGCTGACACTCATGATTGTACACAGACTTAAGGGGACCAAAACACCCAAAATCTAACGAATGTGTAAGGTTTCACGTGTGCGGTGGTAAAACGAACAGATTTATATTGTTCCTATTAGTCCATTCCAGAATTTTAGTTGAGTATTGGACTTGTAACAGAGATATAAAACCAATAATGGTTCATTTATTGAAAGAGTTGCATATTTAACAAAATGTCCAGTCGTCTTATTTTGAAAAGTGGACGAATATGACCAACCAAATTTGCTGCATTTGCCTCGAGATCCATCTAGCGTCCCATCAAAAATCGAATCATTCCAATGTTTGCCAAGAAAAGTGTAATAAGGTGGGACATAATTTTCTACAGCAAGATTTCAAAATGATCGAAATTTCACCATGGTTCGGACGTACACATACCATTCATTGGACTCTTAATATTTATATATTGTAAATGCTGCTAATGAATACGTATTTTATACGTCTACATGCCGCACAGGAGATAGTATTCAGTAAAGAAAACAATTGATCCGCCCTACGTCTGTCATTCCCGATAAACCTTTAAACTTTTAATGCTAGAACTGCAAGCCACGCATCGCCCGGGAAGCTTGATTAGGTGTCATTTTTAACCATGTTTTATACTTTGCGCAAGCTGTCACATGCTGTGAAAGAGGGCGTGTGCGAACTGGATTGTATTTTTGAAGAGCTGATTTTGACCAGAAACCGACACAACACATGAAAATTCCACAATGGTAGACCCGGACTTTTTTTTACAACGAAGTGGGCTTTTTTGTTTGTTAAAAAATTAAGGGATTGAAAATTTGCGTAAGTATGAACTATTATGCGTGAAGTTTATGAACCCGATTAGAGGTGCATGTATCTATTCTAATCATTCAATTATTATATGAAGTGGTGCGTGGTTAATAGGGCGCGAATCTTGAGATTGAAATGCCACTGTTGTCATGAATCAATAACGTTTATAAAAAGTAACAATATTTCAGATCTACACCTGACTCATTAAGCCCGGGTTTAACAATAGCTTTCGCCAGCGAAGTTGAGTGATGGTGTTTAACGGCCCAGTCGAGAATATTTCACTTGATATGAGACGTCGGAAGCTATAGGCGAAGGTGCAGAAACTTTGCTTGTGCAAAAAAAAAATAAAAAAATTACACAGCATTAGGTTAAGCTTGTAAGACATGAAAAAAGATAAACCTTATAACAATGTATTCTTTTTAAGTTACAGTTTGAAGCAGTTTCTGCAATTTGAAAATATACATGTTATTGCCACGGTGGCCTAATGGAAAAGAAAGATGTAAGTCTACACACCCAGGGTCTTTTATCGCTGTGAGTTTTAGTCCCGCTCAGATCACATGTGGAGAAGTAAATTTTTCTTGCTGTTGGCCTTTACTGGTTCATAGATTAATCCATAGAGTAGTTCTACAATAAAGTAGTTCCCGTTGCGAATAGCTGAAAAAAATGTTGCGACGTTAAGTAACATTCATCTCTCACTCGGTGTGTGTGCATCATATGTTTAATTTATACATTTTCCATTTATTGTAAACGTTATATTCTATATCTGTGCCCAACATAAGTAAATCTTCGTATAACCTTCTTTTTTTCCTCAGTTAGGGAGCACTCTATTGCCGCTAGGGCCAAATCGGGGGACAAACAGCCTCACTATTGTTACCAGAACTTAGAATTGAATCCGCGGTTTTGATCGTGCCATCGTCTGATATATGGATACCCAGATCAACAAGGGTGGCGCCTTGCTGTATCAGATCATCTATGTTAGGTTCTGTATCCTGAGTCACTGTGGTTTGTATTTCCTCCGTGTTTCCATTTTCTCCATTTACTTCCGCCAAGTTTTCACCATTTTTATCATTTTCTTCTTCCATTGCTAAATAAAAATCGAAAAAAAGTTAACACCACAAAATTATCAAAATTGCAACAACATTGAAGGAATTGGATGTATCAAGGATGGCGGCATTCTAAGATTGTTTAATAAATTGAACACTATGTGATGTACGTATTTGAACTGTATAGAGTTGAGGGCAAATATGCTTCTGGAGGTATCTGATCTGTATTCCATGGATTTATCCCTGTGTTCTGAAACCATTTTAAACTGTTCAGGACTAATCGATACCCATGCCTTATTTAACAGTCTGAAGAAGTTTGCTTGAGATACTGATAACCCGGTTTCTGAGCGGAAGATAATGGTAATCGCCCGCCATTCTTTTTTTCAGTGGACCAAAAACTTCTGAAAAAGAAAAGTTATTACAATATTTAAAAACCACTTGTACACATTAGATTTTCAAAAGGTTATTGTCACATATTTGAAAGTATTTAAAATCAAAAATAATCATCCTAATTCATGCCCGAATCACAATCAAGAAGCAAAGTATAAACCTTGGAACTGACAAGTTAGGTTAGCACGTAAACTTCCAACAGGGAAGTTAATAAAAATATTTGGTTCTAGACAAAAGTAAGGGAGCCTTATAACCAAAAGAATCGGTGTTTATAGCCTTTGCATTGTTTCTTATTTTGCTACTTTTTGATTGCTTGATCTCATTTACTTTGATAATATTTTTTTATACAGTCATTGGTATATTACTCGTTTAGATTCTATATTTCTAACAAATATTTAAAATTTTAGAAATTATGATATGTGTATACTTCACATATTTATGCCTTAAATAATTTACCTGTCTAAAGGTTGAAGCTTATGCGAACAATGTGCTGGCATTTCCACATTTCCATCACGGACAATTTCCTTTAGCTCCATATGGTGATGTGAGTTATGGCCATCAAAAACTAGTACATGTATCTGTGGACGTTCTTCGCCAATGTTTTTAAGGAACACTTCTTCAAACCATAACAGAGACAGACACAATATATAATGAAATAAAATGTAGTAATGAAACGGAAATTGTTTTCATTTCTTAACGACTCAGTCAAAAATATTTCAATGATATCGAGACGTCACCAGGTAAAAATAATGTAGTAGAAATTGTGATCTTTGCAGTGCGCTTAGGGCAATGTGCAGGGAGGATTCTTTTACCTTGAGACGGAGCATCGGTGTAAAGTTTCTTCCGATGGCCGAACCCCGTAACGTTCATTATTAATGCTAAATAATCGTCAGTTTTCAATTCTGGATATACGATTGTTGACTAAGCGCCTTTCAAGTTCTTTTACAAAGTCCTCTGTCGCAAAATAGTTAAAGAAAAGAAAGCGTTTTTCGATTCCACTAGAACATTAAGTGAAAATATTTCGTCAGATTGCTAAAAGAAGATCAGTGATTTTGCCGGGTACTCGATATAAGTGAGATAATCTTTACTTAGGCTTGAAACCAATTTACTTCATTTCACTTAATTCTAAAGAAAATGGTATGTCGATTTTTAACTCTGAATCAGTATTTTACTGGAACAATGGTCGATTTTAAAACATTATTTCTTACCTGTTTTGTCCATTCTGAGTCTGAGACACCAATATATGAGCCTACTGGTGCTGTCTCTGTGTCCCATGACTTCAGAGCCAGTTTTGTTTTGCCCTTAACTATGAAATTGGCAGGCAGCATTTTCCCACTGGCATTTCCACAGGCAAGAATCGTCACAACGTCTTTATTAACACATTTAGCAATGGACTGTACGTGTAAATGTCTGCGGAACTTCCTGAATGCATTATTAGATACCTTTAGCCAATTTAGGTTACCACAAAGTGTGGTGTCAGAGGAACCGAGGCGCACGATGGGTCCACCAAGCCCACAGACTATTCATTAATTGTCAAATACATTTATTGAATTACAATCTCATATCATTTGCCATTTTTTGAATTGTGCTCTATTGAATTTCTATATGCCTATAATGATAGATTAAAATATGCAGTAAGGTAATTACCTAGCCAAAACCTTAGTCAATCATGGGACAATGATGCTAAAGTCTCGTCCATATTCCAGATGAACATTGGCTTGTCTAATAAATTATTTTCTGTTAGTACATCTTTGAAAACTCCAAAGTACATTTTGGAACATTCAGGTACCATAATTTGTGGCGAATTTTCTTCGTTCCCTCGGGCATTCTTAAAGAGGTACCATTGTTTCTCTTTTCGAAGAGGGTCCACCACTTTTCAGATGGAACTTTTTTTTTTGAAGGATATCACTCTTTTTTTCGAGAAACCGATGCCTAGATCAGCCTTTTGTTTTGCAGTTTCTTTCAGTAGTTTCTCATCATTTGGGGATAGCAACAGAGCCTTTCCATTTATGGCCTCCTTCCTCACTCTGCCCGATAGCCTATCTCCCAAAGATGACTTTGGCACCCCATTTTTGGCTGCAGAAAGACGCACACTCAAGCCCTCATTTTTCACGACTGACAAAGCTTCAGCCATAGCAATTTTTGACCACTCATTCCTCTTTTTGGTGGCATTTCTACGAAAGAGAACAAAAGACCTTAAAATTTATTTATTAATTTTAATTGTGATACTTAATTTTATATTAATATTCAGATTATAAGCATCATAGTAATGTAGTCTTTAAAATAATGTAAAGTTTAGTGAATTATCTTTACACATCTGGCGTATCATGTCTACTTTATTATTCTCAGATTTAAATCCTACATTGCACGTTTGCATTGGACCTCTATTTTTCTGAAATTTTTCAGCTGCAGCTTTAGGTCCCAGATACAATTTCCATAAACCATATTATTTCTTAATATTTCAGCAATAATAACGGCATCTTTTCTCAAAAGGGAAGCTTTTGTTTGCCTTTTTTTTCTTTGTCAAAAAAAATAGCAACAGCATTACAATCATAATTATTTCAGATTCATGTTTGAGATAAAATTATTCATTAATTTCCAATTCCCTCGGACCCCAGTGGTGCATCTCTACCGCATAATGGCCTCTGGTTACTATATTCTCCATTTTGTTTCTGAAAAATGAAATTTATTATCCTATTTAGGTTTTACGCCTCAGCTAATTATATGATATAGATCTTCGAATTCTTTAACTAATATTAAAAGAAAAGTCAATGTTTAACCATTGTTAATTCAGTATAAATAATATTGGTCTGGTCTTCGTTCTCCTTAAAACCCCTTGTTTACTCAATTTTTTACTGAAATTCAAAGTTTGTAAGGAAAATTATCTCATATTAAGGATTTGATCCATTTGATTAAGTTATTAAGCTTCTTTATTATCTTTGTAAATTATACATCAACCATGTCTGATTTTCATATGCATGGTGAAAGTGCGTCCGATGCATGGTAAAATGACAGGTACTGTATAATCGTAAAAGTAAAAAAATAATTTTTCGTTTTTGTTTTAGTATTTTTAATTTTTTTTTTGATAAATAAAACTTCTAAAAGAATAGCCTTTTCAAAAACAAAGTTATCTCCCTTAATTTTTTTGTATATTCCCGCTTCAAGTAGTTCCGGGTAGTAAAAGTAAAAATGGCGGACGACGAAGAACAAACAAGCGAAGGTAGCTATTTGAATGACAATGATATAGATAATTTAAATTGTCTTCAGTTGAAAAACTATCTCAGACAACACAACCAGTATGTAACGGGAAGGAAATCGGAGTTAATTGCGCGAGCTAAAGGGGTTTCCAAGATGAAGATCCAGAATAAAGATGAGCGTGAATGGGCCGCACAAATAGAAATGCATCACAGAAAAACTGAAAAACTCATCACGCCGTGTAGGGAGGTACTGCCGGATCCAAAGTCACTTAAATCTTGGTCAAATGATATATCGTTTATTCCAAACTTTACAGAAATTGATATTTATAACTATTTGGTTTTGAAGATGAACTGTAAACGACAACTACGATCTGTTGTGTATTTAGAAGACAAACATGTCCATTCTGTGTGTTATCATCCGATCAGCGAACATTCACAGTACTGTTTTATTAAATGTAATGTCATACCATCATTACCAGACGCTAACAAGAAAAGATCGGACCATGATGTTTGGGTTTGCATGGCAAAGGTTTCAGGGCAGATCCATTCTGCAGAATGTGATTGCACAATTGGGTAAGTTAAATAAATTCATTTTAAATTGTTTGTAACCTTACCAAACATAAACTCAGTTTTGAAGTTTTTAACTCAAAAGAAATATTTTTTACAAAATACTGATGGGGCAACTTTGGAAATCTGAAGAATTAGCAAAGTTTTATTACAGAAATGTAGGGAATAATTATTTTTTATATGCACAGCTTTTTGAAATCCAAATATCGACTTTAAGTCAAATTATTTGAACAAATTTTGTAAGGCAATATTGTAAGAAAATATTGAATTATAATACTAAATTTTAAAAACACAGGAGGAAGCATGTTGAAACAAAAATTAAATTATTTTTGTCTAGAAATTTAGTATGTATATCTGTCTTATTTCAGAACTGCAGAATCATGTAACCATATTGGTGCATTACTGCACACACTAGCAGCTATAACAGTCAAGAAGAAAGATGGTACATTAGCTGTTACATCACAAAAATGTTTGTGGAATGACCCAAGAAAAAGAAAGCTTTCTCCAAAAAAGTCATGTGATTTAGTTTTTAAAAAATATAAATTCATTGATTGTACTGATTCATGCACCCATTCAAAAGGCAAAGATGATAATGTTGACAAGTCTGACTTGAGTTGTAAGAGCTCAGTAAATATTCAGCGTTTTAAAAGAAATCTTGCTAAGGTTAATCCAAAAGCTGGTTGGCTACTTACTTTTGTTCAGTCTGATGTTAAAGTTGATACAGTTGTTTCTTTATGTTTGAATATTTCATTTATGTATCATGATTCAGTAAATTTAAAATCAGAAAAGGTAAAAATGGAACTTAAAGAAATATTTAATAGCATGAAACTTGATGAAAAACAAACAAAACAAATTGAACAATTTACACGAGGGCAGACAAATAATACAAATGGATTAAAGAGAGATCCTTCAGAATCACAAGTTCAAATTTTGGACACATTGTTAAATGTAAGCAAGGCACTGAGCCAGATGGTATTATTAAAAGAATATTATATTCGAACTTCCACAGCAAATATACAGAATGGGGTAAAAACAATGAACCAGCAGCAAGAATGAAGTACAAGCTTAATATGAAACAGCTTTACAAAGATGTAAAGGTTGAACTATGTGGTTTGTTTGTTAGTTGTGAACTTCCTCATCTTGGTGCTAGTCCAGATGGAATAGTTACTTACACTGATAACAACAATGTGTTTACTGGTTTCTTAGAAATTAAATGTCCAGCTTCAGATACGTGGAGAATGATGAGGCCACAGGACTGTGCCCGTGATAATTCTTTCTTCTGTTCAAATGACAATGGCAAATGTGTTCTGAAAAAAACCCATCCTTATTATTTCCAAGTTCAGGGCCAGTTAGCATTAAGTGGATATCAGTGGTGTGATTTTATTGTTTGGACACTGAATGGCATTTCTGTTGAAAGAATCAAATTTGATAATGAATGTTGGGAAAAGGTCAAAGACAAATTAAACCAGTTTTATCTTGATGCATTATTGCCAGAACTCTTTTCTTTAAGAGTAAAGAGGGGATTGAAACTTTTTCATTGAGTGATGGTTTTAAGAAGTTTAAATTGTTTATGAAACATACTTAATTTATTTTTTTCTGTAAATGACTTGTGAAACAAATCATACGAATATTTATAAATATTTACATTCCATGTGTAATTTTCTATTATTCTTATTGTAAACGCGTCTGTAATTATCAGCTCATAATTCCATTCACCATATCACATGATCACTGATCGGCAGATGAATACATTATAAAAAAAGTTCCCTGATCTCCAAGGTAAACTATAATGGCCAAAAAGTGTGGTTTTCATTTCTAAATGCTGAGTATTTTTAAGCACAGCAATTAATTTCTTTAAAGTCTTGGTGAGGCCAGGTCAGTGTTCAACCAACCTGCAACATATGAATTGAGCATCCAACCACCTGAGCCACCTCTTTTTTTAAATTTCAATGGTGTTTAAACCCACAGGCAAGATTCTTCCACTTACAAGTTACCAGTATAGAGGCAGTCAGTTTGGAAATGATGGAGAAAACCAGAGGATTTGGAGTAAACCACCAACCTTGGACAAGTGAATTGACAAACTTTCTCAAACAATGAAATGCTCTGGCTGGGATTCCAACCTATTTGGCAAGTGGCACTTTGATCTGTAAGCATATGCTTTAGACCACTTGGCCACCAAGGCTCCCATAGACACTGTAGTGATCAAGTTGTAATAATGTGCCACAAGTAATGTCCATGTCAAACTTATTTTCCTTTCATATAATACTTTTTCAGAAAATTCTGGTATAATCATTAACTCAAATAAAAGAAATTTGTATCAATATGCAGAAATCTGATGATTCTGTGTTTCAAATTTTCTACTGACAAGAAAACACAACTATTCAACTAAAAATCTTGAAAATTCAATTATCTTGAGAATTCAATTAATAATATATATGTCTGTTCAAAGACGACTCACTTTTTAAAGCAATGACAAAAAAACTGTAATTATTTCTGCATATCATGTTGAAATTTTGATTTAAACTAGGCAATGAATAAAAATGTTGGTGTTATATGAAAAGAATGTCACAGGGACGTTAACTTTGGCACAGTACCATATCAGATTTATAAAATTCCTAAATCTGCAATTCTGGGCTGAAATTTGCTTTACTTTCAAACTGGAATATGGAAAGATTTGGCAGCATAACAGATATGCAAAGCATAACTCCAGAAGATCCGGGCCATTAAAAACATAAGTTGTAAATATTGAAAGTTTATGTTACTTACAACAAGTAAACCAGTAGAGAAATTTCTCTTCCTAAAATATGGTATGACTAGGGATCCAACCCACAAAACTGAGTGACCTTAGACTTGCAGACTGACATTTTAATCATTAGGTCACTGCAACCCCTCTCCCAACATACTGTGACAGTTTCCAAAGAGGCGTGTTACACTTTGTAATTAGAAAGTTCAATTCTGCTTTTGTATCAAGTGTAGATCATGTCTTGATGTAGCCCGTTTCAGTTTGAGTTTGGGAAAGTTATCATTTATCACCAGAACCTGAGGTTAAGAATAAGATGGCAAATAAAACATAAATTATAAGTTAATACATGTATTTTATTTCCATGTTTTAATTCAATCATTCAAAACCAGAGGTGGTTGCAAATTTGTCAGTCTAACACAAATTTTCCAAATTTTTGAAGATTTTTTAGACATTGTGATTGGCATAACGCCTTGAACAATACGGAAATTCTTTATTCTTTCCATTTGCCTTTCTACGTGGATTCTAAGATTAGCAATGTCTTTAGTTGCTCTCACTTCATGAGGAAGAAATTGTCTATTATTTCTTTTGAATGGTGGTATAATTAATTCAATGCCTTTTGGAGTAGTCAAATCTGATATTAAAAAACCTTTATCTGCCATAATAGCATCTCCCTCTTCACAAAGGTTAACTAAGCCCGACAAACCTGTGATTTGTTTATCACTGATACTACCAGCATAGAGATCAGACACAAAAGTTACTATGCCAGAAGGACTTATACCAATCAATGATTTGTATGTCATATGCGATTTATAATCACTATAAAGTAAAGATTTTAACCTAAGAGAAGATGGGGTTTCAGTCCCTATCTCTGTACAGTCTATGACAACCCTGCAATTGGGATATTTCTGACGAAATTTTTCTGGCATTGTGTCATTTATGTTCTTACGAGTTGGCCACATTACTAAAAATTGCAAACTCTCATCTAAATAGTCAATCCATTTGTTGAATACTGTACTGCATGTACCAACTGAAACTTTAAAACGACATGCTAAATCATCTAAAAGAAGTCCTAAACGCAGTCTCGTGAAAACCATGAAAAATTCATCTATCAGCCTCATAGCTCTAGGCCTTCCAGACTTAAACTTGCTCTCCATACCATTTTCTAATCCATTAAATAAACAACTAAATGTTTTTGCATCAGGCACTCCAGTATAAAATAAAACCTTTTCATCATTATTTTCAATATCTTCAAATGTCAAATCTGGTTTGTTGACCTGAATACCAACACTACAGGTTTCACTTGAAATGGTTTGTGTAAATGCCACATGTTTTTCATCAGAGATTTCGTCAGTCTGTGTGGAAACGGAAATCATCACTGGTTCTATCTGCTCTGCTTTATGTGCAATTCCACCACAGGAGGTAATACAGCCACCATAATCATGAAACTGTAATAAACATTTAAAAATAAAAGTAGACCTTGTGAATCACTTTATGGCAATTGTGTAAAAAAATGACTCCAAGAAATTTAAAATAGATTTTTTTGACCTGTATTAATGTTTAAATGCTACATAGCAAGATGACATATCTAAACAATCTGCCCCAGTTACATCAGTGGTAGTGTCCACTCCACGTGAAGTAGATCTGAGTTAGATACAGGTTGTGACAAACTTAAGTTGTTGAAATTAGAAGCTATCTAGCTTGAAACTCAGCTTTAATGGGTTAAGGAAACAACTTATTTACCTAGTGTCAGAATTGGTAGGGGGGTTGGGGGTTAGTAGGTAGGGTGCAGCTTGCATACCACTTGCACATTAATGGATAAGAAAGTAGTCTATAAAATGTTCACATGTGAAATGACTGAAAATGTTTTATATATATATAAAAAGAAAAAAGGTATATATATATATATATATATATATATATATATATTACTTAAAATTGTGTGTTGCATGATTAGGTAAACAGAGTGAAATAAAAATTATTGTCACCTTTTTATTACTATTTTTAACATTTTAGTAATATATGACTATTTTTTAACTTTAAAACATATTATTTCCCAATTCATTAAAAACTATTTTTTACCTTTAGAGACAAAAATGTTGCTGGTTCTCTTTCATTCTGTATGATGCTCTGGTTGCTAGATTCTACATCAGTTGGTTGACTATCATCTGAGGAGGTTTCCATCAAGTCAGAATTATGAGGTTCTCTGGTAGATTCTTGATTTTCACTCTAAAAATACAAATGAATGAGTTGAGTTGAGTAATGGTGTTTGACGTCCCAGTCAAGAATATTTCACTTATATCGAGACGTCGCCATCTATGGGCGAAGGTGCAGAAATTTTGTCTGTGCATTGCGCTGATGGCATTATACAGCAGGGTTCTTTATCGTGCCAAGCCCACTGTGACATAGGACCTCGTTTATTTTAAGTTCCCATCCGAAAGAACCGTGACTTTCATTTCGTAATGCCGAGTGCTTGGCGAAAGAACAGTCACTACCCACTTTCAAGTCTTGGGTCAGACCCGGCCGGGGATCGAACCCCTAACCTCCCACCTACAGAGCGAGCACTCTACCAACTGAGCTACCGCAGTGGCGTACAAATGAATGAATGACTTCATATTAGTACCATTGATATATTAATAAACTACACATTACAATAAATTAGGCCATTAAGATATCTTACAAAAGTTTTGAAAACCCCTACTCTCTCACCTCCAGGCAGGGGTAGTAATGGCAATGCTACTCCCAAGTGCGGACAACTGTGTTAACAAGTAGCAAAACTATCGTAATTAAGATGGTGGTAAAGTACAATTATATCACAAAAAGACATTCAATCCATTAAAGCAGCAAAATATGTAATAATAATAAGTTAAAATCCATCGTCCTTGATCTTTTAAATGCGATATAGATTGTGACTCGCCCTGAACGAATTATTGTCAACCCCCTCCCAAAAAATAACAAATAATAAAATGGGTTTTTAAAATATACTCACAGATAGTTTATATAACTTATCGTTGCCGTCGGGTTTAGGAAAAATTGACGGTAATGGATTTGTTTTGGTAGGCCCTTCTTTCCCAACAAAGTGCTGTGAACATAGTCTCGTTTGATCGCTGTTGACAAACTTAAAATTAGAACGGGCATTTTTTACACCTGCTGATCCATATTCTCCTCTTTCCTTATCAGCTGGAAATCGATGCATGGAAATCCTCACTCCATCAATAATCTTTCCACTAAAATTCTTGCACACACAACAGTATCGCTGGTGACCTGGCGGCATGTTACTACCCGGAAATGACTTCGTCTTATCTCTACACACCAAGAGTGATTATTCAAGGGCAGATAACAGTTTTTGCAAAGGGCTATATTTTAAAGTCAGGATTACAAGAACCTTTTATACATGATGAACTCGCAGCTTAAAAAAAGACAGAAAGGGATGTTACAGTATATAGTTATACTCTATATATGTTTACAATATATCTGTGTATAACGTATTACATGTGTGCTACGTCACACACCATGATCTCTGTGTACTACGTAATATACAATGTTATCTATGTACTACGTCATACATCCTGTCTGGGTCAGAGTCTAATAAAAGCTAACTAGAGAGTCAGACGTGTTGCGTTTCTGTATGCAAGGCACAGGCGCTGGTTTCGACATTTAAAAAAAATAAAATCCCTTGACCCTAATATAAGACAAGGTGTTCAATTTTCGCTATCCTAATTTTTGACCTATCTCAGTTCGGTCGTTTTTTCTATTTATTGGTGGACAATAAAAATAATAATGAATATCCCTCAAACCTTCATGCATTTCTCTACAAAATGGTACATATCGGAACTGCCGTCGATGTCTCTAAAATATATAACACAAGTTAAACGGACACGGTCCCTTGTATCAAACGCCATTTCACACTTAGAATGGCAATCGTCATCCCGTGATTAATTTCGACAAACGTTCTGATTGGTCCCTATTTCAAAAGTGAAAGTAAAGATTCCCGGATCTCTTTTAGGTCAAACAGATTGACAAATTAGAACGTTTGTCGAGATTCAGCACGGGATGACGATTGCCATTCTAAGTGTAAAATGGCGTTTGATACAGGGAGAGGTCAAATCAAATCAAATAAATAAATTTTATTTATAGTCGATGTGGTTAAAAACAGTACAAACATAAGCTCTAGTGAGCTCGTTTAACTCGTGTTATATATTTTAGAGACATCGACGGCAGTTCCGATATGTACCATTTTGTAGAGAAATGCATGAAGGTTTGGGGATATTCATTATTATTTTTATTGTCCACCAATAAATAGAAAAAACGACCGAACCGAGGTAGGTCAAAAATTAGGATAGCGAAAGTTGAACACCTTGTCTTATGTTAGGGTCCAGGGATTTAATTTTTAAAATATCAAACAAGTGCCTGTGCTGCAAGGCCACGATGCCGGCCAACCCCTTGGTTTAATACAACAAGACCATACCATAACATAGTAATGCATATATAAAACATGGCGACCCGCAAAAAATATTTGCACCGGTAGCTTATACAAATGGATTTAAAACTTGGATATTGTTACTATCTTGGTTGAATAAACATCGCGGATCGATACATTAATATTTCTGGTAAGACAATATATAATGAGATCGTTCCGACACTCGTAAATCCTGTGATTATGAGAAATACAACCTGCATGTAGGTCAATGTAATTTTCCCAGGATGGCATCATGGCTCCGAAACGGCAACATCAGTATTATAAAAAAGCCGTTCGGAGCCATGAATTTCAGGTCTAACAAATGTGTTTAAAACGAGGACACAATCCTGCTAGGCATTTTATTGATCAACGGGGTGTGTTTACATATAGTTATTCAAACCTTCTCATGACAATTTTTCAGTTAAAATGCGAAGACTGAAGTCGTAGAAGTGTACAACCGCTCGATTAATGTCTGTATAAATTATACACCTATTCTCCATTAATTCGTCGTTATTCTTAAATATGCTGTCGCCGTAACATTTACGAGAAACTGCATAAAAAATACCCCTTACTACATGACTATCGCAAAAAAACCAGTTGTATGTGTTTTACATAATAAATAATCTTCAGATATGTGTATAATTTCTGATCACTTCACATAGAATACGTCAATTTGACAGAAATCATTATGTCGCCTGAACCGTAAGTAATTTTCGAATTTACACCGAGGACAATAGCGTCACTTTCTATCACATTTTTCAATGTTATTACACTCAATGATGTTGCAAGTTTTGTTTTCCAAAGTATTGTTTCATTCCAAAAGCATTCAAACGAGAAATGATGACTTTAAATTTGTCGCTAAAATTATGTAAGCTACGTTATCATTACACAAATTGGGTATTTTACTTCTTGAGAAACATCGAATTTCGCGGTCTTATATGACAGTATTTAATAAATAATGTGTGTTTAATATGCGAGTGAAATGAAAGTAGGTGCATGTGAACAATGATAGTCACGACTGAGATCTACTGAAAATGGAATAGTTTTTTTAAGGACGTAAGCTACGTTCCCGTTATAACTTTTCATTAAATGTTTATATGCGTGTTATACATATACTGGCATTCGAACATGTCTATACAAGTATTTTGAACATTTAAAATGATTTGCCATGCGTTCGGTGAATCAGACAAAAATTAAAATGCCATTGATTGTAATATACGTTCTGTAAGCTACGTTACACGATTTCAGAAAAATTGTCTAATCGACTACAAATTGATCAATAAATGTTCTATTCCGTGTTTTTAGAGAAAGTTAGAGACCGTGATTGGTTCGAATATTACAATGTTTGTTTCATTTCCTATTTTTTCCTAAGTTGGATGGCGCTCAAAATCATACTTCAGCTGTTGTAATTCTAGTAGAGTAACGGCATATCTGAGCAGGTATGTAGTTTTTAAACTAATGAAAATGTCAAAATCTTATATTTTGTATAATTTGTTATTTATAGCAGATATATATGAATTCGGGACCCCTGTTAATCAAAAACAGCATGGGTAGTATTAGAGGTCATTCAAGTACAAACACAAAATTACATAAATTTCTTTTAAATGAAACCTTATTTTCAGACAATGAGTAATTGCAATAGAAAAAATCATATTCCTGTCGTCTTCTATACTAATATATTTTAATTATGCATTACTGAAAGTTCTGAAATTATTGACACAGATGCTAAACAATGCTATTAAATCAATGGTAATGTTGCTTGTGGCAAAATTTATAAACAGACACCGAATTCTGATTTTGGTTGTAACAATTAAAATTTTTCTTGATCGAAGATTTCAAAGCAATATTCAGTGTATAATTTGACAGCATTCTGAATATATAATTTTACTTTATTCACGAGCTAAAGATGATATTCATGTGGTAACGTAGCTTACCTGTATTGGTAACGTAAGCTTACTGTTTTCATACATTCTTACAGGATGCCACTAAAAAAGCAGAAAGCATACAGAGAAAGAAAGAAACAGGCCCTAGGTGAAAAATATTTTGAAAATGAGAGAAAAAGAGTAAGCCAGTACTACATCCCGATAGAACAAAGATCGAAAAAAGAGCAGAAAAAAAGAAGGGAAAAAGTTAAAAAGTATGTCCAGGAACACAGATTACGTAAGCAAAAGTCAAAAGAAAGCATTGACAATAGCCCTGATTTGTTAGCAAGCAATCAAGAACAGTATTTAGAAATAAGTTCAAGCACAGACACAACAGTAACGACACAGCAACTAATAGTCAAATTACCTTGTATTGATGCAAAAAAGAGAACAAGAAAAAGAGTCAGTCGAGCGGTAGCAAAATGTAAAAGGGAAATTGAAAGATTAAAGAATGAAAACAAAATAAGTCAAAGAAAGTTCAAAGCAGCTTCAAAAAGATATGAAAGATTGGCAAAGAAGATATCAAAGAATAAGCAAATGGTAACAAGCACTATGAATTTGACAATCCATAAAGAAAATTCTGCAAACAATATAGAAGAAATGGGTTCTAATGTAGAAACAGAAAAAGACAACATTGATACAAATACAAAAGAAAAACAAAACAGCGCAAGTCTTCAAACACCTCGGAAAAGAACATATGCTGAAATAAGACAAGAAGGTTTTTCTCCGACTAAAATGCCTAAAACTGTTACTGATAAGCTGGTATTAGCCAACGTTCTGACAGAGGAAGTGGGGACACTATACAGAAACAGCAATGAAAAAGGCAAAAAAGTAATCTGTAACGTGCTTTCCAGCACAAAGCTCAAGAAATATAGACTTAAAAATAAGCTTAGTAAGAAGACGGGAATTCGTCCTCATCGGCTACTAAGTAAATCAGGACAAGTTTTTTCAGCGACAAGAAGAACAAGAAATGAAGAAAAACGAAAGAAAATCCGGCAAGATATAATAAAATTTCTTGAAAGAGATGACAATAGTCGACAGATGCCCGGGAAAAATGACAAAGTTAAGACAGAAAATGGTACTGAGCAAAAGCGAATCCTGAATGAGTTTAGTTTACCTTCACATGAAATATAAAGCAGAAAAATCAAGTAAAATTACACTGTCTACCTTTTGCAAAATGAGACCTAAGTACATCGCTCTTACCAAGTACCTATGTAGAAATAAATGCTTGTGCCAAAAGCACCAAAATATGGCCCTTGCGCTTAAGTCATTAAAGGTAGCAGGTGTAAATGTCTCCATTAACCCTGACGAGTTTGTTAGAAATTTACAAAACACGTCTGTAGACACTATCTTAGGAACTCTGGCTGAGGAAGAAATCTCAATATCACAGTGGAAGAAAACAGAGTTGACAAATGGAAAAAAAAAACTATCATAGTAGAAAAAAACTGAAAACAGAAGTTCATCGCATTAATTAAAGAACAAATATGTGAATTTCAAGAGCATGTGGACAGAGTCAAAACCCAGTATTCGGCTGTAAATAAACTAAAAGAAAATATCCTAAAGGTCACGTGATGCTGCAAATGGACTTTGCCGAAAATTTTACTTGTGTATCCGCCGATGAGGTACAGAGCGCATATTGGAACAGCACAGCAGTTTCGTTGCATCCAGTTGTTGCCTACTTTAGAGATAACAACGGTATCCTTAATCACAAAAATTTTGTTTATGTGTCAGATGACCTAGGACACAACTTTGGACACGTCTACACAATTATCAAAAATCTCATTAGTGAGTTGAAAGATACTTTAAATGACCTTAAAATGATACATTACTGGACAGATAGTCCAAGTTCGCAATACAGGAACAAATCAGCATTTTATGTTATATCCGATCACGAAAATATCTTTGGTATCCCAGCCATTTGGAATTACTTTGAAAGTGGACACGGGAAAGGGCCCTGTGACGGGGTAGGAGGGACATCAAAAAGAATTGCTGATTTAGCAATAAAACAAGGGAAAATTATTGTCCAGGATGCGTCTGACTATTTTCAACGAGTGAAATGTCTTCACATGAGCGCAGCATATCGTTTTGTATCAACCAATGAAATTGAAGAAAATAGAAAACAGGTCGTTGAAATCAACAAAAAACTTGTACCCATGAAAGGAACTATGAAAATACATCAAGTAGGGGCTATATCAACAGGTAAAATTAAAACATGCATCACTTCATGTTATTGTCAGCAGTGCATAGAAGGTAACATGCACGAATTTAATGAAGGCCAACTGCTCAAGAAAGGAGAATCAATCGTAATGCAAACCCAAGATCGTTTACCCATTTCTAGTGAACAGCAGTTAAACAATGACAACGGAGTAGGTGAAACAGTTGAAGTAGGTGAAATACAGAAAGCAGGTGAAATAAATAAAGAATGAAACTTAAAAATAACGAAGTGGATGAAATTATTGAAATGGGTGAATTTAATGGAGAAAGTAAAATGAATGAAGTGGATGAACTTAATGAGGTACATGAAAGCACTGTCAAACAACTAGAGAAAGAAAATGAAATAACTGTAAATGATTGGATAGCTGCCAGGTACGACGATTGTAAGACCGTCAAATGTAAAAATTACGTTAAATGTAAAAAATATCAAATTTGACGTTAAATGTAAAAACAATTTTACTCTAAATGTAAAAAATGCTGCAAATGTAAAAACTTGACATTAAATGTAAAAAAATACTTGACGCTAAATGTAAAAACATTTTAACACTAAATGTAAAAATGTCGATTTTTAACGTTAAATGTGAAAACAAAAAAGTGATAAATGTAAAAACAAAAACATCGCTTACGGTAGCATAAATCTGCATTGAAACTGAGTGCGCATAGGAGGCTTCCAATA